>CM051235.1:519943713-520420409 GCA_027917425.1 Gastrophryne carolinensis | reverse complement strand
AGAGAAAAAAAGCAGTGACCGTTTCAATCCGAAAGTTTGGCAAGAATACAGCTGAAGCTACTTGAATTTAAACAGAGATGACTCTTTGAAATCCATCGGCAATTTGACAACTATTTTGATTGTGGCTGAATTGACAGTGCAGTAGCCCCATGTATGGCCCAGTAGGACATGTAAATGTGTATTACACTATGATAAGGTTATCCTTGCCCCATAGAAAGCAATTGTTGCTCCCTCCCAAATGGGTGCTGGTGGGTGACATGTGGGATATGTACGAGACACTTGGTGGGGATCCCCACTTGGAGGCTTCTGTCATCATAGCAGTATAGATTAGGTTACTATAGTAGTTGTATATATGGGTGCCAGGATTTACATGGCAATTTCATATCCACTTCTTCCCTGTAGATGAGTTGCTCTTTATTTTCTGTGCCCACGCTCCCTTCTGGGGGGTTAGCGCTATTACTGCCCGCACATCGCCCCCCTATGCGCATTGTTGGTTGCCCTTCCCCCCCTTCCCCCCCTCCTCCCCTCTCCCCCCCCCTTCCCCTTCCCCTTCTCATACTAGGTGTAGGAATAATATTTCTTCAATAATTGGACTGTTTACTCTCAGTCTTGGCATAGTTAATCTTTATTAGTTTATTATGTATTGTACATATCTTTTCATGTATAGAGTTAATAGTTTAGATTTATTAAGAATAGAGATGTTTACACATGATTGTTGTTTAGTTGTCTAGATTTTAGCATATACTTACCTGTGATGGCTCTCCTACACCCCCTATGATTCCTTATACCCTTCCTATACTCAGTGAACAGCGTTTCATGTTTTATAAGTAACGCAGTTGGTCCGGGCCCCTAGTGGGTGCCGGGCTACCTGCGCCTTGTGCACTGTATGGGGTGCGCGCGCGTCCCTCTGCCTTTGCTGGTGAGTCCTGTCAGCGCTGTGGGGGGGTTGCGCGCGCAGCAGATATTGCCTTTCCCTCCCCGTGCATGTCATTGCATTCAGCTCGCTGTTCATTGGTTTAGGTTAGCGTCTATGGTTGCCTGGTCACGGCCTCCTGACGTGGGTGACACGCATGATCGCCGCCTCTTCCTCTGACGCGCCTCCGGCCGGGACGCGTCGGAGGACTTTCTGTGGGCGCGCCGCCGGCCGGGGCGCGCCTGCACTTCCTGGTGACGGCGGTCTTGTTCACATCACCTTCAGGTGTGCGGTTCCCGCCATCTTACCTGGGTGTGGAGTCATTACAGGTTAGTTTGCTTAAATAGAGGGTTTGTTTAGACTTCTGTTGTCCTGAGGAAGTGACGCGTTCTGACGTCACGCAACGCGTAGACGGGCGGGGCGGTGGGCAGGTGGTCGTCTGTATGTAAGTCTATTGTTACTTTGGGGATTGTTTCTTTTGTTTTCCCTGGCTGTGTCTGCCTTATCGAGTCTTGGAGACAGCGTTATTGGGGATTTCCATAGCATCACATGTTGGTATCACTAGATAATTGTATATAATATGTTTTATACATTTTTCATAATTATTTATCGTGTGTAATTTAGTGGTTTTATATAACTAGGTGATTTAGATTAGTTGGCACTTATGCACTTTATATAGACAGTCAGGGTTCATTTATGTAGATAGGGTTTATTTAATTATGATTGATACCACTCCCCACTGCCCCCACCAGATGTCTCCCTTCCTTTGTATGTATTGTCTTTAGTGTTTTTTAACTTTGTCCATTACATGTCACATTTTTCTATTCAATAAAATAGTTTAATTTTTATTAAATTCAGCGGTTGTGCCATTGTTGTACGGGTGTTTAGGGCAGGTTGTGGGACTTGCCCCAATTAACTTCTGCACATTATATTTCGTAAGTATATCCCTAGCAAGCGTGCCCGCTATGGGATTAAATTTTACAAATTATGCGAGTTCAACCGGCTATATCAAATTTTTCTGGATTTATGAAGGAAGGGACACACATCTGGACCCCCCTGGTTGTCCCCTTGATTTAAGCATCAGTGGAAAAATCGTGTGGGAGCTCCTGACTCCTCTACTGGGGAGAGGTTACCACTTATATGTGGACAATTTCTACAGCAGCATCCCCTTATTTAGAGCCCTTTATTCATTGGATGCACCGGCCTGTTGCACCATCAACCGTAATCGAAAAGGGTTGCCCAGGTCAATGCTGCAAAAGAAACTAAATCATGGAGAGTCGTATGCTTTAAGAAGCAGTGAGCTCCTGACCGTAAAATATATGGATAAAAAAATGCAATCATGCTGACAACAATCCACGATGAGTCAGTCATGAATGTACGACAACGTGGTCCCCGATCCCCTTCCCAAAATCCAAGTTGATTAAAGGATTATAATAAATTCATGGGTGGCATTGATAAGACGGACCAAATACTAACATATTACAATGCCACCCAAAAATCCAGAGCCTGGTACAAAAAAGTTGCAATTCATTTGGTCCAAATGGCAACTTGCAACTCCTTTGTTGTCTTCAAGGCAGCAGTACCAGGCTCCAATTTGTCTTTCAAGTTTCAACAGCGGCTACTCCCTGCACTGTTGTTTGGGGATACCGAGGAGGCACCTCAGGTGACAGCTAGTGACAATGAGGCTAGTTTAGTGGGGAAGCACTTTATAAAGTGCATTCCCGACATCGGTGGAAAGAGGTATCCCCAGAAAGCTTGCAGAGTATGTAGAAAGCATGACATCAGGAAGGACGTGTGGTACTATTGCCCGAAGTGCCCCTGCCAGCCTGGTTTGTGCTTTGAACACTGCTTTGAAGCATACCCAGGGCCGGATTAAGAGCATCCCGGGCCTGGTGCTGTAGATTTTGACGGGCCTATTTATCGAAGTATATAAAATGAAAACGCAACACAAAGCAATTTTGTTTAAGACAAAGTGCATTTGTCACATGTCTAATGTACATTAAATTACCAGGATAGCTGAATACATGTTAGTGTATGAAAAATGTGCATATCTTCATAGAGTTTGTTCTTTAGCTAAAAAAAAAAAAAAAAAAGAACCGACTCGCTTTTGGGGGGGGGGGGGGGGGGGGGCAGACTGTCAAAGAGGTGTTGTAGAGGGTTCGCTATCCCTCGCTATCCCTCAGTACAGACACAGCGGGGGCATCCCTCAGTACAGACACAGCGGGGGCATCCCTCAGTACAGACACAGCGGGGGCATCCCTCAGTACAGACATAGCGGGGGCATCCCTCAGTACAGACACAGCGGGGGCAACCCTCAGTACAGACACAGCAGGGGCTTCCCTATTTTCAGACACAGCGGGGGCATCCCTTAGTACAGACACAGCGGGGGCATCCCTCAGTACAGACAAAGCGGGGGCATCCCTCAGTACAGGCAAAGCGGGGGCATCCCTCAGTACAGACAAAGCGGGGGCATCCCTCAGTACAGACAAAGCGGGGGCATCCCTCAGTACAGGCAAAGCGGGGGCATCCCTCAGTACAGACAAAGCGGGGGCATCCCTCAGTACAGGCAAAGCGTGGGCATCCCTCAGTACAGACAAAGCGGGGGCATCCCTCAGTACAGGCAAAGCGGGGGCATCCCTCAGTACAGGCAAAGCGGGGGCATTCCTCAGTACAGACAAAGCAGGGGCATCCCTCAGTACAGACAAATCAGGGGCATCCCTCAGAAATTGAGAAAGAGACACACACAGAAAAAGACACACACATAGAATGAGAGCAAAAGCCAACCCCCCCCCCCCCCCCCGCTCAATGTCAGGCCAGCACACTGGTCTCACTCTCAATATAGGGCGCACCCTCCCAATCGCCGGCTGTCTCTCACTCCTGCATACCCTCCTCCCAGTCCGGTCCCTCTGGAGCCCGATGCCGCCGATCTCCCGCCGCTCACCTCCTCAGGGCCATACGTCCGCCATCTTCACTTGTCGTCTTCAGCGATGCAGAGAAGGGAACGCCCCCGGACGCTGCCATTATCCGCAGGGGGGGTGTTCCCATTCTACAGCTGGGGAGGCGCCATCCAACAGTACTGCCCCCGATGACACGCATATAGTCACTCACCCCTGCCTGCGGCCTGACAGGTACAGGGCGTGCCCCAGATGGCCAGCATCCATTGAAAGCAATGGACGCCGCCCACCCGCAAAGTGTGTGTGTGTCGGGCTGTGCACCACACAGCAAGTGATCAATAGGTGCCGGCCAGTGGGGGTGACAATGTACACAGCAAACAAAGTGGAGGAGCCTAGACTGTTCCCTGTTGGAGGGAACAGTCTAGGCTCCTCCACTTTGTTTGCTGTGTACATTGTCACCCCCACTGGCCGGCACCTATTGATCACTTGCTGTGTGGTGCACTTCCCCATAGATTGTTTGGAATTCTAGACCGGACCATTAGCTTTGGCCACCTTGGGATTGATGCACGCCTTTTACCATGGCCATTAACTTTGAGACCGTAGAAAATGATTGGTCCAAAAAATTAGCCATACTTCGTGATCACACCTCCTCGGGGCCTTGTGAACCCACGGAGGATAAACATACAAAGGAAGCTCTATTTAGAGCCATTAAGAGGGCGAGGCGGGATTACCTACGCACTTGGTGGAACATCCATAGTCTCCAGGTCTACAAAGACATGGGGATTATTCCACGAGGATTAAGGGTCCAAATATTCCCGGCATGGGAGGTTTCCCCCGACTTCAAACAAAAGTGGGAAAAAATCCTCCATACATGCTCTATATCTTTAATTGATATGTTAATCAATGAAGACAAAAACAGGTTGGAAACTATCAAAATCCATCTGCAGGACCTATACACCCAAATGAACCTGCTCAAGATTCAGGAGCAGGTTACTGCGTTTGTTGAGAAACTCTCTAAAGAACTTGAGAAATATGAAGATGAGGTCATGGCTAACAAAAAAGATAAACTTAATAGGGACAGAAAGGATGTGGATTTGGGTAAGGTGTACAAATGGAGGCACCATGGCAATACTAGGGATTATCCCCGGGGCTCACGTCATCAGTCACATGACGGACGGATGGGAGAGAATCCGCCCAATAGTTACCCTAGGAGATATAGAATGACCTCCAGTACTTCCTCCATGTCCAGTCGGTCCTCAGATCGATCAACAGCTGATTTAAGTTTTTTAGAGGAGGGTCCCACAGGAGAACCAGGCGGGGGGGCCACAAGAGGAGAATTAGACGGCAGAGACAAACCAAGAGACATGGAATACAGGGAACATCACAGACTACGCCCACGGGAGATCAAACGGAGGCGTGTTCTGTCGCCCCGACGAACAGCACGCGGACGCCCAGCACGGAATTAGAGGTCATTAATTTGACCGACATTCCATTGACTGAAGTACAATGTTCAGTATTGGCCAGAGGTCTCAACTTCTCTCCTACAGCCAACATCGATAAATTCGAGGTTATTAAAGACCTATTTTTGTATTGCAGACGTCTGTCCCTGAGATGCCACTTTTCTGATTCCAATTTAACATCAATGGACGCAGCATTGGACCCCCAGGAACAACTTGCATTACGTGATCTCATCTCTCTATTGGAAGAACAGGAATCTACCCAACAGACACCGGACCTTAGAAAAGCTTCGAGCTTTACACCCTCATGGCTCGATATGCCGGCTATCCAAATTTTCTTCGAGATGGTGAGTCGGGACATTAGAGCATTAAGGCCAAACAGAACCAACAAAAATCTTACTAAGGAGGAATGGGATGCTCTTATAGACTTGCAAAAACGTGAGGACATCATCATAAAGGAAGCTGACAAGGGGGGGAACATTGTTGTTCTCCCCCGTCAGTATTACCTTGATGAAGCACAAAGACAGCTCTCTGATGGCAACACTTACAGGCGTTTGCCACATAACCCCTTGAATGAGTATAAACACGAATATGAAATTTTATTGGAGGATGCTGTTGAGAACCAAGTTATTAACCACACTTTATTTCAGTTCTTAAAGGTTGAACACCCCCGGGTTGCAACGTTCTATATGTTGCCGAAGGTACATAAAAGCATTACAAAGACCCCTGGACGTCCCATCGTATCAGGTATGGGCAGCTTGACTGAATTTGCATGCGCATATGTGGATAGTGTGTTACAACCTCACGTATTAACTCTGGACTCGTATGTACGGGATACTACTGATATTCTTAATCGAGTTAATTCCCTACACATCCCAACCAATACTTTATTGGTTACATGCGATGTGGAGGCGCTTTATACCAATATCTCGCATGAGATGGCCATATATACAGCGCAGTACTTCTTGGATTCAGAATCCATAGACAAAAGACGACAACATGCCTTTATCATCAAGGTTTTGGATTTCATTTTGACACACAACTTTTTTGTGTTCAATGATCGTTACTATAAACAAATCAGGGGCGTGGCGATGGGGGCAAAATGTGCCCCGTCCATTGCCAACTTATTCTTGGGCTGGTGGGAGCGTGAGGTGGTGTGGGGCGACTCGATGGATCTGTACCAGCCCTATATCTTGGGCTGGTACAGGTTCATCGATGATATCCTGCTTCTATGGCAGGGCCCCATACAACTGTGTGAGCAATTAATCTCAGCCTTGAATGACAATTCACTCAATATTCACCTCACATACAACATCTCCAAACAGAGAGTTGAATTTTTGGACTTGGTATTACAGGTGGAAACGGATGGATCCATAGCCACACATCTTTATAGGAAGCCCACCTCCAGCAATGGACTACTGCATTTCTCTAGCTTCCACCAAAAGAAACTGAAAGAAGGCATCCCGGTTGGACAGATGCTACGATTGAGAAGAAATTGTTCTGACGATGCTCGCTTTCAGGAAGAAATTAAGGACATGACAGGTCGATTTCGGAGAAGAGGATACCCCAAGCCGGTCATTGATCGGGCAGCCAGGAGAGCCATGGAAACACCTCGGGACCAGTTACTTTCTTACAAAAGAAGGAAACAAGATAGTGAGGTAAGATTCATAACCAACTACAACAATGATTGGAATAGAATCAGGAACATCTTCAATACCCACTGGTCGATACTCCGCTCGGATCCAAGATTGGATACTCTGACTAGGAAGGGTCCCCTTTTAACTGCTAGGAGGGCTCCCAACCTGAAAGACAGACTGTGTAGCAGTCATTATACTGCTCCCCGTACTTGGTTACGGAATCAGCCAGGGACCAAAAGTAGACCCTGTGGCAATTGCTCCATATGTCCATTAGTCAAGAAAACCAACGCTATAGTGGACCTCAATACACAGAGGGACATACAACTAAAATACCATCTTAACTGCAAATCACATGGAGTCATATATGTCATTAGGTGTACATGCCCCAAAGACTATGTGGGGGAGACTGCCAATGCCGTTAGGGCAAGAATACAAAAACATTTATCCACCATTAGATTGGCAGTGCGAGATGAGGAGAATGGGCAGAAATTGACGCCGGTAGGCTCACATTTCCTTCATTTCCACCAGGGCGATGTGTCAGGGACACAAATATTCTTTGTGGATCAGGTCAGACTGGGTATCCGGGGTGGAAATTTAAAAAGAATGTTGCTGCAACAGGAGTCTCGATGGATTTATACCTTGAGATCACAGGCGCCTTTTGGCATCAATGAGGACTTTGGGTTCTCATCCTTTTTGGGCCGCGATTAATATGCCAGCTATACACCTTTCTGCTACTGTATACATGTATATAACATCACTGTGGACTTCTTTAACTCTTTATTTATGTTTATTAACTAGAGTGTGCTGATGAGTGGATCATAAAACTCTGAACTTGATCCATACATTTGAATTGGTGGTCGATCGATGGAACTTACGCGGTTTCAACTTGGAACATCTGCCAGGATCAATGGTCACGTTTCTTACACCTCTTGAAGAAGATCAAAATAAATGTATACAAAAGAAGATGAAATGTTGCAACAATTCAATCTAATTTGGAACAATTGCATAGTGGGGACCTTCTTCATGTGGATCTTTATATCTGCGTGACTTCCTCACAATGTTATCCATACAGAGGACATTACATCTATCCACTTATCAGCAACCATCTCAGAACCCTGGAGACCACATCTGGGCCGTCGAGGATACAGTGAGCCCCTGGGAATCCTCTTCGATCATAGTGGAGTTTTTATCCCCGATGAGCGGGGTGTCAGTGACTCTGTGCAAAAGGACAATTCCTTTGAACCCCTACTAAAAATTGATAACAAAATAAGCGTAGGATGCTCTCGCACACCATTTAGGCTTGATGGGACTTTGAGCTACGTGGCTCGATGTATTTGACCCCGCATACAACAATTTTTATTCATCCAAGCCTTTGGCTGTTTTTCCATTTGTAGCCCCATATTATACCGCTTCTGGTTGAACCAATAGGTGGTACATTTAATTAGGTATCATGTACATTAGTACATCCCCTTTAGTGTTGCGTCGGTACGGACGTGACGCCAGGCTATTGGCTGTGATTTGGGCCAGCTTTAGGGTTGTTTGCCATAGACATGCGATGTTCTTTTATCCCCCTCTGTTCTCCACCTAATCATGCCCATATGTATTAGCATCCATGTGGTAGTTCCTGTGCAATCTAGTATGCCCTATATATGTTTATGAGATCACCGATGTGGATCAGATTGGCCATATTATTGACATCAACAACTATATCTTTGTGGGGTCAATTTACCCCCATTTACAAATTACCCTTATGAGAAACTTGTGAATATGTATATAGGATATAACATCTGCTGTTTTTATGCACTTTTTTATGTTTTTCAATTTTCCCCTTCTCTCTTCCTTCCCCGCATGCTTACATTCCACGGATCCGCTCTGGGTTTCTCCCAGCAGCTGGGTGGACAGGCGGTGCTTGTGTGCGGTGCGTGCGGCCGTGCGCGCGGCGGGCGGACGCCTCCTACTGCAGGGGAGTGCGCCCGCTCGCCGCGCGCTCGGCCGCGCGCCCGCCGCGGGCACTTACTGATTGCGATGGCCAGTGATGGCGCCGACCGCGCGCCGCCGGATGTGGAACTCCTGCGGCCTTTCTGATTGGCCGGGGGGACCCACGTGTTGGCGAGGGCGTGGCGGCGCCTCATTGGCCCTTGCCGTTAATCCCGGGGTATTTAAGGAAGAGTGAGGGGGCACAGCCGATACACCCTGGCGAAGTGTCGGTCGGACACGTAACGCGTAGGTGGCGGCTGCGACGGGGGGACCCCTGGTGACATGTTAAGTACCATTGTTTATACCATTCATATGTTTTTCTTGATTCCATTGTTGAATGACCAAACTGTTGTTCACTTCCTTAGTTCTTTTTGACACTTGTAGTTTGTGGTTATACACTCACATCAATTGTTAGTATATTTATTTATTTGCTTCAACAGAAACCAGTTTTTTTGGTTTTTCTGTACACACACTCCACTTTGTTTTGTCACACATACCTTGCACTATTCTCATATTCATTGACTTATTGATTTACTTTTTATAGGTCACACTTTATATTTGTATTCATACATTTATATATTTTTTTTTCTTTTTTTTTTCAACACTTTGGGACATTCATAGTACTTTGCATATAATAATTGTGTATATATTTATGGCGATTATATAGAGTTTATAGTCACCCTGTGTGGGATACCCCTGTCTGTGTTTTGTGTTTTTTAATATTGTCTGTATGTTATGTAGATGTCCTTTTGATATATCCATTAAAATTAGTTTTTATACATTTCTAAATACCAGTGTGCGGCCTTATGTAGGGGGTTGGAGGGAACAGTCTAGGCTCCTCCACTTTGTTTGCTGTGTGTCGGGCTGTGTCGGCCAGGGAAGGGAAGGGAACAGTGACTGGCAGACCAGGCGGCCGCGGGCGCGGCCTATGCGGGCCACGTTTGCAGGCTGCTGGGCCTGTCTTAACGTAGGGGCCTGGAGCGGCAGCTCCATCCACCCCTACGTTAATCCGGCCCTGAGCATACCATACCCAGGTAGATTACTGATTGGTATTGCATTCATTTTATGTTCAGTTTAGATGGTAGGTGAACCCATTTTGTTTGCTGGGATAGGTAGTTGGGTGTGGTTTGTGTTTTCTTTTCATTTCTTTCAAATTTACAGCTGCAATAGGAAGTGCTGGAGGAGGAGCAGCAGGTTAGTTGTGGCACATGATGATTAAAAAGTGGGCCCCTTTTTAGGATTGTAATACCTATACCTGATCATATAATCTGATACCACAGCTACTGTATTCTATCTGCACCTCACAAGTCCCATCCGTATTGCACCTGTTAGTATCATTAAGAAATGTAAAGGCTGTTTTGTGCACTTTTATAGTGAGGTGTTGAGCTAGGCATGTTGGGTATTCTGTTTGGGAAACCATGCTGTTTCAGATGTTTTTTAGAAAAATATGGTTGTGAATCCGTTTTTTATAACATTTAATATGGAAACTGCGTAAAACCTGTGTATGCGTTCAGGATTTTAACAGAAAACTTCACCCACTGGAATAAGCGGGATAGAACTAGAAAGCATAAGGTGTGTACTTTAAGTATATATATGGTTTGGGTGGGGAATTTCAAATGAAAAGGGTTGTTTTTGTGGAAAAACTGCAAGGTGTGTGATTTGTTTGCAGAGCTGAAACTTAAATTATAACTATTCGTATGCACATATTTAACTTTGGGGTGTTTGACAACAGTACCATTGAAAGTACCTATGCATGTTGGGTATTGTTCGGTTCAGGGGACGTTGCCATTTCATATTAGGTAAGTTTTTCCTTTTTAGCATGTATTTTCTTTAGGAAAATGTGTTTGTTATTGTGCATATTTGTAGGGAAATGCGGTGGCACCAGTTGCACCAATTGCGTCCAGAAAGCTCCTGTCACGATGTGTACTTTCTGTGGATATATGGTTTGTGGGGGTTATTTCATTTGCAAAGGGCTGTTTTGGTTGAAAAAGAACAAAGTGCATGCTTTGTCTGCAGAGTAGGAATTTTCAAGTGAAATGCACAATATGCATATGCTTTCCTTTAGGGTGAATGGCAACCCTACCCTTGGAGTTACCAATGCATGTTGGGTATTGTTCTGTTCAGGGGACCTTGCCATTTCACATTAGGCATGTTTTTTGTGGTTAGTGAATTTTTATAGGAAAATGTGGTTTTGATTATGAAATTTTACAATTTTTTTAGGGCACCAGTGATTTCCTCAAAGGATTGCGTCCAAAATGCAAAAAGGTTGAAAAACCACAAGGTGCGCGCTTTGTCTGCAGAGTAGGAATTTTCAAGTGAAATGCCCAATATGCATATGCTTTCCTTTAGGGTAAATGGTAACCCTACCTTTGGAGTTAGCAATGCATGTTGGGTATTGTTCTGTTCAAGGGACGTTGCTGTTTCACATTAGGTATGTTTTTCTTGTTAGCATATATTTTCTTTATTGTGCATATTTTCAATTTTTGTAGGAAAATGCAGTGGCACCAGTGAATTCCTCAAAAGATTGTGTCCAGAAAGCTCCTGCCACGACAACAAGCATGGTACGCCTAGAACGCTTGAGGTGTGTACTTTCTGTGGATATATGGTTTGTGGGGGCTATTTACCATATTAGACGCACCTATAAGACGCACCTGCCCATAAGACGCACCTAGGATTTCGGGGAGAAAAATAAGAAAAAAAAATATTTTAAACCAAAAACGCACCATTACAGACAGTGTGGCATTCCCCTTTCCCATTGGCCGTGTGGGATGCCCCCATTCCATAACAGTGTAGCATGCCCCCATCCCATTCCCCGTATACCCAGTGTGGCATCCCCCTCCCATTCCCATATAGGCAGTGTACACCCTATTATCATAAGCAGTGTGGCATCCCCCCTCCTATTCTCCATATAGGCAGTGTGCCCCCCCATTCCCATTGGCTGTGTGGCATCCCCCTCTCCCCCCATAGGCTGTGGGGCATCCACCTCTCCCCCCATAGGCTGTGGGGGATCCCCCTCTCCCCCCATAGGCTGTGGGGCATCCCCCTCTCCCCCCATAGGCTGTGTGGCATCCCCCTCTCCCCCCATAGGCTGTGTGGCATCCCCCTCTCCCCCCATAGGCTGCCTGGCATCCCCCTCTCCCCCCATAGGCTGTGTGGCATCCCCCTCTCCCCCATAGGCTGTGTGGCATCCCCCTCTCCCCCATAGGCTGTGTGGAATCCCCCTCTCCCCCCATAGGCTGTGTGGCATCCCCCCCTGTACCCCATTAGTATAGGCTGTGTGGCATCCCCCTCTCCCCCCATAGGCTGTGTGGCATCCCCCTCTCTCCCCATTTGTATAGGCTGTGTGGCATCCCCCTCTCCCCCATAGGCTGTGTGGCATCCCCCTCTCCCCCATAGGCTCTGTGGCATCCCCCTCTCCCCCCATAGGCTGTGTGGCATCCCCCTCTCCCCCATAGGCTGTGTGGCATCCCCCTCTCCCCACATAGGCTGTGTGGCATCCCCCTCTCCCCCCATAGGCTGTGTGGCACCCCCCTCTCCCCCCATAGGCTGTGTGGCATCCCCCTCTCCCCCCATAGGCTGTGTGGCATCCCCCTCTCCCCCCATAGGCTGTGTGGCATCCCCCTCTCCCCACATAGGCTGTGTGGCATCCCCCTCTCCCCCCATAGGCTGTGTGGCATCTCCCTCTCCCCCATAGGCTGTTTGGCATCCCCCTCTCGCCCCATAGGCTGTGGGGCATTCCCCCTCCCCCCCATTAGTATAGGCTGCCTGGCATCCCCCTCTCCCCTCATAGGCTGCCTGGCATCCCCCTCTCTCCCCATAGGCTGTGTGGCATCCCCCTCTCCCCCATAGGCTGTGTGGCATCCCCCTCTTCCCCATAGGCTGCGTGGAATCCCCCTCTCCCCCCATAGGCTGTGTGGCATCCCCCCCTCTACCCCATTAGTATAGGCTGTGTGGCATCCCCCTCTCCCCCCATAGGCTGCGTGGCATCCACCCTCCCCCCAATTCCCATAGGCTGCGTGGCATCCCCCCCTCCCCCCAATTCCCATAGGCTGCGTGGCACCAGAACTTTCCCCCCAGTCGGCGTAAGTGAAAAAAAAAAACACGTCAAACTCACCTCTCCACTGACACCGCTCCGCTGAGCGGTCGGCTCCGTGAATGGGGTGGGCGTGGCCTGCGCCGCCTCAGCGTCGGCACAGACCACGCCCACCCCATTCACGGAGCTGGCCGTAAGAAGCAGCGGCGGGCTCTGTCCCGGCCCCGCCTCTGCGATCGCTGTCTATTACAGGCAGCGATGACAGCGGCGGGGCCAGAGACAGCGCTCCCGCCGCTCCTCCGCCTGCTGCTTCTTCCTGGGCACATGCGAGCACCCAGGTCAGGGCAGCAGGTGGGCGTGGCCTGCACCGACTTGGTGCAGGCCGCGCCCACCCGCTGCCCTGACCTGGGTGCTCGCATGTTCCCCAGGCGGAAGAAGCAGCAGGCGGAGGAGCGGCGGGAGCGCTGTCTCTGGCCCCGCCACTGTCATCGCTGCCTGTAATAGACAGCGATCGCAGCGGCGGGGCCGGGACAGAGCTCCCGCAGTGTGACAGGCAACGCGGGAGCGCCGGGAACGGGTGAGTTTTTTTTTATTATTTTTTTTTTTTTTTTTTACATTCGCCCGATAAGGCGCACGGGCATTTTTCCCCCACTTTTTGCGTCTTATAGGGCGAAAAATACGGTAATTTGCAAAGGGCTATTTTGGCTGAAAAAGCACAAGGTGCGCGCTTTGTCTGCAGAGTAGGAATTTTCAAGTGAAATGCCCAATATGCATATGCTTTCCTTTAGGGTGAATGGTAACCCTACCTTTAGAGTTAGCAATGCATGTTGGGTATTGTTCTGTTCAGGGGACGTTGCTGTTTCACATAGAAACAGAAACATAGAAGGTTGACGGCAGAAGGAGACCATACGGTCCATCTAGTCTGCCCTTATGTGTATACTGTATGTAGTCTTTATCTTAGGATAGATGTGTGCTTATCCCAGGCATGTTTAAATTCAGTGACTGTTGATTTTTCAACTACCTCTGCTGGAAGTTTGTTCCAAGCATCTACTACTCTTTCTGTAAAATAATATTTTCTAACCTGGCTCCTGATCTTCCCCCCGACTAGCTTCAGGTTGTGCCCCCTTGTTCTATCATTAAGCTTGTTCTTAAAAACACTTCCCTCCTGAACCTTATTCAATCCTTTCACATATTTAAAGGTCTCAATCATGTCCCCCCTCTCCCTTCTTTCCTCCAGACTTTAAAATGTAGTTCTTTAAGTTTCTCCTGATAAGTTTTAAGTTTAAGTCCTTCCACCATTTTCGTTCCCGCCTTTGGACACGTTCTATTTCAATAATGTCTTTTTGCAGGTAAGGTCTCCAGAACTGCACACAGTATTCTAGCTGTTGCCTTACCAGGGCTCTATACAGCGGCATCACAACCTCCCTCTTCCTACTGGTGATGCCTCGAGCTATGCAGCCGAACATTCTGCTTGCTTTTCCCACTGCCTGGCTAAACTGTCCACTCATCTTGCAGCTATCAGTAATCAGTATCCCTAAATCTCTCTCCTCCGAGGTCCTGGCTAACACAGTGTTGCCCATCTGGTACTTCGAGCAGGGTATGTTTTTTATTGTTAGCATATATTTTCTTTAGGAAAATGTGTTTTTTATTGTGCATGAATTTCAATTTTTGTAGGAAAATGCGGTGGCACCAGTGAATTCCTCAAAAGATTGTGTCCAGAAAGCTCCTGCCACGACAACAAGCCTGGTACGCCTAGAATGCTTGAGGTGTGTACTTTCTGTGGATATATGGTTTGTGGGGGCTATTTAATTGGCAAAGGGCTGTTTTGGTTGAAAAAGCACAAGGTGCGAGCTTTGTCTGCAGAGTAGGAATTTTCAAGTGAAATGCCCAATATGCATATGCTTTCCTTTAGGGTGAATAGCAACCCTACCCTTGGAGGTAGCAATGCATGTTGGGTATTGTTCTGTTCAGTGGACCTCGCCGTTTCACATTAGGCATGTTTTTTGTGGTTAGTGTATTTTTTATTCGGAAAATGTGGTTTTGATTATGAATTTTTTTAATTTTTTTAGGGCACCAGTGAATTCCTCAAAGGATTGGGTCCAGAAAGCTCCTTCCATGACAACAAGTCTGGTACGCCTAGAACGCTTGAGGTGTGTACTTTCTGTGGATATATGGTTTGTGGGGGCTATTTAATTGGCAAAGGGCTGTTTTGGTTGAAAAAGCACAAGGTGCGCGCTTTGTCTGCAGAGTAGGAATTTTCAAGTGAAATGCCCAATATGCATATGCTTTCCTTTAGGGTGAATGGTAACCCTACCCTTGAAGTTAGCAATACATGGGTATTGTTCTGTTCAGGGGAAGTTGTCGTTTCACATTAGGTATGTTTTTTCTTGTTAGTATATTTTTTTTAATGAAACATTTGGCTTTCATTCTGTTTTTTAATATTTTTTTCAAAAAACCTTGTAAAAAAGCCGGATTTCTTTGATTGGCTCCACCTGGAGATATGTAGCCACAACATCAAGCCTGATACGCCTAGATAGCTTGAGGTGTGTACTTTAAAGGAGCAGTATCACAAATTTTTCTTGGTGACTTATATTTAAATGGTACTTTGAATGTAGGTAAGTGTTGGAGTAAGAAATACAAATGTAGGAAAAAATTATGACTGTGTTGAGCAGCTGGAGACTAATAGCAGCCTGTTCCATGCTGAGGAGAGGGGAGAAACAATGTATCAGTTCCACGCTGAGGAGAATGTATCAAAGTCTCAGCTGTTCAGTGCTGGCAGCCGTCCAGCATAAGATAACAACATTGCAACATTGCCTGGCCAGAACTTATATATCTAAAACAGAGAGAAAAGCTCTAGAAGTCATTTAGCTGATTTTGACAGTTTTCCCTTCATGTTGGCTCTGCTGCAGAATCTTTCAGTTTACCATTTTCTCTTTCATATTCTTATTTTTCATTTTTCCATATGATCTTTCTTTCAGCTTTGTGTGTTTTGAGCAAGGATTTTCACTATCTGGAGTTTTGTTTTGTGCCCCTAGGGGCATCCCAACTTGGGATGCCCTGATATGTGAAATCCCCAAGTTTGCCTGTAAAAACGTACCTTTCCCTGTCCCACAGCGCATGCACGGGCTCTCATCCAATCAGCGCTGTTTGCACGCAGATGGGGAGCCTGAGCAGTAACCTTCCTGGCCGCCCGGCCTGTCTAAATGACTATCTGCGTGAGCGCGCCAGAAAAATGGGGGGATCTGTGGTTATCCAGGGGTTGTTTCACACAGTGGGGCATCCTGATTTAGAATGCCCAAGGGGGGAAGGTCAATGGCCGGGTCTTATAGACTTCAGGGTCGGCCACTCAGGATTTTGTTCCACTTTAATACCTTTAGATTTTCCTGCACAGTTATTCAAAGAAGAATTTCAGTCAGTTTAGTTTATTTTGTGTAGATTTTACACATTTGAGTCACCTGGTCTCATAACAAAAGCAGCACCTCACACACACACAGCCGTTACCACTGATTACAGTGTCAGCCTCTGAGGTAAAGTGTTGCTAGGAGACCAGTGGGCTAAATGAAGCTGCTCACTAAATACAACCCAGCAGATCCCCCTATTCAGCAAATGGACTGAGCCATTGTCATTATACAATTTAAAAGAGAGGCAGATATTTTTTCCTATTTCTATCACCAGATTATTTATACACATGTTATAAGCTATTGTGTGGCTATTTAATTATTTATCTTTTTTAATGCAAATTTCGCGATACTGCTCCTTTAAGTGTATATATGGTTTTGGGGGGTTATTTCAAATGTAAAGTGGTGTTTATGTTAAGAAACTGCAGAGAGCGCAAAATAATTGTATTTTCTTTGAAAACCTCCTTAAGTGCTCTATTAAGTTTGTGGTGTCTCCTGGTCAGGAAATGGTGTCTAGCACTATATATGTGGTACCGTTGGAATTGGCAGGAATGGGGCTTTTACGCACAATATGACTTTTTTGGTACATTTGTAATTTTTATTAAGAAAAAAATTACAAAATTTAATTTTTTTTTTTTTACCTTATTTTCCACAAAAATATTTGAAAAACACTGATACACTTAAAAACAAGATATTCCCTGTTGAAGCCCAGATTCTGTTGAAAAAAGCAATATATAATTTTATAGGGAAATCCCTTAAAAAATCAGTCGAACATGTGTAGCGGAAAATAGCAGAAAATAGTCTGGCAGCAGTTAAAGGGTTAAAAATCATCCTACCTGCATCTACTGCATTTTAGGAGACTTTATATGTCCAAGATGGTGGCCCATGAAGTCTCAGGCTGCCTGCAGA
This sequence comes from Gastrophryne carolinensis, assembly GCA_027917425.1. Lineage (NCBI taxonomy): Eukaryota > Metazoa > Chordata > Amphibia > Anura > Microhylidae > Gastrophryne > Gastrophryne carolinensis. The sequence goes on along the minus strand of CM051235.1, from coordinate 520,403,191 downwards.
CAGGAAGTGTCTTCTGACTGTGCTGATCTGCATTCTGGGATTGCTGACCTTTTCCTGACCCCAGCTCTGCTCTATCTGTCCAAATACGATGCTTCTGAGGCAAGATGGCGGTGCCCCTTTCCTAGAGTGCTGAACAGAGGTGCAGCCCAGTGGAGGGAAAGAGTAAAAAGTAAGTGACTAAAACATAGAATATATTAATTTGAGATGCTGACGAATAGTTTTTTAAGGGTTTGGGCTTGAAATTATACTGAAGGTCCAGTTTGAAGTATAAAGACCATTAAAATTTCCAGAATGTTACTAGGATATAGATAGATCTGTTGATAATGAAACTGAAACCTCTGATCGCGGGTGCAAGAGGGACATGAGACTTTACTGCTTACCTTTCACCCAGGCCTGCATCATTAATGGCCCTCCCTAGAGCTCAGTTAATTGTCGCTGGTTACCGCATATCTGCCTCCAGCCTTAAGGGGACACGATGTGCATGAAAACAGGCACTTCATATCATATCTGGGCTTCATACGTCACCTTCCACTTTTGGCCAGCCGTAATGACAGCATTCGGTTTCAGACTTTAGGCCTGCTGGATCTATGCTAGGTGACTAATGAGATAAGCTGGGAGAGCTTTGTGCTCTATGGCACCTTTTATTTATATCCCCAGCTGATTGCCTGTTCATAATGATGCCCTTCCTTCCCATTTTTGCCTATTGCAAAGAAACATGTGTGTCACCATCGTTGAAAAGCTTTACTTTGTGATTCAGTGTCTATAAATAGTCACCCAGTGATTGTAATATTTATTGTATCCTTGCTGACATTTAAACCGGACCAACACCCGTTATTACTTTAACGGGTGTTGGTCTCTCTCTCTGCTGATAGGAAGAAGCTCGGGGGAGCATCCAGAATGCTGGAGCCCCCTCGCACCTAACTGCACAGATTGCCCGTAATACCTTCATTACGAACCAGCGCCGGGAAAGGAGTCCCGCAATTGGCCGCCGGGTGGTCAAATGGGTCGTAGTCACATCCTCTATGCCAGCCACCGGCAGGATCTGCCCATGTGACTGCCCCACGGCCTATTGCAAGGGTTTTTCCTCTCTATACAGTACATTTGCAGTCTACTACCAGACTGTTATGGTTGAGCTCACAATACACACCTGAACTCACAGGTCCCCAAAAAACTACACCAGAGGCCTGATGATGGTAAGGAGCTGCAGAAAACCTTGGGTCATCAACCTGGGTGCAAGCAGAAACTACTGTAGGTCACAGGAAATATAACTGCAGAAGCCAGAGCCAGGGTTAGAGGTAACAAGATAGGCTAATAGTCTGGTCAAATGGCAAAGGTTCATAGACAAAGGAATGGGCCAAAGGCACCAAGAGGAAGCTTAGATGTATTGTCTATCAACAAGAAAAGGTTGAATTGAGCAAACAATCTGAAGGAAAAATCCGGAGTTGAAGCTAAAAAACAAACCAGGTAAATAATCCACATTTTTTGTGAAAAGCTCTTAGACAGAAACTTCAAGCAGCTCAACTCATCCTGTTGCTGGAAAAATGTGTTGCTCGACCTCATAGCTCTTCAGAGACCTTACGGGGGGGGGGGGGGAGGTGAATGAAATACGCTGTAGGAGTGTAATTTCTAGACAGAAACCATTTATAGGACAATATGTTAATTGCCTCTAAGAAAAAGAATCAGCAGGCACCCTGGGAGAGCACAGAACATGAATGATGCACAACTCTTTCTTTCTGGTGGCGATGCAATCTGTCAGTGAAAATTAAAATCGGGCAGTTGAGATTTGTACATTGCAGGAAAGCACTATAAAATCAGCGGTGGCTTATTGATAAATTACTGCATATGCCAACTATTTCCACTTCCACAGAGATACAAATATACCGTGTACAAAAAAAAGAAATTGATTTGTTTTCTTTGCCGAGACACACACCTCAGGGGTCCATCAGTCTTATCTAGATTAATGTATTTTTAGTTTATTAGGCATGATTTATCAAGAACTATTTGCCAGAATACACAACATCAGTGAAAATGGGAGTGGTGAAAGATATAACTTAGAATTTTCTTTTTACACTGGTGCATGTTGCAGCATTGCAAGAAATACATTTACTAAAACATTAGCATTGTAGAAACATGCAGAAAAAAATATCAATTATATTTTGCACTACTCTAATTTGCACCAATGTAGTGAATTCTGGCATATTGTGCTTGATAAATCAGGCCCTAAATATAAATCTTGTTCAATTCTTTGGTCCGCTTCACCATGAAAAGAACTTCATTTACCCTCATCCTCAGCGATCAGGGTGACCAACCTCCTCTGAATACTTAATCTTCCCTTTGGCCAACCCTCCTGAGCCAATGGAAGTTGGTCCCATCTCACCCAGAAGCCTTGGCCCTGAATGCGAGCATTTCCATGTTGCTGGCCTTTGAAATGCTCCCATTTAACCTACTGGAGATGTACAGTTTTTAAGCTCTGGTGGCAGCGGCTGTTCTACAATACACCATTCCCAGCCACCACTAATTTTCTTACCAGGCCATCCCTGCAAACTCAGACGTCCTACCCACTGCCTTATATGTGACTTGCCGACCAGGTGGAATTATATGTTATGCTGGAAAGGGTGTGTGAGTAGCAGCAGGCAATAGTGGAGTTTCAGCTTTAAAATGCCTGGGTGAGGAGACGTGTAGACCAACGGCACTTCACTTCACCACCAATGAGTGGGCCTCCATGAGGGACATCTGCGCGGTGCTACAGTGCTTCCAGTATGTCACCAGTAGGGTCAGTGCTGATGATGCCTTCGTCAGCGCTACCATCCCCATCCTTTGCCTGCTGGAGAAAACCCTTCAAGCCATGGTGGAGGATGTGATGGTGGCACAGGAGGAAGCATAGGAGGAGGATGGCCCATTTTCCCAGGTGTCAGGACAGTGCAATCATAGTTCAAATAGTGGGTTGCTGGCCTAACATCAGCCAGGTACTTCACTGTCCAGCCAGCTGACAATTTTGGAGGATTTAGAGAATTGAAATGAGGAGGACTTTCTCTCAAAGCAAGGTGGCACCTAGTGCAGCTCACGGGTGTCACTGGAGCGTGGCTGGAGGGAAGAGCAGGAGAAGACACCTGACACTGAAGATGGCTTCTCCTTAGTCACAGTCATAGTCACCAGTGCTGATTACTGGGTGGCCACCCTGATGGTTCCCTACTAATTACAACATCACCTCCTTGATTCCTGCACTGGAGTAGTTTTCAAAAAGAAGAGAGTACAAACACACACTGGTGGGTGTACTACTCTCTACTGAGACTTTGAGGGCCCAGTTGAGGCTCGAGGCAGAGGAGGAGGAGCAAGTTGCCAATGTAACAGGTAAAACCTCACGGTGGAGGGTGAGCAATGTGGAACAACTTATTAAACTTATTAGTACTTAGAGATGGGTCCTCCTACCTTCAATCTCTGGGATGCTAAATTGGACACGTGGCCAGACCTTACCCCCTATGCCTGGGAGATGCTGGCCTGCCTCGCGGCAAGTGTTTTTAACTCAGCAGGGGGTGTCATCACCGACAGGAGGATCCGCCTATCCACAGCCAACATGGACATGCTTGCATTCCTTAAGATGAACCAGGCATAGATTCCATGGGACTTTGTTGTACCAGCACCTGAGTGTTTGCTACCTCCTCCTTCTTCCCCTCTTCCACCTACACCTCCTCGGTCTCTTCCACTTACACCGCCACATCCACCTCCACCCCCCTGACCTCTGACACCTGTAAAAAATGTAATATTTGTATGTATTTATGTATATAGGTATATAATATATATATATATATATATATATATATATATATATTTTTTTTTTTTTATGTTAATATTTCTGATCCAGAGCCTCTCTTGCGCACATTCCCATATGCGGGGGTGGTGTGAAATCTTAGTTTTAGCAGTTATCAGGCCTTGTGCTATTCAGTACTGTCCTTTTTTGTGCAAAATTTCTTTCAGGACTCTTTCTGGACTTTTCTGCTTGCCTAAGCAAGAACGAGTAGTCAATGTAATATTACGCAAATTACCAAGTGTATGCATTCTCGCTTTCGTAACTTTCAGATTTTGCATGCGCTTGCCCATTATTCTAAGTCCTGATTTGCCCTTTGTCTGAGCGATCAAAAATGGAAGTTGACGGTCCGATCTTACATCTTCTTCTTGCTGGCGGGATTGTTGGCGAAAGCTCAGACAAGGTGTGCAATCAATCAGCATCTGCCGTGTTGTGCGCTGCCCACTCTGTGCCCACCAGAGCTTATGCAACGCCGCCATCATCTGGACACTGATCGCATGTCCAATCAACGTGTTTGAAGTGTCCCTACTGAACCGCCTTTCTCTTGACAAGCTTCACTCAGAGCTGCCGCCATGGTTGGGCCCCACCACAAGAAAGGGGCATGCGATTGATGGCGTGACCATAGTAATAATGGAGGCCTTGTTTGCCGAGTCAAGGCAGGGTTGGGGTCTGCTTCATAGCACAAACATGTGCTGACCACAACCCTGTCTGCCTGTTGAAAGTGAACATGCCTTCAGTTATACGCTGGGGCCAGTGTACCTTGTACCATCCTTGCCTGTATCTCGGGGTATGGAACACAGTTGCAGGATGGGACAGGAGCAAGGCCATAGACATTCCAATATGCCAGTAATGGTGGCCTGGAGAGCTGTGTTTGCCAGATGTCAGTAATGTGTGCGTCAGCAGATCCTGTAACAGACTGGTAAGGAACACGCGTAGCTACAGTAAAGTGACCAGGCTTTGCCAACTTTTATGACTGAGCGCTACGACTTCAAGCCCAAGACACACACCATTAGAGGACATTGGAAATGGAGGTGGCGGCCCACCAGAATGCACAGGGGCCAGAACTTCGGAGGTAGGTGGTTGGTCCACAGATAATTTACCCACTTATGCAGAGCTGTGTTGCAGAATTGTGCTAGTCTTCTAGTGTTGCAGTTCTGGCAGAGGATCTGGAACCTAAGGGTCTGACCAATGCCTCAACAAAGACTGGGTGGGCGGATAAGGCGTCACCACAGAAGATTTCCTCATCCTCCTCATCAGAATCTCCTCCAGCAGCCCAGGGACAATCCAAATAGGAGGAGGCCCAGGTGTTGGGCATGGAGTCACAGTCAGAGCCCGAGAGCTCAGGTAGGACAACAGACAACCAACACACACATCAAGGTAAGGAACTCCCAATGACATGACTGCTAAGTGCTGGTGTTTTGTGCTTCTCTGTTTCTACAGACTCATCAGACCATGGATAATTTGCAGCGATGGGGCTACCTAAGACAGGACCCTCCCAAGCCTCAGGTGGGTTCAGCAAATCACAAGATGGCGCCACCAGGAGCATGCCTAACTTCCCACATGTGCATAGTTCTGAAATATGTTTTCATGTCCTTATAGACCCCGGCAAAGGCATAGCGTCAAGGCAGAGGGTGGCTCACTAAAACAGGAAATTATAGGGCTGATGTAAGTAATGAGCAATTAGCAGCATTTGTCAGGTATACTTGGAAAACATGTGTTCAAGCAGATGTTGACCTACCTTTCTTTTTGTCTTTACAGGTGCCATGGCACATGGGGGCCAAATGTTTTTAAAGATTTTAGAGTTTTATATGCTCTTTTACCTATTTATAAAAATGTTTAAAATACAGTTTTTAACAAAGGCAAAGCTGCGGTGGGGGAAGGTGGTGGTAAGAAGGAAGGAAGGCAAGCAGGTAAGAACAAGGAAGAAGTGAGTGACACTGGGGATACACTCTATATTGGATGCCCCAAGAGGAACCAGGAGGAAGAAGATGAGTAACACTGGTGACACACTACATAGAATGCCCCAAAAGGAACCAGCAGGGAGAAAGTGAGTAATACAAACATGGGATCCCACAAAGGTGGGTTTATGTATCTATACCTTTATTGATGTTAATAATTGTTGATTTATTAATTTATGTACCGGTATATATTGATTGATGTATTTATTTTTGTATGCTTTAATTCATGTATTTCTAAAATTTTTTTCCCTACCCCATTTTGGGCAGGGCAATCGTCCAGGTATTACCCCTCCAATTTGGCTTCCAAACACCGTTAAAAAAATGTGTTTTTATTAATGTATGTATTTATATATTTTTTTGTTTTCTGTTATTATTTTGATAACTCTCCCTAGCGCATTTTGTGCGGTGCAACCATCCCTTTTACAGCCATATTTGGGCCATCTTTTGATACTTACTTCCAACCACCAACAGGCTAACTGGAATCTATTTGGGTAGAATAATCATTTGATTGCACAACCACTCAAGCAAGTATTAAAGAGTATTATTAGAGTTTCTGTTCACATACTGTAATATGTTGTAATATGTGTGGAATTCTAAATTAAAGTGAAAAACGGGGTTACATTAGCAGTTTGCCTTTTCGGTTTGATAGGAACATTTTCTTTAAGTGCAAGAAGCAGTAATCTCCTCTGGGTCATTCTCCTGCAATTATATTTCACATTTATAAATGGAACAGAACATTCATATTGTATATTGTTGGCTAAGTCATTTGTGTGACTTATTATTTGCTAAGGAAATAACTCAAACATTCAGCCACGATTTGAAAAAAAAATATTATTTTAAATCCCATAACGTCTTTTTGAGCAAATGACACACATATTACATTTTACAAGTCAAGCTCTTAGATTGCATTCTTTCTTGAAGTATTGGTGAGGAGGTTTTGTTTATCAGGTAATGGTATCTTTTTGGTAAGCTCAGTGAGGTAGCAGGAATAGCGCCTGTCCTAGGGCTGCTATGATTCTTAAATTGAACACAGGGGACTCATAACTACTCACCAAGGTATTCTATGGGCTTCAGTTCTTCTACTTGAGAGCACCAGTGAACAGGCACAAAATACTTCATAAATCCTCAGCGGTTTTCATTGCCTCCACATAGCCTCTGAGTTTATTCATTTACTTTTTGCTTTGTGTAGTCTTTGTTTTTTACATTTTTAGTAAGATTTTGTGGCCTCAAAAGATGTACATTTGTTCTGCTCTTCTGCCTTGAACTACATTGAATATGTGCATTGATAGCTTTATAGCACTTTACTAAAACATTTGCTGAATTTTCTGCTTTAGAGGGAATGCATAATACAGCATGCAGTTTGAAAGTCACAGAAAGAAATATTGAAGTAAAAAAAGGTCTACCATCATGTATGCTTAAAGGGACGCTACAGTCAAAAAGAGGTATACATTTTGTATTTGCAAACCAATAAGAGCAAAATAATTAGCAAGAAATGCATCTGAAATGTTTACATTTCTATATTAAATTTGATGCTTTTTGTTAAGCTTCACTTTACATTACATTTTACATCTGCTCTAGATTGGTATGAAAAGTACACAACACACCCCCTTATGGATTGTTACATTAAAAAAGACAAGTGAATACAGTTATGCATTCTTTGTTTAAAAGAAAAAATCCCATGGGTCTCCCCCCTTCCCCCAGCCGGACTACAATCCCTGTTGGTTACTGAATAATGTAGCGAATGTTAGATGAAGCATAGGGCCTTAATTAAAGTGGGCTGAAAGCCTTCATTTTTTTTAACTCTAAACTTTAAAAACAAAAAGGGTCATTAATAAGCATGCAACATGCAAACTGCTCCATGCTTATTAATTACCAACTCCCCTAACCTGGCCACCAGCTCCCGAACATCTCACTCCTGCGCCGCCATCTTGCTACACCCACACCAGCAGTTCACAGCTTCCTTTCCCGAGGACCACCACTGACCTTGCTGCTGCTGCTCCCACCTGCATCGCTGCCATGCCGGTCACCCCACCTCCGCTGCCACTCTGGTCACCTAGGCTCCACCACCTGGTCACCTCACCACCATTTTGCTGCACTCACTCCACTATCTTGCAGCCTTTGACCTCACGACGGTCACTCACAGAGCATAAAACACTTCCTTACAGTTCTACCCATTATGCTATATGGCAGTGGTTTTCAACTGTTTACCGCCAAGTACCCACCTAGCAACAAGAAACTCCAATCAAGTACCCCCTAGCCCCAAACAAATTCCAACCACATACCGCCATGGGATCATTTATAAATGTTGCCAGAATAAGTAGGACACAGGCATGGTAACACTTTTAAAGCAAGGAGGAATAACTTATTACTGCTAAAATAATATACCAAACCCCAAATGAGTGCATACCCATTGTTAGGGCGAGCGCTGCACGCCCGTCTCACAGCAAGTCACTTACCTCCATGGCTGCATGCAGCCGTCATCCATCTTGCAGCACTTCCTCATGGCTGCATCCAGCTGCCGCCCTTCCCCCCCATTGCTTCCTCCTCACATGCTCAGGTGCATGCACGTCTCTGTCCACTAGAGGGCGAGCGCACTAGATTCCTGAGATTTAAAGAGCCTGTACAGCACTGATTGGTGCCTGCTCATCCAATCCTGCATCCAGTTCCCCTATTTAAAGAGGCACTTCCTTTCCTTCAGTGCCAGATCTTGGTCTCTCCATGCTTGTTGAAAGTCAGACATTCTTGGATTGCTCACCCGTGTACCGACCTCTGCCTGTCCCCGACTCTGAACCTTTGCTGCCTGCCCCGACCTCGGCTACTCACCTTTACCGCGAACCTGTGCTGCCAGCCCCGATCTCTGCCTGTACTTACTACGCCTTTTTTCCTGCCACTTGTGTACCTCACTGAACCTTGGCTGACTGTGGGACTGGGCCGCTGTTAGGGGGTAGCGACCTGGGGGTCACTCGCCGCACAAGACCAACCTGCCTTGCGGTGGGCTCTGGTGAATACCGGTGGCCTCTTAGACTCCGCTCCCCTGACACGGTACCCGCCATCGGTTCCACAGTTAAAGCGGATCCACACCCGAGTCCGCTCCACCCGGTCCGTGACAGTAAGATCTGGCCATGGATCCCGCCGAGGTGCCACTGCCTAACGCCTCAGAATTGCTCACTGTAGTGGCTATGCAGACTCGCCAAATCAACCAGCTCGCCGCCATGGTTCAGCAATTACTAACAATCCTGCAGCAGCAATTGCCACCTTCCGCTCCGGTGTCGCCGCCACCTGTAGCACCTCCAGCTAGACTTTGTCTCTCCCTGCCGGCTAAATTTGATGGGGATGCCAAGTCATGCCGAGGTTTCCTTGCCCAGTGGTCTCTGCATCTGGAGATGTTGGCGGACCAGTTTCCCACTGAACAAGCCAAAGTGGCCTTTATTATTAGTCTGCTTACAGGAAAGGCCCTGGCCTGGGCCACTCCATTATGGGATCGCAACGAACCAGTGACTTCCAACTTACATGCCTTTGTTTCTGAGTTTCGCCATGTCTTTGAGGAACCAGCCCAGGCCTCATCGGCAGAAGCAGCCCTGCCTAACTTGGACCAGGGCGACCGGTCTGTTGGCGAATATGCCGTACAGTTTCTCACCCTGGCGTCAGAATTATCCTGGAATAATGAGGCCTTATGTGCCTCCTTTAAGAAAGGACTTTCTAGCCATATTAAAGATGCCCTAGCGGCACGTGATTTGCCTTCGTCTTTGACTGATCTTATTCGCTTGGCCACACGCATCGATGTGCGTTTTTCTGAAAGGCAAGAGGAACTCCGCCTGGGAAAGAACTTCGAGTGCCCTTGGAGGGCTTCACGTCTGGCCCCTGTTTTCCAAGATCCACCTTTGCCCGCACATGCGCCTTCCACTGAGGAGGCTATGCAGGTGGACCGATCTCGCCTAACTCCGTTGGAGAGAACTCGTCGAAGAAACGAGAACCTTTGTTTGTACTGTGCCAGCTCTGAGCACTTCTTGAAAGACTGTCCTGTTCGCCCGCCACGGGCGCACCTAGTAAGGGTGGGAGAGGCATCCCTGGTTGGGTGTGCTACCTCTTCACGCCTTACGGTTCCAGTGCAACTCTCCATTTCTGCTAACGTCTCTGTGAATTTGTCGGCTTTTCTGGATTCGGGCTCCGCGGAAAACTTCATCGGGGCCTCTTTGATTGACAAGTATAATATCTCTGTGAATCGCCTCGCAAGGCCTCTAGTTATTGCTTCGGTCAATGAAGATAGACTTGATTGCATCGTGCGATATCGCACAGTACCGCTCCTTTTGAAGGTTGGACCCGACCATCTGGAGAGTATTGAGTTCTTCGTCCTCCCCAGTAGCACTTCTCCAATTCTTCTCGGCCTACCTTGGCTTCAACGACATGACCCCACGCTTGACTGGAATACTGGCGATATTAAGTCATGGGGCCCAGCCTGCCCCAAGAGGTGTTTTGGACCCATTCCCGCCAAGCCTGCTCCTGTCACTGCTCCCTCCACCCTGGTACAGGAACCAGCCGGAGAGGCCTTTGTATCTCCCCGCCAATACAGCAAAGTCTTGAAATTAGAACCTGAAGAGAACATTCCAGTTCATAGTCTCATCCCTGACTTTCTGGGTCCCAAGAAGAGGGGGAGACCCAAGGGGGGGGTACTGTTATGGCGAGCGCTGCACGCCCGTCTCACAGCAAGTCACTTACCTCCATGGCTGCATGCAGCCGTCATCCATCTTGCAGCACTTCCTCATGGCTGCATCCAGCTGCCACCCTTCCCCCCCATGCTTCCTCCTCACATGCTCAGGTGCACGCACGTCTCTGTCCACTAGAGGGCGAGCGCACTGGATTCCTGAGATTTAAAGAGCCTGTACAGCACTGATTGGTGCCTGCTCATCCAATCCTGCATCCAGTTCCCCTATTTAAAGAGGCACTTCCTTTCCTTCAGTGCCAGATCTTGGTCTCTCCATGCTTGTTGAAAGTCAGACATTCTTGGATTGCTCACCCGTGTACCGACCTCTGCCTGTCCCCGACTCTGAACCTTTGCTGCCTGCCCCGACCTCGGCTACTCACCTTTACCGCGAACCTGTGCTGCCAGCCCCGATCTCTGCCTGTACTTACTACGCCTTTTTGCCTGCCACTTGTGTACCTCACTGAACCTCGGCTGACTGTGGGACTGGGCCACTGTTAGGGGGTAGCGACCTGGGGGTCACTCGCCGCACAAGACCAACCTGCCTTGCGGTGGGCTCTGGTGAATACCGGTGGCCTCTTAGACTCCGCTCCCCTGACACGGTACCCGCTATCGGTTCCACAGTTAAAGTGGATCCACACCCGAGTCCGCTCCACCCGGTCCGTGACACCCATTCAAGCTGCGGTGTTTACCCCCTGGGGTACGTGTACTGCAGGTTGAGAAACAGTGCTCTATGGGACCTACAGCGCCACAATAAACCAACACTGAATGCCGCTGAAGCAAAAATATTGGCACCAAGTGTGATTAACAGACGCGTATGCGTGAAAAATCTGGCCTCCAGTATGCTGGTCATGTGACAGTTTGCTGGTCATATGCTGGAGTAAGAGACAGTGTTATGTGGTTCTATATGGAGGAGCACAGCTTATCCACTCAAAGCATGTAATGGTGGGTGTTACCTGGTCAACATAACAAACCATACTATGCCACTTTAAATAGAAATAAACATGTGTCAATGTAAAAAAAAAGAAATCTCACAGTGCGGACCCCTTTTCTCAAAAACATTTGTCTATTTTTAGTCAATAGAATAACCGACATGGATGCACCTGGAAATGAGATCTAGAAAAACTACAACCCCGCCCATAAAATCCAAAACCTCAACCAGTTGCACTGTATAAAATATTAAAAAAAGTAGCTGCTGAAACACAAAGAGGGACCACGATTTACTGACCCGTTAAAGCAAATAATGAGTCATAACTCATTTCAGAAACACGAGATAAGTGCCAAACTTTATTTACATAACACATAAATTCCAAATTTGCTATAAAAAAAATGAAACATTTTGGTGAGTGCTTCTGCTATTTCGATGTGACAGCCGGGGGGTTGAGAATGTTGTTGAAACTCATTAAAACATGGCTAGATTACAAGTAGTAATAACAAAAAAAGCCAATGCCAATGGCCCCCTTATATATTTACTGATGTCTTCTCCAAGCCTCCATGTTTGGGGAAGCATTGTCTATGTGGTATAAGCGTGCTTTTATGCAGTAATGAGCGGTTAGGCTGATGTTCAGATAGGGGACAGAGGACCGGCCTTAGTTTTGGTAAAAATCGCCGGTGATGATTGGATATCAAGACCACAGTGTGAGCATGCATATTGACTCTTCTGAAAGCTATTCACTGCTTGTGAGACATAGATCAAGGGTCTCACCCACAACCTTTGCTAAATCACATAGACTTTTTAAATGATCACAATGTTCCTCAGATTTTTGGCCATCTCATCATTTGAGATTAGCGAAATTTTAATGAATTGCTGTTAAAGAGTAAAAAGACCTAATGTCCAACTTTGCCAGGGGGCTCCCCATGTTTTCAATGGGATGGAGCACACTGACCCTCCACAACACACTAGGCTTTTGTAAGCTTGCTCCCCACCGCAGGAAGATGCTATTTATAGACAATGAGTGAGCTGGCTGGAAAAGCCCTTGATGCCCCCGTCACCCACAATAGGGTTGATTCATGGTCAGTGCGCAAAAATGCTCAGGCAGAGCCCAAACGATTCTGCATTTGCCTAGGAACATGATTCATGGCTGCGTGCAAATGCTGGATGCACGAGCAAATCGCATCAAACGACAAGCAGACGTAGGAAGCACAAATTGTCTCTTCTTGTGCCATTTGGAAAATCTGCTGTTTTTAGGTGCAAATGGCCCTGCCCCATGCGCATTTGTTAGGCAAAGAGCTTGACTGCTCCCAATGGTCCTCCATGTTTTTCCCCTTTCCTTTACTGTTTCTCAATAGCAAATTGATCTCTCCAGCTTCTGTGTTTTCTGCAAAGCTCTATTCACCATTTCCGAATGTAATCTCTGGAGAACCATTGTTCTCCATTTTTGGGGGGATATTCTTATTCCGGTTAACCCTTAACAGTTTTGGCCCAATTCTTTCCCCCAGATGTTTACTTTAATTCTCCCCTGTTTAGTTTGTATATTAAACCGGACCTTCAGCGTGATTTAATGAAAAGCCCAAACTCTTAAAAAACGGTTCCCCAGCATCTAAAATTAATATATTTTAAGTTTTTAGTCACTAACTTATTATTCTTTCCCCCACTGGGCTGCAACTCTGTTCAGGAATTTAGGATACGGGCGCCGCCATCTTGAATCAGAAGCATCACACTTACTGAGGAGAGGAGAGTGGGATAAGGTACAGGGGGGCGGGTTATAGTTGTGCTTTACTCAGACAGAGCAGATCTGGGGTCAGGTAAAGGTCAGCAGTCCCAGAATGCAGAGCAGCACAGTCAGGAGGCACTTCCTGTTTGCAGGCTGCCTGACAAGATGGCGGCTTCCATAAGCCGCCATCTTGGATGTTTAAAGGCTCATAACATGCAGTAGATGCAGGTAGGATGATTTTTAATGTGGCCAATCTGTATGTACAGGGTGTGGGAAACATATAAGATAGACTCTTATTCAGAGTGAAGGTCCGCTTTAATGCTTAATAATTTAACTTTTTTTATTTTTTTTTATTGTATTTTTTAAACTTTGGGGCCCAATATCCACATTTTTGAACTTGCGGCTGACAGTTTAATTGTTCAAAAACATGTGGGACGCTGCCGGCATGTGTTTTCGGAATAAAATACGGCTGTTACTCATTGGAATCGCCAGTTTGCTTCACCTATTTGCTGTTTTGTTATTTTTTTATTGTATTCACCCGATAAGACGAACTGACATTTACCCCTCCACTTTTGGGGAAAAATAAATGCATCTTATAAAAAAAAAATATGGTATATAAGAAATAGTGCTTCTGAAGGTGCATTGTTAATCAAATGCTCATTTCCATCTGAGCTAGCAATGCTCTCATAAAATTCAGATAAATTGAATAAAAAACAAAGCTAAAACCAAAGTTAACCGTCTTACACAGTGTTGATTATTTATCTTCTATAAATGTTATGTTCTGCACATAACATGGCTTTTCTCAGGCAATTATGGATAAGTCAGTAATCATTGCTCTAGTTACCAGAATAGCAGATCACACAGGAAATAATGGGTTGTGACACCACGGCCATCATTAAATTAAAATTCAATCAATGTGCTATAGGTCTATGCTTTCCACTAAGGAGAAATTGCTGAGAACATTTATATGTTTCTGTGACATTACATTGCCTCTGTGCAATGGATTTCAAGAAATGCTCTGCTTCCATGATACCACAGAGCCTCTATGCTGGCTTAAACTATTTAAATCTATCCTTTCATGGCTCATGTTGATTGATTCAGTGTAGAAATTAGTTTGGGTGGTAGTTTGGACCAAAAACCACAGCCTTACCTTTTTTTAGGGCTCAGATTTATTGCTATTTCATGGCATTTCACTAGTAAAAAAACAATGCAATGACTTACCTTGCTAAGGATTGATAATTGCAAGGCAGCCCAGGAAAGGCTGTACTATCATTTGAGGCAAAATGTCAATTGGATGATGATTTAATGGGCAAAATCTGCCAACACACTGTATAGCAGTGCTTAGAGCGACCGCTATTATACGCTGTGATTGGCTATCGGGCGCTGTAACAGAGTGCCTTAGTTGCTGTAGTAACCTGGTCCGCATTGATGAATGAGATGTATGTTGGGCGTTCTAACACCAGTACAGCGCTGCAGGGAGCGAAAGGTAGCGCCAGCTCAGTGCGACTGTCTCTTAGCCACTCACACCATATTCAGTGTGGGTGCTCTGGATCTGGTCGCTATAGCAAAGAGCGGCAGATGTTGTGTGATTAAAGTCTGTAACAAAGCGAAATCACATGGAATGACATTGTTGTAACATTGTGACATGAACACTTTAATGCCAGACCTGTAATGACAATTCTGAATAAAAATATAAAAAAAATCAAAAAAGTTTTCAAAAATGACTTTTTCTAGGCCAGGACAGGTCACGCAATGATTTGAGAGCAAAAAAATTAAAAACAAAAAACCCTGTTTAAACAGAAGAAAAGGAACGTCCATTGAAATGTATGGGAGAGCGGTAATACCTGGGGCTCTGGAAGCTAGAGTTCCGGCGCTATACACTGAGCCGCCTGTAATGATGAATCAGACGCTGCATGACGCTGTTAGTTGCTCACCAGAATCACCTTCATAAATGTGGTATTGTGTATAGCGCCCAGCATTCACCAGACACTGCCTGCCACTACGAGGCACTACCTGCCACTATCCCTTCATGAATAACCCACATAGTTAGCAGTGGCCTTTCCCACCACACAACCTGGCATAAAGTTCCCTTTAGAAGCACCTCCTCCCACCCCACTGCACAATTTACACTTCATCCTGCACAGCCAAAGCTGTTGGCTTATGACAAGAGGTTGCGGGCCTGTGGTGGTACTTATTAAAAAGTCACCCCTCAGATGAAGTTGCCCTTCTGCCTCAGTCCATATATGGTCCTTCCCCAGAGGACTGTCAACTAGCAAGTGCCATCCAGAGTGGCACACCTAACACAGGGCCAAGACGCTGCCTCCCAGCGCAGCCCAGGATAAAAATCACATCAGAATTGTGAGCTACAGCAGTCAGCAGCCTTTCATTCTTACTCACTTCACTGTCTGGACTTCACTGACATTGTGTCACAAATTATAAGCACCACTGTTCCCGATATACTTACACAGGCTGTGTGCTGATCATGATCATGCTACTTAGCATTGCGGGCCCCTTACGCCCATTCAGATACACGACCAATACAGTGTAGCAAGGAAAGCGGTGCGACCAGTGCATGTCCTGTGGAATTGCCTGGAAGGTAGGATAGGTGATCCCGAGGGTTTCATATATTTGGCCATCCCAAATTGGGATGCTCCTCTGAAGCAGGCCAAAATCGAGGTTTTTCACCAACCTGTTTCTTGGTCCGCTGTGGTGGGGCATCTCAAATTGTCAAACACAGGGGGAAATTGCAGATTAAATGCCATACCAGCGTCCTTTTAAAATGGACCAATTAGTATTTCTCCTCCATCTCTCCATATTTCCTCTTTCTCTCCTCTACCTCTTCATATTTCCCCCTTCTCCCCTCTGTCTCTCCATTTGTCTCCCCCCATCTCTCCATAGTCCACCTTTCTTGCCTACACTTCTCCATAATAATATTGTGCTTATATGACCATGCTTAAGCATACAAAGGATTTTGTTTACTCATCCTTGCAGTGAGACGAACTACAAACCAGTGAGCACAAAAGTGAAATGCACCAGTAAACATACTAGAGGGCAGAGAGTGTACACGTGCCCGCAGCATTGCACTACCCACAGTGCCCGGGAAGCATTTGGGGAGGTTGAGTGCCTTGCTCAAGATCACTTCAGTCATGTCCTAGCCAGGAATCAAATCTGCAACCTTCTGGTCACAAGTCAACTTTCTCGACTGTTGCTCCATATTCCCCCTTTCTCTCCTATCTTCTCTCCATATTCCCATTTTCTCGAATCCGCCTCTCCATATTCCCCCTTTTTCTCCTCCACCTCCCCCTATAGCCCTTTGCCTCTATCCATCTCTCCATATCCCCTTGCTTGACTTTGTCTCTCCATATTCAACCTTTCACTCCTCTGTCTCGCCATTTTCTTCCTTTCTCTCCTCCATCTCTCCATATTGCTCCCTTTCTCTCTTCTGTATCTCCATATTCCCACTTTTTCGCCTCCACATTTCTATATTTCCCCCTTTCTCTCCTCCATCTCTCCATATTTCCCCTTCTTCTCCTTCACCTCTCCATATCCCCCTTTCCTCTCCTCTGTCCCTCTATTTTCCCCCATTCTTCACTCAGTCTTTCTATATTACCCCTTTCTTTAGTTGCAATGTCACCTTGACTCAGGAAATAATAGTTCCAGGTAAAATCAATACAACTATTGGTGCTAAATGCAGGACCAGCAAAAGAGTCTCAGTCATGGAATGATAGTGTGGGGTGGAGTTTGTATTTATATACAGTTTGTGGATGGGTCATCTTGCAATAACTTGCTGGGGTATGCATATATTTACATGCACACACACACATACACACACACATATATTACATGCACACACACACACATACACACACACATATATTTACATACACACACATATATTTACATACACACACACACACACACACACACACACACACACACACATTAACATGCACACACACACACACATATATTTACACACACACACACACACACACACACACACACACACACACACACACATATTTACATGCACACACACAGGTGAAATCCATTGTGGAGCTGTGCCGGAAGAGGAGCAACCCGGTAAATGGGGACTTGACTATAGGCAAACAGCAGTGGAGTTGTCATCTGCCCTCTGTCCTCCCACTTCTCTGCCACCAGGGTGGAGGTGCCCCCTCAGAGGTAGAATTGCCCCCCATTCCCAAATTTCAGGTTCCCAATTATTTAAATGGGGACCTGATTCAGGTCTCGCTGAAACCCCAACCTCTAGGGGATTCGCCCAACACTACAAATAACTGGAAAAATACAATTCAAGAGAACAGACTGGATGAACACTACTAGATCACACACTGGGAGATGTTCATGTTCATTACTTGGTTATAGAAATGAGGGCAGCTGTCAGGGTTTTTCCAGAGCACATATATTCTGCAGACATAATTACATTTACAGCAGAATATCTTGGCACGCTGGCACAATTTAAGCATTGCCCTGTGTTTAGTTTTGACATTGCCCAAGCTTCTCCTCTTTAATGTTGATTAAAAATGACCTGCACTCCATTATGTCTCAAGAAAAGCTGAATGACTTAGCAATGATTTCCATTTAATGGGAAGTCAGCAGGCCATTAAATATGGAGGACATCATGAGGATTTTGTGGAAAACAAAACCAGAAGGGTTATTTCTCTGTTTGAACTAGTAAGATCAAGGTTTGACAATGTGTGTTAATATGGTATTTTGTTATCCAAAAAATGTCCTTGAATAATGCACCGAGACAACATTGCATGAAGCCTCAGAAATAACCTGGGTAGAAAGGCAGAAGTCAGGTGCTGAGTCAAGACAAGCCAAGGCCAGTGACAAGAAAAATAAAAAAAAGCAACTAAAGGTCAAGAACCAGGCCCTGTTGTAAGGTCTTTTATAAGGGTGGTGAAAGCCTTTATCTGGTTGTATTTTAATCCAGCGTAAAGTGGACCAAAACCCAGGATTTTTACTATCCTGGGTTTTTTGTCTTAGCCCCCGTGGTGCCCCGCTGTGTGAAACCCCTCAGGTCGCCCGATCTTACCTACCCTTCCTCAGTCCTATGGCGCATGTGCAACCAATCAGCGCGCTCACAGCCACAGCCCCACACAGTGGGCCCCCCCCAATTGGCTATGCCTGCCCTGGAGTCTGTATTTTCTCTTATCTCCATGCTGCAATTGCCATGTACAGGTAGTCTTCTCAAGAGTTGGTGTTTGCCATCATGCATCTTCCTAGATCCTACCCTCATGCTCAGTATAGCCACCTATTACAATGCTTATATCCAAGTTCTGACTCCCAAGTGACACTATCATTTTGTCCTGTCCTGAAGTCTCACATCACATCTAATGTCAGGCAGAATGCAAATATGGTTCTGATAGGTGCACTGTACAGGTGCGAGGATAGGTGAGGGTCACTGCTTCAACAACCAATAGCTTAGTTTGAATGTAAAAACACAAACTATCCTGGAAAGTCAAACTATTGCTATTTTTACGCCAGTACCATCCAGTCATTCAATTCAACCAACAATATGTATTGTATTGTACAACTGTAAAACAGTACAAGTGTTAGAGAAAATGAGGTACAGATGCAGCTTTATTTAAAGAGGAACATCGGGGGGGGGGGGGGGTTAACCTTTGGTCAATATTTATTCACCTGAGTCGAGCTGACTCTTATAGCCCTCTGCTGCTGAAAAATATCCTCTGCCTGTGTGCCAGAACCCCACATTCTTTTTCCAACGACATCCAGATGTTTACCTCTATGCTTAGATCTGTATCTGCTAATGGGGACAGAAGAGTAATTTGGGGGGTCTTTTATAATTTTTACTAGGACTGTTGGGAGTTAATGGAGCTTGTGATGACAGTGTAACTCAGGATCAAGTTTGTAAGGGTGGGAGGTATGTATGTGCATGTGTTTGTCTCCAGGGGTTTGAGTTAGTAGGCATGTGTTATTTAAATGTCTTTGGGATTGGCATGTGGGCAGCATTTTATTTTAATAATTTATTAAAATTAAACAAAATAATTTTACCCCCCTGCAAGAGCCAACTAGCCAGGGCACCAGACAGTATTGGTAACCTTGGCTGCCAGGCCGCCCCCAGGCCCTGCAGGTACACCAGCCTTTATGCCCTTTGGTATGGGTTCAGTGCTCTTCAGGGGTGCCAAGTGTAGCTCATACCATACTCTTCCACATCCCTGGTATCCAAATGTGGCTATGGATAAACGAGCCAGGTCTTCCTTCCATCTTCAGGGATCTTTGAGTGAGGAGCCATGGGGAGTGGACCTTTTATCCAGAGAGTCGGATCCTCTCTGGCATATCCCCATGTGACTACATACGTCGCAGGAGGCTCCTCACTCAGTCCCTGTGTCCCTCCGTTCTCCAAATGGGGACATGTGCATCAGCATTTGACGCCCGACGCCCAGTAAAGAAGAGGCCTGAAGATAAAAGATAGAAGGAAGATAAAAGTTAGACCTGGTGCTGGATGTGAAACACCCCGCTGGATTGGAGGAACATGGTGCCCCGCAGGGGACAGAAGAAAGAAGAGGTGGATAGGTATGTAGTGAAAATTTGCATTCAGGTAAACATTGTGCTTTTTAAGTCTCAACAACATTAAGTCTCAAACAACTGCCCATTGAATATAAAGTCGGTATGGTTGGTTAAAATATATTAAACATCATGCTGCTTTCTTGGAATCTAAAAAACCCGATAGAGCAGCATAATGGCAGCTGGGGAATTCGAAGAATAAGAAATTTCTTGCTTAATGACATCCCTGAAATGAAATTAAGGACGTCAGGCTGCAATCGTTGTTAGTCTGTAGCTTTCTCTACTTTGTAATTGTACTTTGTCACAAAATGTGCCTCTCTTTGAAGGCATTAGGTTCGGGGAACATGCTTGTTTACTGACAAGTTTTACAGAATATTTCAATGTGATTTAACATGTGTCTTTCTTATTTCCATGACAACTAATACTGCCACAATCCTGCCAACTGACTTGCCCCTTTTCATACTTTTTTATGTATCTAAACTTTATTTTGTCTCCTTACGTTAACATGAAATCTCCGAATCTGGCACCCAGTTCCCTTGCATACACTGCATATCACAGTTTGCTGTTCTGCTTGGTATGTTATCTTTTGGCTATTCTAACTGAAGGTGTTTCCAAGAGAACTGATTACTGGTGGCAGGCTCTTTGTAGGACTTGTATTCTTGCCAGAGGAGGCTACACATACAAACCCGGGGGAAAGAGGGGGGAGTATGACAGTAGAATAATGTCCCAGTCTAGGTTTAGCCAATGACATTCTCTTTTTCACCCGGTCCAATCAGCTCAGCAGAGCTGGACAGGATTGCTGGTCTCTCCCTCCTCCTGCCCCTTTCTCCATCTCTTCCTCCAGCTTCATCACTGATTATGCAGCATCATACATCCAAGGGCCATGCCCACTTTTCTCAGAAGATAAATCATGCTGTAAACCTCTAAACCCTAATATCACAGCCATTTCTTCTGTTTGCTTACAGGCACACACAAATGTTACAGCACTATTTTTAGCATTACACACATGACTTGTAAATAAAGTGGGAAGCGTAGCATAATTTGCACTGTATACAGGCGATGTATTACCTAAATATGTAGAGACCACTACTAGGTATAAATGAGTCAAACTGGAGCTTCACCCTGAATAAGAGCCTATCTTATATGCTTCCCCCACCCTGTACATACAGATTGCCCACATTCAATATCATCCTACCTGCATCTACTGCATTTTCTGAGACTTTAAACATCCAAGATGGTGGCCATTGGCGTCTCAGACTGCCTTCTGACGCCACTGCCTGTGCTGCTCTGCATTCTGGGATTGCTGACCTTTTCCTGACCTGAGCTCTGCTCTGTCTGCGCAAAGTACAGCTATAACCCTGTCCCCCAGCACTTTTGACCCCTCTCCTCTCCTCAGTATCTGATGCTACTGAGCCAAGATGGATGTGCCCGTTTCCTAGAGTGCTGAACATATTTGCAGGCCAGTGGGGGAATGTATAAAAATTACAAAGACAAAAAACATTACATACATTAATTTTAGATGCTGGGAAATTGTTTAAGGGTTTGAGTTTTTCATTAAATGATGCTGAAGGCCCGCTTTAAGAGATACAGAGATAACAAATCTCAGCCATTCTCAAAACGCCTGCCAGCTCCCTGGTGAGAGCTAAATTGTGTTGTTATAGCCAAGGTGCAACTGATGTATTATAATGGTTTCTAATGT
Source organism: Gastrophryne carolinensis (assembly GCA_027917425.1). NCBI lineage: Eukaryota > Metazoa > Chordata > Amphibia > Anura > Microhylidae > Gastrophryne > Gastrophryne carolinensis. Next base: position 520,381,827 of record CM051235.1, on the reverse strand, counting down.
AATCAACTGTGATACATTGTAGTAAAGAAAATTTAAATAGCTCACAGATATCTTACATCTATGATGTGTGCATTGCTCTGCTGTAATGGAAAAATACTGTAAAGATTGCCCCCTCTTTATTTAAAAGAATGGTAAACATTGGGTATGCTTGTAATGACATATATTTCTAATGGTAGCAGCAATATGCAATTAATTATGCAAAAGGATAAAATGTCTAAAAATAGCATAGGGCTCTATTGGCTATACAGGTGTCCCTTTGAGGCTATCTACCATTCCAAAGTGATAAGTAGGGGGATGCCTTACCAGGGTGATTTCTGTGTTGCTTGCAATAAAGGAAAATTCCCTTTTTCTTTATTGCATGGCACGGCCTGCTTCGGTATTCATAACAGTTGGGGTTATTCCGCCACGAGGTGGCGCAGTGCACTGCAGAAGAGCTGTGGCATCTCCCGGCCCCCTTTAAAAACAGGATTAACCATAGAGTTCACAGTGTTTCCTTTGCAGTGAAACTGCGAAGTTAGAAGATGGCTCTCTCTCTGTGCGCAGGTAAGCGAGGCAACCAAGCCTGCGGCCCTGCATGTCTATTTCCACCCATTTCTGGACCCTCTCTGCCTCCCAGCCTCGGCTGACAGATCGGGTGAGGATAGAAGAGTACTAGGGTCAAGTGCTCCTAGAGTGCTGCTCCAAGCCGCAGACCCTGTTCCACAAAGGGTAGCCAGCCATAGGCTTTATGGTGAGCCTGCTAGGGATGCAGAGTTTCTGTCCTGGCTTCTGAGGAGGTGAGTGTTTTGGGGACTTTGACCCCCTCTTTTTCTTCAGGGGTCCCCCCCCCCCCCTTGGCCTGGATACTCGCTGCTGCTTTTCGTCTCTCTCCCCCCCCTCTCTGACTTTTGTTCGGGGGGGGGTGGTAGCGGCGAGTGGTGTTAGTTGTGGTGTATTTGCTGTTTACAGTGTGTTTTTTGGTGTTTTTTAGCCGCCGCGCCGCTTTGTACTAGGAGGAGGGAGGATTATAGGGCCCTCTTGCTTTGCTCTGATTTTGTTGCATTTATCCTTACTGCCATGCATGATGCTGTGAGGCTGGGCGGTAGGGCCTCTGCACTTTTGGCGGCTATGCGCCGCTCTGTTTGGTTGCGCCAGTGGCCAGCTGACGCTGCTGCTAAGAAGGTTCTCACTGGAGTCCCTTTTGCTGGGCTGTGGCTCGTCGGTGAGCGTCTTGATGTTTTAGCCAAGGATGGCAGATTGCCTCAGCATAGGAGGCAGTCCTGACCCTTTCGGGGGACCTTCGTCTCCCTCCCCTCCCTTCGTACTACCAGGGGAGGTCGTGGCTCCATCTTCTCAGGTAGCCACAGAAATTCTTGGGCCCGAGGCAGATCAGGTCATTTGTCCGGTGCCCTCTCAAGAACAGGGTCAGGGGTACTATTCCAATCTTTTCACGGTCCCCAAAATGGACGGCTCTCTGAAGCCCCTCCTGGACTTGAAGTTCCTCAACAAGTTTGTCAGAATCAAGCATTTTCGCATGGAGACGCTACGCTCGGCTGTAAGTACCCTTCGCCCGGGCGACTTCATGTCCACCGTGGACATCACGGCTGCTTATCTTCATGTACCAAGGTGATCAGAGATTTCTGAGGTTCGGGCTGGAGGATCAGCATTACCAGTTTGTAGCTTTACCCGTTGGTATCACCTCGGCGCCTCGGGTGTTCACCAAGGTGCTGGCGGGGGTGATGGCTCTGCTACGGAACCAGGGCATTCGCGTCCTTCCTTACCTGGACGACATCCTTATTGTGGCCCAGTCCTTTCATCAGGCCGAGCAGGACACCTGGGTGGTGACCTCCACTCTGCAGTCCTTTCGGCTGGGTGTTCAACTTTCCCAAGTCTTCACTCTCCCTGTCCTTGGTGAGGTCCTTTCTGGGCATGACACTAGATGCCTCTCAGCAGAAGGTGGAGGGCCTTCAGAAGCAGGCACGGGCTCTGCTCTTGTGTCCTCATCCCTCCATCCGTCAGGGGATGCAGTTGGTGGGCCTGATGGTGTCCTGCTTCGAGGCGGTCCCCTTTGCTCAGTTTCACATGAGACCTCTTCAGTTGCACCTCTTGTCAGTCTGGGATCGGGACCCTATGTCCCTGGATCAGGAATTTGCTCTGTCTCCTCTGGCCAGACAGTCCATTTCGTGGTGGCTGGACTCAAGGAACCTTCTGGTGGGCAGGGCATAAATGTACTGGAACTGAGGGCGATCAGGTTGGTTCTTTCTCAGCTGACAACACACCTTCGGGGTCGGGCTGTTCAGATTCGCTCAGACAACCAGACGGCGGTTGCCTACATCAACCATCAGGGAGGGACTCGGAGCAAGCGAGCCTTCAAGGAGGTGTCCCTGATACTGTCTTGGGCAGAACAGAATGTTCCCTGCATCTCAGCAGTATACATTCCAGCGGTGGAGAACCAGGTGGCGGACTCCCTGAGCAAGGGCACGTCTCATCTGGGAGAATAGTCCCTCAACAACCAGGTGTTTCTCTCCCTGTGTCACCGCTGGGGTCAGCCGGATGTGGACCTGTTTGCGTCCCCTCACAATCACAAACTTCCCAAGTTTGTCTCCCTTTCACACCATGGATGCACTGGCTATGTCTTGGACGGAGTTTCAGCTTCTCTATGTATTCCCTCCATTCCCTCTACTGGGCAGGGTCATGCACAAGATAGCCCAGGGGGGGGTGCCAGCCATCCTGGTGGCCCCCTGTTGTCCAAGAAGGGTGTGGTTCGCAGACGTCATGCAGTTGGCAGTAGATAAGTACGTCTGGCCCAAGGATCCAGATCTTCTCACTCAGGGGCAGCTACGCCATCCCAATTTACAAATGCTGGCTTTAACGGTTTGGCTGCTGAAACCTTCATCTTGATGGAAAAGGGGTTGCCTGCCCCTGTTGTGGATACCATGATTCGGGCTAAGTAGAAGTCCTCGTCCTTCATCTATTACAGGGTCTGGCATGCTTACATTGCCTGGTGTGAGTCCAAGTCTCTTCCCTGTGGGGTTTTTTCTATCCCCAGGATTCTGGAATTTTTGCAACATGGTTTGGATTCCGGCCTTCAACTTAGTACCCTCAAGGGCCATGTCTCAGCTCTGGCAATTTTTTTCCAAAGATCCTTTGCCAGTCACCGGTTGGTTAAAACCTTTTTGTTACTACAACTCATGTGCGTCCACCTCGTAAGCCTATGCTACCAGTCTGGGACTTGCATCTGGTGTTGTTTGCTATGCAGGGTCCTCCCTTTGAGCCTATACGTGGGGCTGCCTTGCCCATTCTGACTCTTAAAGTAGACTTTTTGGTGGCTATCACTTCTGTCGGGTGAGTTTCTGAACTGGCGGTGCTTTCCATCAAACCCCTTTATTTTGAGCGGCATCAGGATAAGGTGGTATTTCGGCTTAAGCCGGATTTCTTGCCTAAGGTCGTGTCTGCCTTTCATCTAAATCAGGACATTGTTTTGCCTTCATTGTGTCATAATCCTGCTAATTCCAAGGAGCGGACGCTGCATTCTTTGGATGTGGTCAGGGCTCTGGTTGCTACTGAGCCTTTCAGGAAATCTGATGCTCTTTTTGTTCTCATTTCTGGACCTAGGAAGGGTTTGTCTCCGGCTAAATCTACTTTAAGCAAGTGGATCCGTCAGGTGGTGGTACAAGCCTATTCTGCAAAGGGGAAGCAACCTCCCTTTAGAATTACTGCTCATTCCACTTGTGCTATTGGTGCCTCTTGGGCTTTTCAGCACCAAGCTTCTGTTGAACAAGTTTGCAAGGCCGCTACTTGGTCTTCTGTTCATACCTTTTCAAAGTTTTACAATGTTGATGTTAAGGCCTCAGCGGATGCTGCTTTTGGCCGCAAGTTTCTTCAGGCGGTAGTAACTTGAATTGCTGGCCGTTACTCATTGGGGATCCCACCCTACTTTTGGACACTGCTTTTGGATGTCCCAACTGTTATGAATGCCGAAGCAGGCCGTGCCATGCAATAAAGAAAAAAGCTATTCTGTGCGTACTCACCTGTAGAATTGTTTTTGTTTTTGCATGGCACAGCCTGCTTCGACCCACCCTTGTTATCGTTATTCTTGGTTGCCTCTTTATGGTGAGGTAATTGGGGTTCCTCACCTTTTTTACATTTTTACCTTTATTCTCTCCCGGCTTCTTGTCTCACTGCTTGTCTACGCTGGGAACTCTATGGTTAATCCCGTTTTTATAGTGGGCCGGGAGATGCCACAGCTCTTCTGAAGTACACTGCGCCACCTTGTGGCGGAATAACCCCAACTGTTATGAATACCGAAGCAGGCCGTGCCATGCAAGAACAAAAACAATTCTACAGGTAAGTACTCACAGAATTGCTTTTTTTGTCAGGTTTCTGGTGTCCTGCCTTATTGTTTTTCCCTTTTAGAATGTAAAATAAACATGTGTGTTAGGATTGTGCTTAACTGCCTGCTGTTTCCATGTTTATTACATTCCCATGATTATGTTTTAGTAAAGTAGGAGTGGCTGCCTTGCTCTTTATCATAGCTCCTAGTATACTTTCTGAGTACATGTGAGATCATTAGCAGCTTTGCCTAAATAAAGCAGCAGTTATCTCCCCAAGTGAGAATGATGACAGTAACCCTTTAGCTGGGTGACTGGTGATTTGACTGTTTAGGGCCATAAAGGCTAGGTACCAACTTACTTACTTTAGTCAAATGAAGCGCTTGTATGTATTTGTGTCTCTCAATGGAGCCCTATACCAGTTCACACATTGTGGTGGCCGGAGCTGTTGTACCTGACATTCGGGAGTGCTGAGTGCCAGCAAATTGGCTGGAGGACTTCCGAACCAGATTGTCCCGGGCTCATTACTATTTATAACTAGCTATAGGAAAAGGACAGACTTGTTCATAGCCATGCATTCATATGCTAGCTTTATTTATGTGCATATTTTAGCCTAGAAACAAGCATGGAAAGATGTTAATACATTTATTAATAAAAATGGTTATTACAAGAGATACTGTACAATAAAAACAATTCAAAGCTCTTATGGCTGCCTGTAAATGTCGCAGTAAGGCTCTAGTCCCAGCTTGCAAAGTAAATAGGATCAGACCTGACAATGGTACTCACAGACTGACGGTGTCTGTTTTTGTTGGAAAAAATATTCCATTAAAGTTAAAAAGGAAATGCTCTATTTTATGCACAATACTCTACAATCGTGTAGTTACCAGGGAGTTATCTCGGCTGTCACACAACCGGCGCTTGTTTTTTGATACGGTTATTTTATGGAAATGTGTTTAATGAAAAAAGATATTTTCTGCAGCATATGGTTTACCAATGAAGGGAAGGTAAATCTGCTTGTAAATGTGTTATTCTCAACATCAAATGCAAATCCATATAGCAATGCAGATATGTAAATTTTTATTCCAGTTATGTTTTCTAGACTAAGAGCCTTGTAGGCAAGCCGCTGAGCCCAGCACAGAAGGGAACTGTTAATGTGTACATAACATTAAAGCTGCGGTTGGGGACGATGCGCTGTAGTATCGCAAAACAATTCCATGTTTATTGAGCAGAATTTAAGAAGCCGGCTCATTAGAACCACTGAAAGAGACAATATCAAAGTTGAGTAGGCACTGAGAAAGTGGCAGATGGTGTTTGGCTCAATAGATCGTAAGCCAGACTTGTGATAACAGCCTCCAACTCTCTGACCTCTCCCAGAGGAAATCCTGTACATTTTTAACACAATGATGTTATGCAGACAGACCTGGCAACAATTAAACATGTATTGTAAGAAGGAAAGCTTGATCATTTTGGAAATGTTAAACAATAATAATATATGTTAGTTTTATTGCAATGCCCCAGGTGATGACTTTAGGCATCAATCTGTGATGCACAGTTACATTTAGACAAGCAATACAACTACTTAAAGAAGACAAAAAACCCACTGAACTTGTGAAATAGAATTAAGGCCTTATTCATGAAGGGATAGCGCCAGGTAGTGCCTGTACAGCGGCATGTAGCGTTAAGTAGCATCAGGTGAACAAGGGAGACTGCACGCAATTACACATTTATGGAGCCAAATCTGTTGAGCGTCTAGAACAACGCCATGTAGCGTCCGATTCATCATTACCCCAGCCTTAGCATACAGCGCCGGCGTTCAGCCTTGCAGAGCGCCACGTATTACCTCTCACTACCTAGTGCTCTCCCATACATTTCAATGGATGTTCTTTTATTTCTCTTTAAACAGGGGGTCTTTATTAATTTTTTTTGTAAATAATCTCAAATATTGTTGCGACCTCTCCTGGCCTAGAAAAAGCCATTTTTTCACACTTTTTTTCATTTTTTATATATTTATGCAGAATTGACATTACAGGTCTGAAATTAATGTGTTCATGTTACAATGTTATAACAATGTAATTCCATATGTTTTCGCGTTGTTAGTGGTGGATATGTGTTCAAAAACTGCCTTTAATTACACAGCCTCCGGCGCTCTGGGCTTCAGCGAAGCATTTTTGAGCGCCGGTGGTGTGTGAGGCTGTTTTTTAGATGACTATGCTGTGTGTCGGTCGCACTGACTAGTCGCTCTGAACTAGCGAACCAGGGCCGAGCACAGCGACTACTAGTGGGTGCTCTAAAATGCCTGCTACAGACGCTCATCTGTCGCTTCCTGCCACTAATAATGAATCAGCCTGCCCGCCAAAGGCCCTGCTGATACCCCTGCTAAAGGGGTAGAAATACCGCCTACTGAATCGTCCTGGAACATGGTCCTTAGCTGCACCAATGACATCACTGTCACTCAAAATTGGCAATGACTTGAGTAGGTGGAATTGCTAAAACAGACAGCATTAGCTGGGAGAAAAAAGGATCAACAGCTGCCAAAAGGTACTCTATTTAGTTTTTTCAGCAGAGTTTGGGCTTTAACATAAAATGTCTTGTTTGTAATTTTTTTAGGGCTTTGTAGGAGAAATATTTGGATTTTTTTTCCAAAATCTCAATTCATCCCAATTACAACATTAGACACCGGTGCCTGCCCAGTAGACACACCAAACTGAAAAGAGTACTTTATGAGCTTTTCAAATAAAATGCAACTTGTATGTGCACTATCAAGGGTTAAATCCTTAAACATTAAAATGATAGAGGGGCATTAGGCTGGTTTTGCTAGTGAGGGAGGATCCCACATTTTTTTTACTGAATTAAAAAACAGAGTGGGCTACCTCTCACTAGCAAAACCAGCCCTGGCGCAAGCTATGTGGGCTAATAGACCAAGGTGAAGAGGCGGACCGGCCAGCCCCTGGACCTGAAGGCTACCAACCTGTATAGCCCTGGCTTTGGGGATACAGGTAATGGGGTGGGATATTATGGCAACTTACCCACTTGCTGGCAGGTGAATTGCCAGCCCTCCTGTCCTGTGAACTGGTATAGGACCCCTCACACACACACACAAAGACCATTATTATGTTTTATTTTGCTAATTACCTCCTTCAATTGCCGAACCTGTGGCATCAGTTCCCTGCTCTGACAGGCAGAGGATCGGAGCCATCCGCACCTGGCTTGTGATGATCACGCCGGCTTCTCTGCAGTTAGCGACATCATAAAGACCCTCTCCGCGGCAGAGAGCGAGCTGTTAGAAGCTGCCGCTTGAGGCAGAGAATGGGTGTATTTTGCTCTGCTAAAGACCCGGCGAGATCAGATGCCTCTTGGGGGAAGAGGAGACCCCCAGCACTGGATCCTGGATGCTGGAGCTAGTAGGGGAAATACCAGCCACATAGAATCTACAGTGCTGGCTTCTAACAGACAGAGAGACACCACTGTAGATTCTACTTGGCTGGCATTTAAAGAGTAAAGACATGTTTCGCCCAGTGCTCAAAATATGATGACCCACAGGGGATAGTGGAAAGTTCAACTAGGCACTGGAAAGTAAATTATCAGAACCAGAACATAAAACTGAATTGCTACCTACGAGGATATTTGAAGTTCATGCCAAGACAATGTTCAGAACCGTAGGCAGTTCAAGCATTGATCAAAAGGTCAGGTAAATTGAAAACTTGAAAATCATTTAACTGGTAGCTTTCCTAATGTAGACTCAATCCGATGCTGTCTCCTTGCTCTGGTAACAGAAAGGAAGGGGGCATTTCTTCTTCCTTTTTCTCTGCCTCCAATTCCCCATTATTGATCTATTATTATTATTGTTTATTTATATAGCGCCATCATCTTCCGTAGCGCTTTACAAAGTAGTAGTTACAGACAGGGTAGAAACATATGGTACATATACTATTTCAAATGCAGTTTTACAGAGTTGACAATGGATATTCTGAGTACAAGATACAATAGGAAAGAGAGCCCTGTCCTTGTGAGCTTACAGTCTAAAATAGACCACAAATTCAATCTTGAGGCTTGTGTCAGGTTGACTCCTCTGTTAGTGATAAGCTAGAATGGCATGCTCCACACTGTCAGTCAAGCTCTGCTCACCCCAATGCAATGCACACAGTATTCTTGCATCACTCATCCCTGTCACTCCCATCACATTTTTTTTATATATTCTTTATTTAGCATAAATCAATACAAAAGAGAGGTACAAGATATTCAGACAGTACAAATACAATAAGTCTATAAACCTGTACTGGAATAGGCATAATAAAAGGAATTTCTAACAAGTATCTCTGAGTGTTCGTTATTCTAATTGTTGTTATTGATAACAGACGCCGCCAATATATTGTCCCCTCGCCTGGACAAACCAGGGAGGCCCCTCCCATAGTCTCGACAATGTCCGGCGTCCCTAATCTAAAGCAAGTAAACAGGTAGGTAGACCAAAGAGGAAAGCAAAAGAAGAGAGAAGAGATATTAGAAGGTATAGAGAGATTGCGAGGAGGGGACAGCTCCCTCCCTCCAGGTTCACGGGACCCCACCGGCCAGAGCCTTATATTCAGGGGAGTGCACAAATGAGTCCCATCCAGTCCATCTACGGTTGTGAGCCTCAGTCATCTCGTTGCGCTCAGCAATTATGCCCTCATATCTTTCCATCTCCGAGACCCTGTTGAGCCACATGTCTACACTAGGGGGCTCCACCTCCTTCCATTGCACAGGTATGCACACCCTCGCCGCATTAACCAACTGACCCAGGATAGATCCCCGGTATCTCTTTGCTGGCACCTCTGAGTGGTAGAGAAGGAAAAAGGCCGGGCCCTCCGGGAGCGCCTCCCCCAGCACGCGCTCTGCGACCGACTTAACTGTTGACCAGTAGCTAGTTATCTTCGGGCAGGACCAGAAAATGTGGAGGAGGTCTCCCCTCTCCTGGCCACATCGCCAGCAGAGCGGATACACCTCTGGAAACCATTTGTGTAAGGTAGCGGGCACCCGGTACCATCCCGTGAGTATCTTGTAGTTGCATTCCTTGTACCTAGTGCATCTAGCAGAGTCGTGCGCCAAGCCGGCCATCTTGGTCCATTGCTTGGTTGTGAAAGAGGTACCCAGTGCATTCTCCCATTTTCGAATAAAGGGTGGTGCCTCCAACTCCCCCGGGTCTATCAGCATCTTATATGTCTTAGAGAGGACATGTTGAATCGGGCCCTTCTCGTCACAGAGCCTTTCAAATGAGGTAAGTTCCCTGGCTCCCAGAGCCTGCCTCTGGATGGACAATAAGAAGTGTCTCAACTGCAATTCCTGCCAGGCGTTCCACCTGGGTAGACCCCCGGTGTCCGCCATGTCAGCAAGCGGCTCCCAGGTGTCCCCACACCGGAATCGCCTAACCCTGCCCATTCCACCCTCTATCCAACTCCTAGCCGTCCCCCCCGACAGTCCCGGTGGGAACGCTGGGTTTCCCAGAATCGGGTAAAGCGGAGAGAAATCAGGGGAGATGTCATTGTGTGGCCGATATTTTTGAAAAACCTTAACGGAAGATCCTATGGTCGGGTGTTTCATTAGTGCGCCCATGTGTTGTTTTGCTAGCCATGGCAGGAAACTCAGCGGGATAGGGGTATTGTTCTGCTCAATCTGCACCCATTGTTTGTGCTGTGAGTGTCGGCACCAGTGGACTATCCTGCAGAGGTGTGTGGCAGCGTAGTATAGACTAGGGTCTGGGAGCCCTATCCCCCCTTTCTCTTTTGTCCTCCTAAGGACCTTTCTGCTGACTCTGGGACTCCGACCAAGCCAGATGAACCTGGCGAACAGGGCTCCCACCTTCCGTAAAAAAGAGTTCGGGATGTCTAACGGGAGAGCCTGCATCAGGTACAAGAGGTGAGGCAGCAGGTTCATTTTCAGGGCATTACATCTCCCAAACCAGGATAGCTTCTTCAGAGCCCAAGCCTCTGTGTCTCTGACAAAGCTCTACAGAAGTGGGGGGAAGTTTAGTGGGAATATTTTGTCCAAAGTTTTGCCAATTTTAGTACCCAGGTAGGTAATATGTTCCCTAGCCCATTTAAAAGAAAAGGTGCTTTGGAGGTTAAGCTCCCTACTACTGTCCAGATTAAGGTTTAGAGCTTCAGATTTTTGCAGATTAATTTTGTAATTTGAAACGTCTCGGTAGGCATCCAGCTCCTGTATCAGGTTAGGAAGGGTGACCTCAGGACAGGACACAAAGAAGATCAGGTCATCCGCATATGCTGCCGCTTTATAGTGACCAGAAGGGAGGGGAACCCCCTGAATGCTAGGGTTCGCCCTCACTCTACAAAGGAATGGTTCCAATGTCATGATGAAGATGAGTGGCGAGAGGGGGCAGCCCTGCCTTGTCCCATTCCCGATGCTGAAAGGTTCCGACAAGAGGCCGTTAACTCTCACGACTGCCGAGGGGTGATGATAGAGGCTAGTGATCCACTCTATCATATTGGACCCCAGACCCACATGTCGCAGGACTCCCAGCATGAAGTCCCACTGTACCCTGTCGAAAGCCTTCTCAGCATCGGTGGCAAGGAGAACCGCAGGGAGTTTCCTATTCTGTATTATGTCTTGGAGGTTTAGGACCTTCACCGTGTTATCCCTCGCCTCTCTAAGTGGCATGAAACCCACCTGGTCTAAGTGAATAATGCGGTGCAAGTGTGGGGCAAGGCGGGAAGCAAGTATTTTAGCAAATAGCTTTATGTCTGTGTTGAGAAGTGAAATCGGTCTGTAGCTTGAGCTTTGCATGGGGTCTTTACCCTCCTTCGGGATTACCGAGATTTGTGCACGGAGACTATCCATAGGGAGGGGGGAACCTGATGCTAGGGAGTTAAGGACCACCTGGAGCCTCGGTAGTAGGACCTCAGAAAAGACCTTGTAGTACAACAATGGCAGTCCATCTGGGCCCGGTGTCTTCCCATTCGCTGAGTCCTTAATGGCTTTGCTTAACTCATCCGCTGTAATGGGGTCTTCCAGTTGCCCCACAACTTCTGATGGGAGTTTAGGGAGTCGCGATTGCGCTATGTAATCACTAATCTTCTTTACCTTATCCCCTTGGGACTGGGAAGGAATGTTATAAAGTGCTTCGTAGTAGTTCCTAAAGACTTCCGCAATCTCTCTATCAGTGTGGACAGCTTTCCCCCGTTGATTTAGAATTTTGGGGATATAGGTTTTAGCCCTTTCCCCTCTCAGAGCCGAGGCCAGAAGTCTCCCACATTTATCTCCTGATTCATAAAATACCCTCCGGCTCTTCATGAGCTGAACTTTAATTCTTTCACTGTAGAGCTTCCGGAGTCGTTCTCTGAGAGCCGTCAGGGAAACCAAGTGTGTCCTTGCAAGCGACTGTTTATGGGCCCCTTCCAGTTGTTTAATTTCGTTCAATAGGTCGCTTATTTGCTTAATCCTCTCCTTTTTCACCCTCGCTCCTCTCTGAATTAGTGCCCCTCGGATGACACACTTGTGAGCCTCCCAAACCACTGGCGCACTAACCTCTGGTGAGGTATTTTCCTGGAAATAGTCTCGTAAGACCTGTTTCATCTCTTCTCGGATCATCGGATCCTGAATCAGAGACTTGTTTAAAGTCCACGACCAAGGGCGCGGCACGCGGTCACTGGCTGCCAGCTGGATGCTCACCGGGGCGTGATCCGAGATCGTAATGTTGCCTATTGAGGCCGACAAAATCCTAGGAAGGGAGTGGTGTTGAATCAGGAACATATCTATCCTGGAGTACATATTGTGGGGAGGGGAGTAAAATGTGTAATCCCGCCCGTTGGGGTTTAATATCCGCCAAGGGTCCACAAACTGATGTGTATGAAGTAGCTTCCTGACTCTTCTAAGTTTCGCGTAAGACATGTAGGAGTGTCCCTTTGAAGTGTCCACCAGGGGTTCCAGGGAGAAATTGAAGTCCCCTCCTATGATCACTATTCCCTCAGAGAAGCTTGCCAAGTTTTCTAGGGCCTCCTCTAGGAAGGTGATCTGCCCCACATTAGGAAGATACAGGTTAGCTAAGGTAAAAAGCTCGGACCGGATCTTTCCCTTGACGAAGAGCCAGCGGCCCTCTCCACCACTCAGAGAGCCCACCTCCTCCCAGGCCACGGATCTGGAGACGAGTATGCTCACTCCCCTAGACCGCGAGTCCGGCGAGAAGCTGTGATAGGAAACCGGGAATACCTTGTTCCTGAAGACCGGAGGGTTAGATGCTTTAAAGTGAGTTTCTTGCAGAAAGGCCACCTGTGCCCCTTGTGCTCTGAGGTTGTTCAGGATCATGGACCTCTTCTCCGGGGTGTTCAGCCCTTTTACATTGAAAGAGACAAAATTAGTATCAGCCATGTTTGTCAAATCAGCGGCGGTTACTCCAGAACCAGCTAGTTAAGAGAGAGGGGACCCCCCGCGAACCCCAGGGAGTCAGGCCGGGTCCAATGACCAGCGGACAGCAGTAGATAGTAATAGTCGCCCCGCCTTGGTGGGGTCTCGGAGATGGAAGAGGAGGAGTGGGGACCAAAGAGTAGAGGGACGGCGAATAGATGGGCCTAAGAATGGGTCCCGCCTAGGAAAGAGGGAGGAGAAACAGCAAGAGAGAGAAGGGGAAGTTAGGGAACAGACACAAACAGAGAAAGCGGATCCGGTGGATCCTGGTTTATGCCCGGCCCGGGCTCCCCCGCGGCCCAGCCAAATAGCCAAGCCTACCAGGGAACCCGCTCCGTGCAAGGACTATTGCGCGTCCGCGCTCAGTCTAAGCCCCCTCTAATCAGAAGGAAGCCGACACAGGCCTAGTTGGGGGAAAGTGACTGGCGCCAAACTCAAGGTGGGTAGATCCAGGGGCGTACAGGACATTATAGAAATCGTTGAACAACTGGCATAAGAGTAGTAACTAATGGGGGCTGCCAGATGGCACCCCTTTCGAGGCAATTGAACAGCAAGACAAAACATTCCATAACTTATCTAGCAGAGAATCGCTATAGCTTACTAGATTGTGTCCCAGGCCGGCCCCCGCCCGGGCGGCGCCCGGCCCCAGCCAAAATCGGCCAGACCCAGGAGCCCCCCCGCCAAGGGCCCCGCGCGCACCAACCCGGGCCACCCATCGATGATCCTCATCTAAACATTGCTAACAACACTTAAACAGGGGAGGTAGAAAAGGCTAGGAGAAAGGCAAACGAAGAGAACAGGAAAACCTCGGCCGAGGGTCCACAGCCCTCCGCATCACTGTTAATGGTCGAGCGGTCTGGGTCTTCTGTCGCTTCTTCCTCTAGGCCTCTCGGATCTGGCTCGCCTAGGTGGTGCTCCGTATTGCCTCCGTGGGGGAAGTTCCATAGGTGGAGCGAGCCAGTTCGGCACAGGGACCGGTTCGCATCCCAGGAAACCAAAGAGGCCCTCCAAGTCCCGATACGTCTTGAGGAAATAGGTGTTTCTTTCCTTGGACACAATCAGGTGAAATGGGTATCCCCAGCGGTACGAGGCCCCCGAGTTCCTGACCAAGTCTAGAACCGGTCTGAGCAGCTTCCTCATAAGCAGCGTGCGCCTTGAGAGGTCCGGGAGAATGGTGACCCTAGCCCCATCGAAGTCCACTGGACCATGCCTCCAGGCGCTGCGGGCTATTTCTTCTTTGACGTGGTAGAGGTGTATTCTGCAGACCACATCCCTTGGGTATGCCGGATCTGGATTGCGGGGGCCGAGAGCCCTATGCGCCCTGTCTATCTCTATCGGGGTGTCGAAGCTTCTGCCGAGTACTGTGTTGAAGATGGTCGTTATAACCTGCTTCACGTCTTCTCCAGAGGACGCTTCCGGAATGCCTCTCAAGCGGAGATTGTTCCGCCGATGCCTGTTTTCCAGGTCGTCATGCTGAAGTTGGAGTAGCTGGATCTGTGCGTTTTGTGCATCTATACGCGCCGAAAGGGCTGCTATTGCGGCTTCATTTGACCCCTGATTAGCTGAGACTCTGGATTCAATCGTCTGAATCTGGGTCCGGACTTCCGCCAGATCTTGCTTGTATGCCGATTCATAGCGTGCTATGAGCGCCTCAAAGTCCGCTTGAGACGGAATGGCTCGCAGGAATGAAAGTGTTTCTTTATGAATGTTTCCTTCCACTTCTGCAGGGTTGTCCGCCGTGGGGGTCGATGCATGTTCAGGTGGGGGGAGAGCAAACGGGCTGACCTGCGACACCTGTATCTCAACGGGGGAAGTGTCTGGGTGCAACTCTGCCGGCGGGGTGGTTGGGCTCATCGCAGTCACTGAGTCCAGGTTTGGTGTGTTCCAGGTCGCCTCTCCGTCCCGTGAGATTTCAAGAGGGGTGGGGGACCAGGGTTGACCAGCAGACGGGCCCTGGTACGCAGCATCCGGGGGGCTCGCTACCTGTTCCTCACCAGCCTTACCCCACAACCGGGGGGGTCTCTGCGGCAGGCCCCGGGGTGCAGCCAGTCCAACTCCACCGTCTGGGATATATACGTATTTGCTGAGGGAATGGATGGCTGAGCTTACAGGATTCGCCTGCTTTCTTGCATCAGCGCTCTCTGGCTGTAGGTCTGCATTATTGCTGTGGGTCTGGGTCAGCCTTAGTGCTCCTCCGGTCCCCTTGGGATAGGGTCCCCCCTCTCCTCCGCCCACCCCAGGCCCCTCTGCAGCATGGGGGCTAGGTCGTTTGTTGGCATCTTCAGCAGGGGTCTGTGGGGGGTCAGACAGCCTGTCACTTCCCGCAGCCCACCTCCTGCTCAGTGTGTTGCGGTCGGGTGTCTCAGCCGCAGCAGGCGCCTTCTCAGGCCCGCTCATGGGGAGGTGGTGCCGCGTGCCTCCAGGGTGTATCTCTCCCGAGGTCTTCTCCGGCGCGGCCGCCATTTTGTTTCCAGCCGCCTCCAGCCCCGGCCCCTGCCGCCTCTCACCTGCGGACGCTCGACCCCGGTCCGTCTGCACAGCCAAGCCGCTCCTCTCCGCTCCTCCTCCGGTGACAGGTACCGCGTCTTCCCCGCTGTCTGAGGTGGTCAGCGATGGCGGGGACGGTGTCTCCTCTGCTCCCCCACGTGCGCGCCCGCCGTCCTCCCGTCGCCGTTCCGACGGCCGGTCAAAAGCCTCTCTCCTCCTTCTCTCCTTCTGACGCTGCTTCTTGCCTGCCATCTGCCACTCAAAATCTCGCCAGTTGTCTGCCAATGTTGCCTTCTTTTGCCCTCTGTGCCACGGAGCTCTTCCTAGCACATCCTCCTCGTCTCAGCGCCAGGCCACGCCCCCCACTCCCATCACATTTTATAGTTACGCTGGCAAAATAGCTTCAGTTTCAAAAAGGAAAACAATAGAACATGTGTAGTTCTGAAGTTTGGGTGCCCCCTTAAACCACCTTTTAATTTAAGCACTGGGGTTTGTGTGCCCCCTTAACTCACCTTTTTATATAAACGCTGGAGTTTTGGTGCCCCATTAACTCTCCTTTTCATGTGACTGCTGGACGCCGCTTCTTTAGCCGCCGCTCCCCGCCTCTGTTGCCGCCACAAGATGAGAGCAAGCTCGCTCTGCTCTTGCAAGAGGCAGGGAGTGGCAGCTAAGGAAGCTCCACAAGTTCAGTGCAATATGATTCCGGCTTCTGGGTGGGCGTCATTGGGGGCTGGCAGGAGTCACAGGCCAAACCCCCCGGCCAGCTCTGGACTTGAGGCGGGCATTTGGTTCTGAATATTTTTTTTTCTCCTCCAAATCCAGGGTGCATCTTATAGGGCGAAAAATACTGTAATGTGCATGACAAAAAAACATATAAATAATTTTCATCACCTTTTAGAGCAGTTCTATATATACTGAGAAAATCACGCTTGGATACAGCACAGATGGTATCAGATCAGATCACTCTGCAGCACTGCCAAGTACTACTATTTGGTACAATTGGGAAACACTGCTGTATTACTTCACCATTTTACTTTACAGCTTTATTAAGGTCTGCGGGTAGCTACGGCTCAGTGTTATGAGTTTCTGATGGCTATAGCGCCAGTTTTTGCATCTCTTTCTATTTTGGTGCTGCTATTTTGACTAGATTGGCACTGAAAGTCACAGCATCCATTTTTAACTGATTTGCTTTGACTGTTGCATTAAATATTGACCAGTCTGTGTCAGCGGGGGGCTCTACTTTGTAACACCATCTTTTTGGCACTGCAAAGTGTATTTATTAATTTTGGGCACCCTAAAAAGATTGGTTCTGAATTTTTTTTCAGTGCTTTTTTTATTGTTATTATTATTGTTTATTTATTTAGCGCCATCATCTTCAATAGCGCTTTACAAGGTATGATTACAGACAAGGTAAACATATAGTACAGAGAGCAAAACACAATTAGATGCCACAAGGTTAAAACCAAGTGTTGTGAGTACAGGAGACAATAGGGAGGAGTGCCCTGCCCTTGCGAACTTACAGTCTAAAGGATGGGGACGGAGACAAAGGTGCGGGGTCACAAGTGGTAGAGCTTGAGTAGGGCTGCATGTGCCATTTGAAGGTTATAGTGCTTCAGGCATTTCATCATTTACAGTTAGAGTTATAGTTACAGGATATCACTGCTGGGGACGAGCAACACACAAACAAACTTTACATTGCATTTAGGTTGCATTTACACATTGGTAAGCAAAACAAGTCATGTAAACTATTTTGCCAGAAAAAAATAAAATTACATTTGGAGACATCTAGGTCCTGTGTGTACATTATTGACATGTCACAATGCAAGTTCTGGAGGCTGGTGTCTTAGCCGAGCTGGCACATCTAAAGGTAAGTAAGGCGATGGGACCAGATGGAATCCACCCCAGAGTTCTAAGGGAATTTAGATTTTTGATTGCAGCCCCTCTGACTGATTTACTTAACCATTCCCTTTCAACTGGTGAGGTTCCAGATGATTGGAGAATGGCCAATGTCGTACCAATCCATAAAAAGGGGAGTAGAGAAGAAGCCAGTAATTACAGGCCAGTTAGTTTAACATCTATAGTGGTCAAATTATTGGAAACACTCTTAAAAAAGCAGAAAATTTCCCATCTAAAAATGAATGACCTGTTGGACCCAAACCAGCACGACTTTACTGAGGGCAGATCATGTCAGACCAATCGTATTGATTTCTTTGACAATGTCACTAAAGTGTTAGATGAAGGTGGTGCTGTAGATATTGCCTATCTAGATTTTAGCAAAGCCTTTGACACTGTACCACATAAAGAGCTCATAGATAAGTTATTGAAGGTAGGACTCAATCCCTGGATAGTTCAGTGGATTTCCAGTTGGCTGAGGGATCGGTATCAGAGCGTTGTTGTAAATGGCGTGCAATCTGAACAAAGGCGAGTTACAAGTGGTGTGCCGCAAGGCTCTGTCCTGGGCTCCATTCTTTTTAATATATTTGTAAGTGATATAGGAGAAGGCCTGGTAGGAAAAGTTTGTCTGTTTGCTGATGATACAAAGGTTAGTAATAGGGTGGATATTCCTGGAGGTGTCTGCAACATGGAAAATGATTTAGCTTTACTGGATAGATGGTCAAAACTGTGGAAACTAGAGTTTAATGTCTCTAAATGTAAAATCATGCACTTGGGTAGAAGGAATCCCTGCTCTGAGTACCGTATGGGCAGCACTGTGTTAGCCAGGACCTTGGAGGAGAGAGATTTAGGGGTACTGATCACTGATAGCTGCAAGATGAGTGGCCACTGTAGCCAGGCAGTCGGAAAAGCAAGCAGGATGCTCGGCTGCATAGCTCGAGGCATCACCAGTAGGAAGAGGGAGGTTGTGATGCCGCTATATAGAGCCCTGGTGAGGCCACAGCTAGAATACTGTGTGCAGTTCTGGAGACCTTACCTGCAAAAAGACATTATTCAAATAGAACGTGTCCAAAGGCGGGCAACAAAAATGGTGGAAGGACTTAAACTTAAAACTTATCAGGAGAGACTTAAAGAACTTAATTTGTACAGTCTGGAGGAAAGAAGGGAGAGGGGGGACATGATTGAGACCTTTAAATATGTGAAAGGATTGAATAAGGTTCAAGAGGGAAGCGTTTTTAAGAAGAAGCTTAATGATAGAACAAGGGGGCACAACCTGAAGCTAGTCGGAGGGAAGAAAATATTATTTTACAGAAAGAGTAGTAGATGCTTGGAACAAACTTCCAGCAGAGGTAGTTGAAAAATCAACAGTCACTGAATTTAAACATGCCTGGGATAAGCACACATCTATCCTAAGATAAAGATTACATACAGTATACGCATAAGGGCAGACTAGATGGACCGTATGGTCTCCTTCTGCCGTCAACCTTCTATGTTTCTATGCGGCCTGATTATTCGCATACTGAGTTAGTAGTTGCGGATGCTTGATAAATCAGGCTCAGTGTCTCTGGTGTGCCTGGAGTGTTCTGGCAAATGATTTCTTATTAAGTTACACTTGTTAGTTGGTTAATTAGCAACACATTTTATTATGAAACAATTGTGTTTTAGCTGTAGGGTCGGGCACAGGAAGGATTTCCTCAGATAGGCATAAGGTGTCTGCAATATGGAAAATGATTCGGCTTTACTGGATAAATAGTAAAAACTATGGAAACTGGAGCTTAATCTCTACCTCTAAATGTAAAAATGCATGTACATAGAATGAGTCCCCATACTGAGTACTGTATGGGCACTTCTGTGTTAGCCAGTACTTTGGAGGAGAGAGATTTAGGGATACTGATGACTGAAAGCTGCATGACGAGTGGACAATGTAACCAATTCAGGATGCCCCCGGGGCATGAAACAAAACTCAGGTTTTGTTTTAGAAAAACAAAAAAAACTTAATGAACAAGTGGGCACAACCTGAAGCTAGTCGGATGGAAGATCAGGGGCAATGTTTGAAAATATCACCTTACATAAATAGTATTCCTGCGATTAGCATGTATCTATCCTAAAAAATAGAACATATGGGCAAACTAGATGAACCAAATGGTCCCCTTCTGCCATCAACCGTCTATGTTTCTATGCTCCAGTCCAACGCCATTTGTAGCATTCCCCTGACAGAAGCTAATCTAATTTTTAATACACTAAATCATGACTCACTACTCCCCAAAAATTCTTTCCACTACTCCACATTTATAAATTCAGCTGCCACTAGGCAGGAAACTTTGGGATGAGTGAGCTGGAGTTCACATAGAAATATTTGCTTGGCATATGTCTGTACCCACAATGTTATGTCCAACAACAGAAAGTAAATTCTTCACCTTTTGGGCTTTATCTCCAACTTCACAGTTAGAACTTTCTCACATGGCCACCAGCCAGAAAATGGAATGTGTTCATAGCATAAAGTCCTGCCCAGTCCCAAACTGCTGTCTATGCAGGTGACTGCTTTTCAGTTACAGGCAATTGGTGGCAGACCTAGAACCATAAACAGAACAACAGATCCTTAAACTAGACTAAACATGGATTTGAAATGAGGATCTCACTTCCCTTTGATACTCTGTAAAGACAGAGTATGGGGATTAGATTATCACTTTAAGTTTTTCTACATAGTAGTAGTCCCTCAAGTGTCTTCAAATAACTGAAATCTGTGTGCTACATTAAATAGATATATTTTACTATTCCAACATCAAAGTAACCCTTCAGGTGTAGTTGTGCAGGTGCAGTTGTTCTTTTATGTCATGCTCTTGATGTTGATGCAGTTTGATAGTAAATGATGAGGTTTTACTAGAAGCAGTGCCCTTTGTTTAGAGTGGAATCAAGGCAAAGCAGCTTTCTCATTTTTCCCTAAAGCAGAACAAAACCCAGGCCTTTGATTATCCCAGGGTTAGTTCCTTGGCCCTGTGGCATTCCAATTTGGGATGCCCCGCTATGTGAATCCCCCCAGATCATCCATACAAACTCGCCTTTCCCCTGTCCTTCGGTGCATGTGTGGGCTCTCATCCAGTCACAGGCATTTGCAATGCATATTTAATGTTGGCAAATGGCTATGTTTATGGCGATCGGGAGAGAACATGGCTGCATCCCCAACAGATCGCACACTCTCCTGTCCCTAGCCTATCAGAATTGCTGGGGGTGGGATCGCACGCACAGCTCAAAGATGCAGGGCATGAGTGAGTTTTGCTATGCCCAGGGGGCAGCAGCCAACCCTGGAAACTTTTAGAATCCATGGCCAGCCGTGTAGGCGGTGAAGTGCTAGAGCCCCTTTCTAATCTAAGGGGAGATTCATCTCTAGCCTGTTTTTTGCAGATGTTTATTTAACTGAAGAAAATGTGTGCTGGAAACAGTGTTGGACTGGGGTTTAAAGAAAACATTACCATTCTTTTCTACAGCTTATCTACACACACATATTTACAGGGTTGTTATACCATATAAAAAATAGCATGCGCACAATTTAACACAATTCTCTCTTACTAATAAAATAGGATACAGGTCCTACCACAAATGGATAAGTCACACTTGCCCACTGTTTAAAAAACAAAACCTGCCCCCTAGCTATTTCCCTACAGATATTCCATGAAATGTTACCCCCCCAGCCCACCATATACTCCCCTTGTTCCAGGATCTGACATCTGTGCTCTAATACAGTGGGGGGTTCACGATATCCCCCTATGACATGGAGCAGTAGAAGCCAGCAGCATTTTTAGTGGTGGCAGCGAGGACAATGGCCTATGGCATCAGTAGGAGGACCCAGCGAATAGTGGCATAAGCACCACAGAGGCACAAGGTACTTTGTGAAAAGATCCTAAAGTTGTTGTAAATGTTACTGGCAGTCTAAGTTCCCTATCCCTCTAAAGACCTTTGACCTATAAATAGGGCCGGATTAAGTGTGGTGGAGGCCCCTGGGCACAAAATCTGGTGAGGGCCCCAGATACAGTGTTTTTTTTTCCGTTAAAATAATAGTCCAGCCAAATATCTAATTGGTGGTTGTCTGGCACCCACCCACTTACTGGAAGGCCAGGTCGAGTCCCTTGTGCCACTCTTGTGCGGGTGCGTGCTGCTCGGGAACTCCTGCTTTGCCATTCTGGGCGGTGTGTAGTCGCCCAGCTGGTCCAGCAGAAAACAGTTCCCTGCATTGAGCTGCCAGCGGCTGTGCTTGGTGGCTTATGTGCAGTGAGCAGCCGCCGATTGACAGCTCTGCACCCACCCATCACTGTAGCGTTTCTGATGGCGGCATTGCTGCTCTAGACTCTCCATCCTTCCCTGTGGTGGCTTTGGCTGCAGGGTTGCAAAAACAAAAAAAGGCTTGCCTAGTTGCGCGGGGCCCCCCTCTGCCACCAATAGCTTTGTTGCTGGTCCCGCGGCCCATGAGACAAAAGACTGACAAGCCTCCTGGACCAGACCATAACCTAAAAGTTGGTGGAGGCCCCCTTTGCAGGGCAAGTGGTGGAGGCCCTGGGGCTCGCGCCCCTTGCACCTCTCTCATAATCCGGCCCTAGAGCAGTGTCACAATCCACTTGTGATCATGAGGACATCTTGGGTATACTCTCAGAGCAAGGCCGCCCGGATAGAGACATCCTTTGCTCCAAGAGCATTACCCATACCCTCCAGGAGGTTCAGACTGCTCAGGTTCTGGCCCTCCCTTTAGACCACCAGCAATAGGCACGACTTGGGATGGACCTGGTCCCAGGGCTGGCGGCTATCTTTGGTCGGCCAACATTGGGGACACTGGGCATCAACATAGTATGTCCATTAATAATGGACATACTGGCAACTGCATCATATACATTGATCCAGGGAGCAGAGATGGCAGGTTGATCCAGGAAAGCGGTGAAGGCACATTAGCCAAGATCATCAGAGGTGGAAGCTGGCAGGGCATACTGAAGGGATAATCTGAGAAGGCTGAGCCAGAGAGAAAAGCTGCTGGAGACTGATGTTTGGTTGCCTGGGGTAATATACAGGGAGATGACGGCTGGATAAAGGCAGGGGTTTTCCCATTTATTAAATCAGACCAATAATACAGTAGTGGCTGAAGATTAAACTCCATCTGGTCCACCTGATAGTAAACTTCCTGTATGCATTCAGCTAAAAACTTTTAGGAGCGGTTATACAATAGTTCAGCAACTAAACAAATCAAGCAGCCTGTCTACTTGTGCATCATAGAATGGTGGGTGGGTCAGGGCCGGATTATGAGAGGGGTGCAAGGGGCAAGTGCCCTGGGGCCTCCACCACTTGCCCTGCTAAGGGGGCCTCCACCAACCTTTGGGTTATGGTCTGGTCCAGGAGGCTTTTCAGCCTTTGGTCTGACAGGCCAGCAACAAAGCTATCGGCGGCAATGCCCCCCCCCCCCCCCATGCCTGGGCAAACCTTTTTATTGTTTTTGCAACCCTGCAGCCAAAGCCACCACAGGGCAGGATGGAGAGCCTAGAGCAGGAAAGCTGCCGTCAGCAACGCTACAGTGATGGGTGGGTACAGAGCTGTCAATCGACGGCCACTCACTGCACATAAGCCACCAAGCCCAGCCGCTTGCAGCTCAATGCAGGGTTGCTGCTGGACCAGCTGGGTGACTACAAACCCCTCGCTTTAAAGTCATCACTAATCTCTATGCTGGAAAGAGCCATATCTGTCCATATTGCTATTGCAGAATGTATATCAGAGAACTGAAACAACTTCCTATCCACTAACATATGGGCTTTATTCAAATCTAAAAGGGCCTACTTGAACAACCTGAAAATCTGTGCCGGAAGCCAAGCCAATGTCATCTTTAACAACCAGTGTAGAGACATTTCTGAGATCGGCAGCAGGCAACATGGCTGGCCTCAAGTGTGTGTGGTTAGTTAGTTAGTTTGGCTCCAGTATATTGTATACCATCCACCTAGGATCCCTTCTGTGAAACCAGCTAATGTACCACACAGCACACAACAAATCAAATATGAATACTTTATTACAAACAATGGACATTGCAATGCAAACTTTATACAACAAAATGGCACCTACACCAAATACTAAACACAGGAAACAACCAGAATTTATACAAAATCCAATGCAATATATACAATATGTACAGGCTCCAAATATCTCACAGACTGGGGAGAGTATGGGCAGGATGGGACCGGGCACAGGACTGGAACAGAGCTGGAAACAGGAAGCTGAACTGGAACAGGAAATGAGGTAGCACAGGAACAGTATCTGGAGGTTAAGAAGAGCAGGGTGGTAGGTCTGGAGTGCAGGGATGCAATTGGATACTAAAGCCAGGAGACTTGTCTGTGGAGCAGATTTATAGCCAGGTCTTTAGCAGCTATGGCTGTGCAATTATCCAGGAGGGAGCGCCACATGCTGGTCAGGCCGCACAGACTCAGTGCGCAATATGAAAGGAACAGTGACACCAGCAGGTGTCTAAGGGGTAATATAGACATTTTCTGACACAGTGGTTCTCAAACTTTTTATGCCAAGTATCTCCTAGAAACATGAAGTTCAAAAATGAGTACCCCATAAAGAGGGGATCACTTATAAATTTGACCAAAATAAATAGACCACAGGCCTAATAGCACTTTTAAAGCAAAAAAGGAATAACATTTTACTATTTAAATAATTTAATAGACCCATCAGACCCCTGTTGTTGGTGCACCCCAAACATCCCAGTGTACTCCCTGGGGTACACGTACCAAAGGTTGAGAACTATTTCTCTAGAGGTTTCTGACCTATAGGGAGTGTTATTGAGAAACGTTAAAATAGACAGCCAGTGAGATATGCTGAAATATCACTAGCTTCCATGTTGTTTTTACCCCCTAATTCGTTCCTACAGTCCCTCGACCTATCTGCTGTATCCAGTAGGAGAGGCTAAGATGTTTATGACAGCTACTGTAGGTTGTAAATGACATTGGATTGTTTGCATTCAGGCATCCTTCCATGTGTTATGATTTCTCCTGGCTAATAACCCTTTGGTATGTAAAATATCTGCCATAACACCTTCCATCAAACTTCCTAATCTGCATTACTAAGTCACCCTGGGGAAAAAATTAGCAGACCAGTTTCTGGAGAGCCATAATTATGCTGGGCAGTATGTATTTATTAAAACAGTATAAACTCATGAATCATCCATGACAGGTCTTTAAGGTCAGCTGCTCTCAGTGATTTGTCAATACACACTTATTTTTTTTTTTTCTAAAATGCTCTGCTTGCTGCCAAACAAAATTTTAATCTAAAAATGTTCACGTGCTATTTGTCTTCAGAAACACAACACAGCCTTTCTAAAACACTTGAGATTGGGTTCAAAATTAATTTAGTAGTAGAATTTAGATGCTGTTAAGTGGTGACTTTTGCGTGGAGCGACTGCAATGCACAAGAGATGAAAGAGCTGAAGAAAATAGTTCTCCATATACCTGTATTGCTAATAAATAGAAGCAGCAGAAGAGCAATGGTCAGTAGTTTACGACTCTGTGTAAAAGTTGCTGTCTTTCTTTGCCATTTAGGGGCAAGATTTGGGGAGAAAGTAAAACTGTTGATTGAACACTATTTTATATATATTGAATTTATGAAAGAGTCATGGCATCAGTACCTATACGTTTATAAACACTTTACATCTAGCATTGACATGAGCCCTTAAGAATGTGTATGGTCCTAGCTGACCTGGTCACAATACATGGGTTTGCTATGCCTCAAGGATTTAAAATGTAGCTGTAATTGAGTACAGTGGAAATCTGTCAATCTGACATATTTTGTGATTCCTGACAAAGAAATAAAAAGGATTTTCAAAAGACAAGTACAGTGTCATCTTAAATATTTCCCGGCATTGTTGCAAGTGCCCTGTACAATGGGACGGTAAAGTTTGGAGCGGCTTATTTTGATTACCCAGATTGATGCAAGAAAACCACCAAGGCTGAAAAGCAACACAGGAGCATGTAACGGGGAGGCCGATTCATTAACAGCGGCAGGTAGCGACAGTTGAGCGACTGTAGCGGCATTTTCAGAGCGCCCGCTAGTAGTCGCTGTGCTTGGCCGTTGTTCGGTAGTTGATAGCGACTCAGTCGGTTTGCCGTAATGTTGAATATTGGGTGAGGAGTCGCTATTTGACAGGTTCTGCGCTGTATGGGAGCGCATGATAGCGACTGGCCATAGCGACCGGCTCCCACCATATTCATTAACAAATCACGCTCAAAAAAATCTCGCGCTGTAAAATGCATGTTTAAGCCAGAGAGCGCTGGCGGCGATGGGTTAAAAGTAGTTTTTTAACCCCCAAACATCCATATTTTTGGAAACCAAAAAAAACAAGTTTTTTTAAATAATTTTGTAATATGAATACATTAATATCAGATCTGTAATATCAATTCTGTACATTTTTTTTTTACCTTAAAAAATTATTTTAAATGGCAGAAGTGGTCACAGAATTTTTCACATTTAAAAAAAAATAAAAATAAATAATAACAATTAATTATGAATATTTAAAGATTGTTCCATTGAAATGCATTGGAGAGCGCCAGGTAGCGAGAGATCATACCTGTCGCTGTTCAAGGTCGGACGCTGGCGCTGTGGGCTGAGGCTGGAATAATGATGAATGAGTGGCTATCTGGCGCTATCTCAGTCGCTAAGCAGGATTGGCTTGATAAATGTGTGATTGTGGTGGGGAGCCGGAGTTCTCGTGGCGGGGCCCGTCATTACTGGCCGCTCACCAGTCGCTACCTGTCGCTATTCCTTGTTAAATAAGGGCCTGAAGGTATGGTTAGCTAAGCCTGGAATCAGTAACCCCACTCTTTTTTGGGGATGTGGTTTATTGGTTACATTGGAACCAGCTGCCCCCATTGCTGGCTGCTAGGGGTCATTGCACTTTTATGACATTGTTCATAAATAATTATAGTTAGTTCTTTGCTATGATCTGTGGACTTTTGGATGTTATTGGATAGAACAGTCTGTTTTGTGACTCAAGCATGCTTGGCTCTTAGTATTAAGTATTTGACTTCTG
This sequence comes from Gastrophryne carolinensis, assembly GCA_027917425.1. Lineage (NCBI taxonomy): Eukaryota > Metazoa > Chordata > Amphibia > Anura > Microhylidae > Gastrophryne > Gastrophryne carolinensis. Next base: position 520,355,694 of record CM051235.1, on the reverse strand, counting down.
AATGGATAAGAAACTTGAACTTGGTGCTTTCCTGCTTGTGGACACCAATCTTGTTTGTGCTCAGTTTTTTACTTCTCATTAACTGTCTCCTGCCTGGCCTGGTTTCCAAGACCGTCACAGAATCTTGACTGTTTCTAGGTCTTGCCTACTGTAGGTTTTCAGTTTAGCCTTTGTGTATCTTGCCTACCATATATGCTCAAACTAACTTCTTTCCACCTTATCCCTTTTGGGAGCAGTTCCATGGCACAGCTTTATGAGTCTAGCATGCTATGCTGTGGTTAGACATAGTTGCAGGACCACTATGAGTTGCTGCACTCACTTAATGAGAGCTTCAAGACACTGTGGCTAACCACTTTTATTGAGTGGTCTTGAAGGAATGAAATTATAAAGAGGAGAAAACGTTTCAGCCCTGCTACAGCTTGTTCAAGTGCTTAGGAAAATAGAGAAGAGGCACCAGCTAAGCTGGGTTTACAGTCCCTTTAATATTGTGCAGGTGCTATGGCCAACAAAGTATAACATATATTTAAAGAATAGCTATTAATCCACAGCACACAACATATACAGCACTACAGGAGTGTTGTGCCCTGAAAGTTTGTTTGTATGACTATATAACATTTGTAATGGAACCAGCAATTACCCAGTTCATTAGATTATTTTTTTAAAACCCATGAATTTGACTTTCCCAGGTTTGGTTCCAAGCCCATGTGGCATCATGAACTGGAATGCCCCGCTGTGTGAAATAAACCAGAACACCTAGTAATACTCATCTATTCTCCCTCCAATGGTGCAAGCATGGCCTCTAGTCCAATCAGAGCCTTTTGCCTTGATTACATCATTTGGCAAAGGGCTCTGATTGAAATGAATGGAGAGCATGCACTGCCGCATCCCCCATATCTGAATGGCTGGGGCGGAAGCATGTGCATGCCACCGGAGATGCAGGAGTTGTGGCAGTGTGCGCTTCCCATTTTAACCAATCCTTTTGGCAAATGGCTTTTATTGGATCAAATCCCGCACATGGAGTGGGGAAAGGTGAGTTTTTATAGGCACGCAGTAGGGCATCCCGATTCAGGATGACCTGGAGAAAATCTGGAGACTGGCCCAGGAATCTTTTAGATTCCAGGCTAGCCTCTGGTGGATTTAAATCAGCAAACTTTATCACATTCTACATAACCCCCTCACCCCCCCCCCCCCCCCACAAAAAATAAAAATTATTAAAAACCATCAAAGCCCTTAGAATTTTTTCTTGCCCAATTCTTAATATCCAAAAAGTTTATTAATTTTAGATCAGCACTGGTTCTACGGAAAGATTATTAAAGAAAGCCTTTGTTTCCCTTTTTCAAATCCTGACACCTTATTATTTTAATGACCGTTTTTCATGGATAGGCAGATTACGTCTGTTTTTAATTTCTCAGTAACTGCCTATTGTTTGGATTGGTTTCCATGCCTATTATGGGGGTTATTTAAGAAACCACTACAGGAACAAAAAACCAATAGGTCCCATTGTCTGTCTGAGGGGGAAGGATTTTCTATAGTGAGGGTAAAAGTTGAGCAGGGATCTCTCCCTATGGCCTGGAAATGGCAGATGTGTGGGGTGGGAACCCTATCCTTATTTATCCCTATCATACACATAAACATTTTAAACAGCAAATATAAAAGCAGAATTATTAAAAGTATTGACTAGTATTGATATTGACTAATTTAAAAATAACACTTTCCCTCATGATCTTTAACAAGACCATTTACAGGGATTAGGACAGCCATATAGCACCATCCTTTCAGCTCTAGTGGGAACCAGGGGTAACACACTTTCCCCACAACAAATGTAAATGTTATTACACAAGCTCATGCCTTGTGTTGTGCTCCTATTTCTAAACTTCCTTTATATTCTCCTCCATCAAAACATTATAAGAAATGCAGAAATTATAAGAAATTCAGTTAGGCACGTACAGATTAATCAAAATGAAATTCCAGCCAGTTGCGTTGTATTGGGCATTGATCTCAGCTGGCTTAGGAATATTAAACTAAGAATGGGATTTTCACTTCCCTATTAGATTTCCCAAACTTAAAACCAACAGTCTGGGTTGTGGGTCTTATATCTGAAACCCAATCATTTCTCATTTGGTTTTTATAAATTAAAGGTCTGAGTGAGATTTAAAGGCATAGCTATCAACGTTGAATTCATTGTTTGGACACTTTTGGACATGCAGGGGCTCTAAGCAGCCTATTCCTATTTTGCTCTGTGCCACATCACTATATGTCAACCTTGGACCTACTGGGATATTTGGGTCATAGCACGTTGAGCAGTTCTCCTTTGTAAAACATAACAAATACTTGTCTGCAAACACTATAACAAATTTTAGCATGGTAATCTTTCCCAAATCTTTTTTTGATAGATATCAAATAACCTGTAATATTTCAGGGTGTAATTTACTACAGATCCAACACTGGACTTTCAGGCATAGGCATCTATGAACTTTAGAAGTAGCATCTTAGGAGGTCACCTTCACTTGTCCCTCTTTTACCTATTTTCTCTCATTTTACTTTTCCCACATACACCTTGAGTGGGGCCTAACACCTGTGGGTCATAAATGCATAAAGTAAGCACATATATTATCACAAAAAGAATAAAAGCAAGTGTCAAAAGTTTAGCCATTTCAGCCCCAGAGTCCAGCAAATAAGGCCTGGTCAAGGGCTTTGTCTGTTCTTCCTTCTTCGGGGACCCTAGATCCCCCGCATTAGTCATCATCTTCATGCTTTTCCTGTGCTCTAGGTAGCACGTTCTGCTTGTCCTGTGCTCTAGGTAGCACGGTCTGCTTCTTGCTTGGGCATTTCTTCACTTGGCACCCACGACTGGCAATCCTCCACTAGGACTGGTTCTGGTCACTACAATCACCAAGGCAGCCTTGCTTCTTTCTGCGATTCAGCTACTGGATCACAACAGTCACCTACTTCAAAAGGATGGATGGATGGGGGACATCTGTGAAGAAAAAGAGAGATACGAGACAGAGAGGTGCAAGCCATATTTCTTTCAACATTTTCCAAAGTTTTAATCAGCTTCCTCACATATTCTTCCTATATCAGGTCTAGGTCCCCTCTTTCTAACATAAAGGGGCACCCTAGCCCAGGGGGTGGGGAATGGTCTGCCCATTAAAACCTTGAATGATGACTACCCAGTGACCTTAGGAGGGGTCATTCTAATTCCTACCAATCCTACTCCTGGAAGGACCCTTTTACAATTAGCATAAGTTCCCTCCTGTGGCTTCATTTATAATTTATCCTCTCTGGTCCTATTTATTTTTATTTCCAATTATTCCAGGGCTCTGAGAGTGGTAAGGGATGTGAAACTTCCACTATATCCTTAGGGTTTTCTACTAAATCCTGAAAGACCTTCACAGTGGGGGACAGCCTATTTGGATTTACCCACTAAGGGACATCCCCATTTAGGAATATTCTCTTGTGTGAGAATTCTTACCACAGTCCTGGCATCTTCCCTCGTCGTCACAAAAAGTTCAACTCACCTTGGGAACATATCCACTATCACAAAAAAGGTACTCCTGTATTTTCCCTAAACTAAGCATGTGAGTAAAGTCAATCCACAGATGTGTGAACAAGGTTGTTGGAATGTCAGGTGCTCATTTCTTGCTTTCTGTGGGTTAAAAAAGAGAGGTGCACTACTAGCAGCTGCACGTTTTCCCTAGTTTTTCCCCTCTTATCACAAAAAATCCATGGACATTTGTGCACTCCTGCCTTTCCTCAATCCTCCCTGTCTTTTGTACTAGCATATGTTTGTAAGTCAGTCAAAGTCTGGTCAGGGAGGGGTATGTCTGGTGTTAGCATGGGCATTTGCATGTTTGCTGTTTGCATGTTCTTGAGAAGGTAAAAAAAATTGTGAGTAGTAAAGTAAGTTTGTATCATGTCACAAAAAGTAAAGGTTTCTGCCATTTCTACTAACACTACACACAAGGCCAGGGCTATGAGACACACAGGCATTGCCCTGTACCGGCCCAGGGACCACCTTTGAGAAAAAAAAACAGGGCACCTCCATGCTGTTATGCTGGGCCCCTGCACATGGCTGTACAAATCCTGGCAACAAAATTACATCTTGCCATAATCGGGAAAACCTAACCCTGGGGCTATCACCATATCTCAAATACACAAAACATTGCACATTACACATTTCATTTAACCATTTTAGGGTGTCAGGTTTATCAACATGCATTTCAGCTCTCACTATGCTGTCATAACATGAACAATCTAGAATCCACTGGCGGTAGCAACCAATCATACCAAGGAAGGTTAACATGTCCTTCCTGGTAAGTGGGCAGGGCAGACCCACGACAGCAGCTATTCTCTTATAGCTTATTTCTCTTTGTCCCTGGGAAAGCACAACACCCAGGTATTCAAGCTTTTTCTGACACCATTACAACTTTTCTTTAGACACTTTATAATCACTTACAAAAAGACAATTCAAATGATTCCTCTTACCCCACAGGGTGGCCTCCCAATCAAAACTGCAGAGGAGAAAACTGTCTGCAGTAGGACGGAACCATGGCTGGGTGTCCAGACTTTAAGAGGAGGACAATTGCACCATTACACAAAAAAAAAAACTATTTACCAATACACATAAGCCTAGGGCAAATGTGACCTAAAAGCAAAGATGGGCTGTGTCTCCTCGTCCACTGGGACGCTGAAAAAACTATTTCTTAAATCAATGTTGCTATTCCAGCCCATGTCACGGGGTGAGAAGAGATGGCAGACAGGCATTAAAAGGGGCAGTTGGCATTTTTAAACAATTTATGTCCCTGAGATCTTAGACAAGTCTCATGGTTTCATTGTGGCTTTGTAAAATATTCTGGTAATAAAATCCCACATCCAGGGGCTTATCTGGTTTAAGTCTGCATGCCTCTTTTGCTAAGTTTATTGTGAAACTATGTATGATTCCCTGTTTAGCCTGAAGTTGGTCAGAAATTAGTAAGGGCGGTGTATTTATCTCTGTCTCTCCCCACACACACACACATTCCGTTCTTGCCAGCTTGCGTGCTTTTAACCCATACACTGTCACACAGCATGTCTCATAATTTCATATTAGCCCAATCTTATGTGGATCCTAACAAAGCATCTTATGATTCTCCCACATTTTGTATCCTGACCTTTTTCAGCAGTTAGGTTTCTATATTAACTTTCTCCAACTAATTTTACTCCTAGTATTTGCAGCGGGACCCCAATAGAAAACCCAGCTGTCATCTTTAACTAGTTCATTTTTCTCTTTGTGTTCCTCTTTATCTAGCGGAGAAACATCAGCAGACAACTTCTGTCTATCGCTGCTCATTTGTTTCCTGACTCTTCTATCTCTTCCTGAGTAGAGGAGGGATAGAGGCTGTTTTTCTTAGGTGGCACGTAAGGTGAGGGGCAGTTACTTTTAGCCCTAAACTCTTGTTTACATTTTATTTTAAATGTGTTCCTAGTTTGTGTTCCAGGGCATGAAACCCAGGGGACTCTTTGTCTCCTGAATTGGATGTCCTCTATAACTAGTTTATAACTAGTTTTAAACCAATAGGAAGCATGTTTTAACCCATTTCCACCTCCCTTCTTTATATAATCTTTATCTCAGTTTGGGTCTCCTTGATAATACGGGAACCTTTCCAGTCCACCCCGCCAAATTATCAACAAAAGGCAGCGTGTAGTATGCTCCTCCAGTTAACCTCTCTACATAGTGGATACAATCCTCTCCCACATGGGGCACTTTAGACTCAGACTGACCCATTATCAGTTAACAAATGACAAATAAACAAATGACAATATCCGTGGTTTAAAGCGTGCTCGCCTTCACACTTATCAATCCACACAAACAAATAATCTTAACACTCTATTGTCAGAGAGAAAGAGAGAAAAAGGTTTCAGTGGTCAGGTAAACTCACAGTAAACAGACAAATCTGTTCCCAAATCACAAATAATCACAATTTATATAGCGCGCTTCAAATAACCAAGCGGCGGTTCCCTATGAACCCCGCAATGCCTCGCCAAGACCACGAGAGGCACAAGGGCACAAGGGCACAAGTCCTTTAACCTTCCCTCGGGGTTAAGCATATAAATCACTTACCCCCTTCAAGGAGACTTGCCCGCATTCTCCACCACTGAAAAAATATCTGCCCCTATTACCGGCAGACACCTAAGAGCGAGTCCTACCTGGGATTACCTTATTTGTCTGTAGACCAGAGTTACCATCACACTTCGGAGCTCCGGAGCCCACACCAAGCGCAAGAAAGACACAAAACAGCGATTCTCGGTGTGAACTGTTTATTACATCACGATTTTCAGTATATAAAGCATGATAAGGCCTAGGCGGGGAAAAGCTCCTAATAAGGTTCTAAAGTGGACATTTGCTTTTTAATTGGAGTAGTTGTATCAACACCTTGCTGTCGGGGGTGTGTGCTGGGGGTGGCTGTACATCACCCCATTGTGTGTGTCATGGGATTTTCCAGACATTCACCTACCCAGGGACATTTTCACAGAAACAGATTGTTATGTTCTATTCTGCAGTCAACACATTCCGTTCACACAGATAATGGCTGAGGCTCCGTTATTCTCACAGTTGAACCTTAAAGTAATTCTCTAAGTGTAAGCCTTGCAGAAGCCATTTTGTTACTCTATACCTACGTATCCTTTCACTAATGCCATGTAGTACCACGTAGCGTCAGGTGGATGCCGGGTGCAGTATATGAATATATGAAAACCATACCTAAGAAAGTCAGTCAATCTGGTAGTGGCATGTAGCGTCAAATGAATTACTAGTGGCGGTTCAGTGTAAAGCGCCGTGCTGTATGTTCAGCAGCGCCATGTAGCACCTGTCACTCAGCATCGTTATCCCATACATTTCAGTGGTGTTTTTTTGCTTATGTATAAAAAGCGTTTTAATTTATGAATTATTATCAAACACTTTTATTGTTATTTTTAATTTTTATTATGCAAAATTGTATATGCAGGTCTGCCATTGCAGTGACATTGTCACAGTGTTAAAACAATGCCATTCCCTATGTTTTAGGTGCTGGTCTATATGTGTTGAAAAAAAAGATTTTTTTCTTATAGTGCCCGGGGCTCGGAGCTAGAGCTCCCAGTTTTGAGAGCGCTGGCATTGGTTTTGTGTTTGATCTTCTTAAATATGGGCTTCAGCGCCTAGCGTCGGACGCACTTAACTGGCACAACATATCGTCCGCTGCAGTGTTGTCCTGTTGTTATATGTGGTGTTGCTCTGGTCGGCTTTTCCTCAGGGCACTACATATGCATTGATTGAGGGAGAGCGCTTCTGTCCTGCTGGACAGCATACTACAGTGTCACTTGTCCAAACGCTACGCTAGGTTATAGCGCCAGAGACTCTCTTGCAGTGTCTACTAGCAGAAGCTCTAAGCGCCACTACATAGAGGCTCAAATGGCAATACGTGATGCTAGCCTTAAATTAGCCTCCACATATACTGACTATATAGCACTTTGCATAGTCTACATGACCCCCCCCCCGCCAAAAAAAATAAAGTTAAAAACCATTAATCTACTTATTTTTCCAGGCAAATTCTTTATATTCAAAAAGTTTGTTCATTATAAATGGGTGCTGGCTGTTAAGGAAGATTTTTAAAGAAAGCCTTTTCCTTTTTGAAATCCCGGCACTTTATTATTATAATGATCATTTCATATGGATCGGCAGATTAATGAGAAAAAAATCAGCCGGTTAATTTACTTCCATTAACAACCATGAACAATATCTAGTCTAAAAGAAAAATAGAACAGGCTAATCCATGAGGTCGTGTTATGGAAAAAAATCATTATGTATGCACGGGGTGCCTTAACTAGACTTAAGCCATTGTGATTGTTCAGACAGAACATTCTTAATGATGGGAGGCGTGGAATATATAACCCATCTTGTGAAATTTGCAGTCATGAAGAACTGACTGCTGGAATGTGCCATCAATATAAGTGAAGCACAGGGATGTTTGTCACAAAATTCATAACAGCAAAAAAAAAAAAAGATTCCATTTAAGTAAAACCATCAAGCAACACCATCATATAATAATCATGTCTCGTAAAGAAAAATAATGGTGGAGCTTCGTAACGATGCAATTTATCAAAAACTACAATAAATTGTGTGCATGTATGAATTACAGACTATTGCAGCATCCTGGGGGCCTGCGGCACTTGTTTTTGTTACATTGTGAAATATATGTAAAATAATATGCCGGCTTGCATCCAAAAATTCTGATTAACTTCTTGGAAAGTGTTCAGACCTTTCTAAATATGTAATTTCTATAGGTAAAATGAACTATACATACAAGAATGGAAAATTGAACACCCTTCAAACATAAATGCATTTAAGAGGAAGAATGTTAGTGCTGGTAGCAAAAAAGTGATAACATCAATCAAGTGTATATACAATTGTGCAATTTACAATGATGAACACCAGTACAAAAGGACATAATAATCAAAAGGTTGACCGCGAAAAAATGGTAAGTCACTTGTGCTGTAGCCAGCATTGAGGGACGATTGTCCATATGATATGCTCCAAGGGCTATATAAGGCAGATGGCTGAGATATTGTTCATAGATGAATAGAGTTAAGATATCCCTGGAGTGGATCAATGGGAGTCCCACAAATCATCCAGTCAAATGCCAGTAAGGATAAATGGATGCAGAGGCACTTACAACGTTCACAGGCAAGGTGGCTTCAGCACTGGGTGGATAGATCTGGTCCTGACGTTTCGGCTGAGAAACAAGCCTTCTTCTCGAGGAGCGGTCTCCTCATGAAGAAGGCTTGTTTCTCAGCCGAAACGTCAGGACCAGATCTATCCACCCAGTGCTGCAGCCACCTTGCCTGTGAACGTTGTAAGTGCCTCTGCATCCATTTATCCTTACTGGCATTTGACTAGATGATTTGTGGGACTCCCATTGATCCATTCCAGGGATATCTTACCTCTATTCATCTATGAACAATATCTCAACCATCTGCCTTATGTAGCCCTTGGAGCATATCATATGGACAATCGTCCCTCAATGCTGGCTACAGCACAAGTGACTTACCATTTTTTCACGGTCAACCTTTTGATTATTATGTCCTTTTGTACTGTTGTTCGTAATTGTAAATAGCACAATTGTATATACACTTGATTTATGTTATCACTTTTTTGCTACCAGCATTAACATTTTTCCTCCTAAATGCATTTATGTTTGAAGGGTGTTCAATTTTCCATTCTTGTATGTATAGTCTATTTTGGTCCACAGTGAGTAGGCAGGCCTTGGAATTTTGGTACCCCGCATAGTATTTTGTAAAGAGACCTTTATCTATATTTCTTTAAACAGTATGCTACAACCTCTAACTCATATTGTATATGTAAAATGAAGCCAGAAAATCTCTCAAATTACTTCTGCGTACAGTGCGTGAGTGTTTCTTTGCTCTCAAAAGTGTCACCCATAAATAGTGATAAGCGACCCGGTAGAAGTTCAGACTTGGAAAGTTCAGCCAAATGTTCTGCAAAAGTTCGGGTGGGGTGCCTGGACTCAACCTGAACCCCAACCCCATTGAAGTCAATGGGGACACAACTTTGGGGGTCCAAAAATGGCTGTAAAATGGGGGTAGTAAGAGCTAGAGGGCTGCACATCGGGAGAACACTAGGGTTATTGCCATGCACAAAATGGGGAAAGTACTCAAAAAATAACAAAATACAAAAAAAAAATAAAAATAAAGAAATATATTAATAAAAACAAAATTAATAATAAAAAAAAAAAAACAACAGGTCTCAGAGGCAATTAGGGGGTAACACCAGGGCAATTGCCCTGCACAATATGGAGTAGGGAAAGTACTCAAAACAATAAAAGAAAACAAAAAAAAAATACATATACAATACAGATAATTAGAATGCAGGTGGGCAGAGATTAGTACTTTTAGCAAAACACCCAGTATGTAGAATGCAGTTGGGCACAGATGAGTATTGTATCAAACACCCAATATGTAGAATGCAGGTGCCCAGGGATTAGTACTTTTATCAAACACCCAGTATGTAGAATGCAGTTGGGTACAGGTGAGTATTTGTATCAAACACCCAGTATGTAGAATGCAATGGGTACAGGTGAGTATTTGTTTCAAACACCCAGTATGTAGAATGCAGTTGGGTACAGGTGAGTATTTGTATCAAACACCCAGTATATAGAATGCAGGTACCCAGGGATTAGTACTTTTATCAAACATCCAGTATGTAGAATGCAGGTACCCAGGGATTAGTACTTTTATCAAACATCCAGTATGTAGAATGCAGATAGATTCCTATTGTTACCAATCCGGATTTTAATTTCTCTCTTGTGGGTTTCGCATGATGATAATATCATTTATGGTAATATCTTTGGCTACACTATCCTGAATTGACTCAGTAAATGTAATATCTCAAATTGAAGTACTAGTGATTTGTGACACAAAGTGGAATTTGATTTTCCCAACAAATGCCAGAGCACTTTAATGGAAGTCTGTATAGCAACAAGAATTGCCCAGTATAAGGTAGTGTAAATTGTCTGTACCACTAATCCCTTTTAGGTTAATGTCTAGACACTAGCAACTTGATACATATTCAGGGAGCAGTAGTCAAAGGGACTGTAAACCCAACAAGGCTAAATCAGTTAGAACCATGACCCTTTCACTAAACTGAGTTGTATTTTGCCCCTTTTGTCCAGTGAACGCCATAGAAGAAACACTCAAAAGACAGCTTTGGGAAACTGGTCCCTTTAACAAAATACAGTGAAGTTACTAGTTGACACAGGAGCAAAACACAGCCTATTCATTCATTGTCAACATAGGCCTTAACATCTTACTCCTAATCCAGAAAAAACAAACATGGTTAAAATATTACTACAATCTAGGTTACACTGATTTTCAGATGTATGACTTGCACAATCTTCTGTAAAAACGCTTGTCTGTGTGCCAAATGCCCCATCCCCTACCTCCCAGCTCCTATCTAATCCATCCCTATGTTATGGGTAGTTCAGGGTGTTTTGCTTTCTATTTTGTGAAACAGAATTGTAAAATAAACCTGTTGCCTATGGGTGCTCTGAGGTGTTTATGTTCAGCCAGAAAATCTAATTTACTTCTTGGAAAGGGCTATGGTCTTTCCAAAGAAATATGATTTCTAAGGCAAACTAAATGACAGACCAGAGAAACAACGTTACTAGAAATCTGCTACTGTCTGGGTATAATAAGGTGAAAAGACCTCCAGGCTTTTTACATTATCGGCCTGATTTATCATGCACAATCTGATAGAATTTGTATGATCGGTGCAAATCAAAGTAGTGCAAATTTTAATTGTATTATTTATGTTGCTGCAATGCTAATGTTTAGGTAAATGTGTGTTCTTGCAATGCCACATGTGCCAGTGTAGAAAGAAAATACTAAAGTAATTTTTCACCACGTTCATTTTCACCAATGTGGAGAATTCTGCCAGATTGTGCTTGATAAATCATCAGGCCATACACACATATATATATATATGTATTAGTTTGGGGTAACCTCTACACCCCCTGCCAAAAAGCCCAACAGAGACTCACTATTGCACTCAAACAATCAATTTATAAATCCATTTTATTGTAGCATATTGTTTAAAACCAATTTAAAAACAATTTTACTGAACCATATGCATGGTAAGCCACCAGGGGGCGCACTCCCTCATTAACAATACAATCTCATATACATATAAGTAATTTCAAAGTGATTCTGTGCTAATCTATCAATAAATTCATATATATACAACTATTCTAAAACTTAATATACAATTCACAATTAATATCCTCACCCTAATAAAGTGCCAGTGCTTCCATCACAAATAGTCCCTTGTGCAAAATATTTAAGCCCATTCACAGAGAGCAAGGGCACACAGACAACACACAACAAACAAGTGCTTACTGTTAGTATGGTAACAGGAAGGCCCCCCTCATATATATATATATATATATATATATATATATATATATATACTCTCTTAAGCAGTATGTGGTGTAACTGCTTATAATGACACAACAGGAATGCAGGAATGTTAATAGTCAGTGTGCCATCTTGAAAGCTTCAATCCTTTTCAACAGCTTCTGTGCTGACATAAATCAATTAGGTAGTTAAGCTAAGCTCTCAAGTTTAATACCTGTAAACAGGCCTTTAATACTTGATTTTCAGGAGGCTGTCATCAGACCAGCATCCCGAATCTGGATGCCTGCAGGGTGGAAGCCTGAACAGCCTTAATGGATTATTTTTGTGGTATATTTATAGGCATAACTGTAAATCTGCCAAAAATGAGTGACTTACAATTGACAATAATTGTCAATAATGAGTGCTTAACAAATATTTGTAATGAGAGGGGGGCAAAAACAAAGCTACTGTAAATAAAGGTCTTGTGAAATGACACCTATGTGGGAGACTTGGAAGTCAGCTTGAAGTTAGTTAAAGTCTTAGAGGCCGATTCAGTAATAGCGCCAGGTAGCGACAGATGAGCGTACGCCGCGGGCGGCTGCGATTCGCTATAGCAGGCCTCCTCAGTCGCTACCTGGCGTTGTTGCGAACAATGCCTACATTGGTGAATATGATGTTTCAGATCAGCTTTGTAGGCGCTGTCATTTTGACACACGCTATTCAACACAGCGCCTGCGCCTTGGTTTGCTGTTGGCTTGAAATCAATGTTAGTACCTTCAGTAGAAAACACATTGCAACATGTTTCTTTGTTGAATTTAGTTTTATTTTTATTTTTTTTGGGTGAAAGTGACAAAAAAATCCAGTGGTTTTTTTTATCTTGGTGCCTAAAAAGGAAGAAAAATTGGAATTAGTATTTATAATTAATTTTTTTGTTTCGCATTTATTGACATTTTTTTTTTTTGTTTGGGACAGTTATTGCCAACTTGCACAACACCCCTAATTGTTATGTTGGTCAACTTCCCCCCCCCCCCTTATAGTGGTTTTGGTCATCTTACACAGCCCTTATAGTGGTTGGGTCATCTTACACAGCCCTTATAGTGGTTTGGGTCAACTTCCCCCACCCCCCTATAGTGGTTTGGGTCAACTTACACAGCCCTTATAGTGGTTTGGGTCATCTTACACAGCCCTTATAGTGGTTTGGGTCATGTTACACAGCCCTTATAGTGGTTTGGGTCATCTTACACAGCCCTTATAGTGGTTTGGGTCAGCTTACACAGCCCTTATAGTGGTTTGGGTCAGCTTACACAGCCCTTATAGTGGTTTGGGTCATCTTACACAGCCCTTATAGTGGTTAGGGTCAGCTTACACAGCCCTTATAGTAGTTTGTGACAAATTATGATTGTAGGCAACAAATTTTTCCCCTGTAGTGCAGTACTTGGATTAGAGTGAAGGGGAGGTAGCTTACCGCAAAGAACGAAGTGATCATGCTTTCCCTTAGCTCAAAGCCAGTCTGGGTGTCCTCACTCGTTTCTGCAGCCAAGTTGGGGATTTCGGGCACCAGTGCTGTTTCTTCAGGGGGTTGGATTCTGTGGCATATACAAAGATTGTGGAGCACACAGCATGCGAGGATAATCTTGGAGACCTTGTGGACTGTACAACATCTCTCCTCCTGGGCGTGCCAAACACAGAAAGTGTGCTTTCAGCAGTCCAATGGTTCGTTCCACAATGCTTCTGGTTTTGCGATGTGCTGCATTGTAGCGTTCTTAGGCAGAGGTCTGTGGGTTTCTGACCGGAGTCATCACCCACATTCTCTGCCCGTATCCCTTGTCCGCTGTGGAAAAAACACAAGGAGAGAGACAGCAATTAGTACTAGTACATGTTTTTTTTTGCATTTTTAAAAATATAGCTTACTAGGCCACATATTTTCGGGAAAATACTTTGACATGGTTACTTATTTACCCAGTAGCCAGCCAGCTGGCATTTGTTTTTCTCAAACTTCCGGCACAGGACTGACCGCTGCAGCACGTAAGAGTCGTGGCATGAGCCGGGGAAACCAGATCTCACGGCCTGCAACTTCATGTCATGGTCACACACAACCATGACATTGATGGAGTGGAACTGCTTTCGGTTCCGATAATGCAGCTCCTGTGCACGGGGAGGGCGGAAAGGGATATGTGTACCATCCACGCACCCTAGCACATTCGGGATCCCTCCCATGCGATAGAAAGCATGTTTTATTTTGGCAACCTCATCCTCATCCTCAGGAAATTTGATGTAAATAGGGATCAGGTCACAAATAGCCAGTACTACCTGATACCGCTGAGGAGGGCAGAGGTTGCCTGGAAGGTCCCTCGTGCCAAAATATTAAGACTGGCACATAGGCGTACTATGGCTGGAATGGATCTGGTGCGTTTGGCGGATGGATCGATTTTGGTCTTAATCTGATCATACAGGGACTGTAGTGCTGCACGATTCAGACGGAAGCGGCTCCTGATCTGCTTGTCACTTAAATCCCACACTGAAAGGCGGATGCCAAAGGATCGGGGTGCCCTAAGCCTCACAGCACCCTCCTACTGGCCTCCTGCTCTTCCAGCATTCTCACACATCCCTGCACCCATAACCCATACATCACCCTCTTATCCATCTCACACTCAACAGATATACCAAAGAAGCAAAACAAAAACAAAAACCACAAACACACCACACACACAAGCAAGCACACTCCTCACACACTCACTACAATGCAGCTCACCACAAAACCAGAAGTATAGTGGTCTGAACCAACAGACTGCTGAAATTGTGCTTTCTAAGTTAGGCACAACCAAGAGGGGGGTTGCTGCACAGCCCACAAAAGGCCCCAAAATCAAGCCTCACTTGCTGTATGCTCCACAATATTTGCATATGCCAACAAAATCAATCTCCTAAAGAAACAGCACTGATGTCAGAAATCACCCAACAAGCCACAGAGAGTGAGGACCAAACCCAGCCAGACACTAAAATGAGCTAAGGGACAAAAACACCACACCACCACACCACAGCCTTTGCCAGAGTGTAACAATACCAGAAGGTTGGCAAATCCAGCCATTTATACTTCACTTTGAAAAAGGACAGGTCCGCTTTGCCGCCATTTGCGTTGCTCTGCTATTTCCTGTCTGCAATTAGCTGACCCAGGTGTGCGTGAAACGGATTGCGCATGCGCACGCTAGTAGCGCTACTAGCGTACATGAGCCGAAACTTGCGTGCATTAACGGACATGGCTGAAAATTCTGTGGTGGACCAATGAAAGGTAAGCTGCTCTTTATTTAAATAGCCGTTTGTAGAGCCACATGTCACAAGTGTTTAATATACATGAGTACATTGTTGTCTTTGGTTGTGTGTTGTTTGGTTAATGAGCTCTGTAATTAGTTAATTGCCTACCAAACATGGTTCAATCAGTGCAGTGGAGCTGTGGCTACAAGCACCTGGCCAGTATTTGTGAAGCAATTAAGTGGACTTGTTTGTGATTGGTTGGTAGAGCACATAAAACCTGCCCAACCCAAAAACAGGGTAATGCCATTCTGTAGTCTGTAGGCGTGCTTGTGTGTTGTCTAGTGGTGTGTGTGTGCAGCTACAGGATGGAGCCAAATTCTGGACATCTGCCGGCCACAGCTGGCCCAAGTAGGAGTGTGTTGGGTGCTGTGCGCAGACCTCCCTTAAGGAAAAGGGCCCAGGCCCAAGGTGAGCCTGCACCCAAGGCCAGCCGCCCATTTGCCAAGAGGGAGCCAGAATTTAATTTGGCGGAGAACAATACTCTTGTGCGCCTTACCCTGGCCAAATGGGAGCTAATATTTGGCTCCCAAAGCCAGTCTATAGGCAAGCAAGAAAGGAGCAAATTGTGGGATGCCATTGGGGAAGAGCTTACTAGCAGTGCTCAATACCCACGTAGTGGCCCATCCTGCAATAAACGCTTCTACACTTTGAGAAGGGCCCTTATGCAAAAGATGAAGCATGATCTTGATGTCGAGTGTGGGACCATCCAGGGTCCAAAGAGTACCTACAGGCCATATGAGGAGATGCTGAAGCCCAAAATTCCGTTGATTCGGCTGCAGGGTGTTGATGCTGGGGATGACACCACAGGTTGGACTGAAGGTACATATTTTCTGCATATTTTTTGCTGGTAATGTTAATGTATGTGATTTGCTTTGTCTCTTTCTGGCCAACTAACAGTAGGACCTGTGAAGTAGTACATTATACATTATACGTTTTCCTTTCTTGTCTGTTGCTTTCTGCATAGGTGCACATGGTGATGTCCAGGATTTGGCTGAGGACACCACAACTCCTGCCCTTCAACCAACCTCAAGCCTAACCCAGTCTGCCATTGAAGGTATTTATCACTAATTTATGGGCTGGGTTGTTTTTGTACAAAATGGGTGTGGGAGCACCTCAAACAATAGCTTGTACCACTGTTGAGGATTACTAATATGGGCCTGCGGACTAATTTCACACCCACTTTAACCCTCTCAGCAACTAACTAACAAGGCCCTAACATGTGTAGCTATGTGGGAAGCCAGAGATGTGTGGCCATATATCTGCATATACATGTGGAAGCCACACTGGCCTTGATTAGGGAATATTAGTGATTGAGCTGCTCACACACACCTTTTTTCTTTTTTGGGTCCCGCACATTACCAATGGGTAAATTTTTTCTTTGATTTTGCCTAGCTGCACCGCCATTGGCACCAGCATCTCCTCAGGAGCCAAGCTACTCTTTGGATGCTGGTAAGTGCATGTGTCAACCTTGCTTTAGCCGCTTTAACACAAGTGCATGTCTTTCATTCCTCTTTTTTCTTGGTAGGCCAAGTGACTGCTTCATCTTTGGACACCACTTCCGATGTTGCAGGTCAACAGGACCCTGTTAGTGTGTATTGCCCAAAACAATGTATCCTTTATGCTGTTTATGTTACACTGGTTCTATTTGGTTAGTCTAATAATCTACATGTTTGCTAGGTCAACTTGAAGATGGCTTTTTTTAGTGGATTTGCCATCCCCAGGCTCATTAGTAAACTGTTTAGTGTGATTGCAATGTATTTTTGGTGTATATTAAAAGACAAACATTCACCCGAGTAGTGTTAGGAATATTTAGAGACATTAATTGTGTATTTTAGTTGGCCGGAATATCGGAAGTGGCTGTCCGGGAAGGGCCCTTCACATTGAGGCTGCTAGAGATGAGGGTAAGTTGGTTTTGCTTGATTATCTAGTAAGGATTTTTGCAAACCTTTTTGGTAATTTAGTAGGCCAATTTGTGTTTAAATATGTTTTTTCAAGTGTAAAGCTCGAGTGAGGGCCAAACTCCGGACATGTGGGAGATTGCGGGTATGTGTAATTTGAGCAATGTGTCTGTTATTGTTTGGCCCAATTATTGGCTCATCTTCCTCTTACATACATGTTAGCAATCTGAGTTTACAAGATCCCTTTTGGCTAGTGTGTAATCTGCAACTTTGTCGAGGTATGGCCTCGATAGTCTATCCATATTACATTTGAGTTTGGTCCACTGACCTACTAACATGACTTTCCTGTTTAGCATATGCCAGCTTGCCCATCTCTCAGATGTGGATTTGCCCCTTTCTGGCAGCCAGGTAACATGGCTGATTTTGGGGAACAATAACCACATTGACATGTTTGTGGGTAGTCCAGGAACCAACATGTAACATGTTATTTCTTTGGTGTTTTGGCAGGAGGCCAGACCTGAACCCCAAGCTGGGACCTCTTCCCAAGTGCCATGTGGCCAAGCTACAGAGGCTCAATCAAGGGTAAGTTTGATTGTTACACTTTGGGTAAATGATTGGTAGGGGCATACCTGCATTGTTTCACCTTCACTACAATCTTTTCTTTTGGTTTTTTAGCCGGAACACACAACAAGAGGAGGTGTGGCACCGACCAGTGCCGATTTTTATGAGCTAGGGGTCCGGATGCTGGAGGACTACAGTCGCCAACAGCCGCGTGATGGAACTAATGAGCGCATTGCGGCGTTGGAAAATCAGGGGCTAGTGTATCGGCAACAAATTGAGGACCTGCAGCGCCAGCTCCAGGATGTGAGAGAAGGACAACAAATTCAAACCAACAGGGTACTGGATCGCATTGCACATGCGATGGAGCAATCTTTCCAGCGCCAGGACCAAAGTTTGTTGTTGATGCATCAGCTGATACAACAGCAGTCTATTTTTTTTTACTGCACTGTTGTCCCCCAACACCACCCCTAGCAATGACTCTCAACCTCCCAGGCCCCCAAGCCAAGAATATTGAATTTCTTTTTGTTGTGTTTCATTTTTGCAAATACATTTGAGTACCCCACCTCTAAATTGTGTTTTTTCAAAGACATAGCTAAGAACACAGTCAGGGATGAGTCTCTAGATCTAGATATGTACATGTAGCCAGAAATGTATGACACACATTGGTGACCATATCTTACTATGGTTTACACATTAAATGGCTACAAAGGTACACCAACATTTTACAAATAATGGGTTGGTAGACACTTAAACTATGCTTGACAAGGCACAACACACTGTAATTAAAAAAATACAAAATATTTATTATGCCGCAAGGCGGGCAACAGGCCCAACATTCCGCCGCACAGCGGCTCAAAACATACCCCCCCACCCTAACGACGTCTCTTCAAGGCCAGGAGCATAAGGCGAAGACGCCGGATCGACTGCCACAGTCTGCGATGCTGGTTTTCACAAGCTGTAGAGAGTACAAAAAAACCATATTCAAAAGATAGAATGTGACCTCAACATACACAGATGTAGCAATGTAATGTAATTGGCTCAAATTAGCTGACGCTCACATTCACATTGTTGGCCACTGTGCCCTTAGGTGTTACCATTATATGAGTACTAGTGGCTGCCTTAAATGTGGCTACAACATCCCAAGCATACATTTACTCTGAACTCTTGGGAATAAATTAAGGTCTAAGTCCCAGTGTGGACATTTATTTGGTTAGTTACAGCCAAACATCAGGGCCTAAGTCCTAACGATTAAACTGGTTGGGCCAAGCATATTAGAGGTCCCACCTTAGCAGGCCGATTTGGTTTTGAAGAAACCACAATTTTACACTATGTGGCAAAAACAAGAATGGGAGCCAACAATCAAGCATGCAGACATGCATTTAGGATTGTTGAACAAACACATGTAACCTAGATGTGTGTTTAGAAAACACATAGGTACATTGTAAATGTCTCCAGAATTTACTATAAGACATAGGGATCACAAGTCTTTAGGCATATGAAGTGGGATGTACTCACCATCGCAGCTGTGGCTGGGGCCCATGCTGCTGGCCGTCCCGGGAGCTGGGGTGGGGAGGATGGTCACCGGCTCCGTCTGCGTGGCCACATCTGTCAGGAGAAAGCAAAAGAGAAACCAAAAATTAGTTGGACAATGACACATGACTATTTGACAGCCATCTGGTTATGGAGTCTGCCAAAACAAATGCTTGCATGGTTACACACATGTTGTCCGACATTAGCATATTTCCTGGTCCATGAGTTAATGTAAATTATTTATGGGTGCAACATGGACACATAAAGATAATGTGCCAATAACCTTGACAGTGCAATGGTAAGGCCTAATTTGCAGTTGAGTGTAGAATCTTACTTGTAGAGTGTGCAACATGTGTTAGCCGGGAAAAATTAAGAAAATCACACATTTGCTAGCCGCCATCATTGTGTGGGCTGAAACATAGGGGTGGTTGCCAGTTGGATTGCACTGTAGTGGGGTTTGTGATGTTAATGTACATTATAAAACCAGCTTGTACTATGGACCATGAAACATGTGTATGTTAAAAGTGGACCAAGACCCAGGGTTTATACTATCCTGTGTTTTGGTCCACTTTGGCAGGGCACACCAATCGGAGAGAGAGCCCGTCCGCCGCCGCCTCCCGCGCGTCACTCCTCCAGGGCGTGCGCCCGCGCAGGCCATTCAGAGACGGACAGCGCGGGCGCACACACATCTAGAGGGGCGCGTAGGAGGCGGCGGCGGTGGCTTGTGCCATCCCCAATGAGGTAAGGAGTTTGTGGGCTTTTGGGGGGGGGCCCGCGGTGAGGGAGGTGATTATAGATTCCCAGCCCAATCAACAATGGGTGTTGGTCCACTTTAAGGAATGTCATAACATATGGAATGTGAGGGATAACAACAAACACTTACCATGACTATGCCCGTGGAGAAGGCGTTGCCAAAAGCTCCTGGAGGTGCTGCCTATATGATGCGCTGCAAATTAGAGAGGAATGGCAAGGGCTACGTACAAATGGCCATATGTAACCTGTCCCAGACTAACACTGACTAAATCTGCACCAGGGGATGAGCTGCCACTTGAAGCCCAGGGAGGGCTCTGAGGAGGAGGCGTGGAGCCTCGGCTCCTCACACTCTGATCCGAAAATCCCCCACCCAAAGGGCCACCCTCCTCCCTCTCACTCCCTGCTCCTTCAGGGAGTGTGGGAGAGTCCACTACTTCCACCCCACTTGGACTCCCCACTTGAGAGTGGCCCCTTGGCTGGTGAGACTCCTCAGATTCAGAGTGTGAGGAGCTGAGGCTCGATCCTTACAGCCCCCCAGCAACTCACTCCTCTGGGGCGTCATCCCCTTTCTCCCCTGGGTCCTCTAAATAGGACACTCGAGAGGGACCCTCCCCCGATGACTCCCCCGAGTCCGCCTGTCTCGTTCCGGGGAGGAATCCCTTCCCACGTTTCCCCAGGGGAGGACGCTTATCTGTGTTGAGGGGGTGAATAAAAAAAATTACAATTACTACCCAAAATGGACACAGCTTAGAATATTATTTCCCAAATGTATAAACATAGCCTCAACTTCCACTTACCTAAAGCGTACGCATCATATAGGCGGTACACGCCTTCAGGGTCCCGGCGCTTAAAGTCGGACCACTTCTGCATAATTGCTCTGACACTGAGCCTGGTGTTTAAGCGCCGGGACACTGTGGCCTTCACCTCCAGGGCAATGCGCTTCTTGCCCCCACGGGCATAGTCGTATTGGTGGATGCAGAAATCCTATGAGAAATGAAAAAAAAAAAAAGGTTATCAATACATGACATCAGACCAATGGCCTAAACATTTATACTGAGAACAGATTAAACATATAATCCAAGGAAAAAATACTCACTTTCACCACCTGGCCGTTTACGCGGCTATCCACCCTCTTCCTTTTCTTTTTTGCTGGCCCAGGGGGGGGAGGGGGTGGAGGGGGGATAGGTGGGGGAGGTGAGGTAGGTGGGGGAGGTGGGGGAGGGGTGGGGGGGCCAGAGTCAGAGGAGGAGCTGGGGAGGCGCATTACACGTCTCCTGGGCAGCATGGTGGAAACGGCGCACACTAGGAAGAAGCTAATATCCGCTACGTGCAAGCTAAGTGGCGGTAAGAGTAGATTTACACATTACAACAAGCGATTGGCCAAGACGCAATTAATTATTAGCTTGGTTTAGGTGGGAAACGCAAAGGAACAAACCGGAAGTGGATATGACGAAAGCGGACAAAAAACACGCTCCGCGCACTAGGAACCAGCTAATATCCGCTACATGCAAGCAAAGTGGCGGTAATAGGAGATTTACGCATTACAACAAGCTATTGGCCAAGACGCAATTAATTATTAGCTTGATTTAGCTGGGTGTTCAATATCCTGTAATGCATAGGTCAGAGCAAAAACAGATCTGGTTGCTTACAAATAAAAATCTGATTCCTTAATAAAATAAGAACACAATATAACTATCCAACAACATGATAATGTGGGACACAGGAGAATGCATAACGGGTTGTTATGAGCTTGTACGCCTGAAAAAATCCTGCAGAATATGCACGCTCAGAACTACAGTGTATTCATTAAGAACGACTGGGGTCGCTGCAAGTGAATTCAGGGAAAAATGCAGAAAGGCACATGTATGAACAGCACAGCGCAGCACAGCGACGCTAGCGCGGCACATAGCGAATCACAACAGCGACTGCACAAACACTGACCACCACAGATTCAACAAGGACAGGGCTGCAGAATAGCTTGGGCGCTGACAATTTCAATGAGCGAACGTGAGCGCCAACCATGACTGACTAAAAAGTAGCTTTACAAGCCATGGGTGTTCAGAAAGCAAGCTAATTTGAGGCTAATGTGTTTTGTGGGAGGAGATGCATTTTAGATTCCACTCACAACATTCCAGTCTAAAAATTACATCTTTCACCAAAAAATCAATAAAAACAAGACAGATTAATCAAACATATCCTAAATAGTGATGAGCGAGTAGTATTCGACCGAGCCGGTATTCGATCGAATACTACGCTGTTCGTCATACTCGATTTCGATCGAGTACAGCGGCGATGGCGTACTCACAATTCGTTTCCCCTTCCACCTTCCCTGGCGCGTTTTTTACACCAATCACCATGCAGGGGGGGTGGAACAGGTCCTGGGAGGACGCTGGCATCGCGAAAACGGCGTCTACACGCATTGGCTGGAAAAACCATGTGACCTCGAATATACAAAACTCAGCACTTCCTCTTCGTCAGCATTAGCAGCTTGAACTTAGTGAGGGACAGACGCTCACAGCAGGGAAAGACAGGCTGTCGCTGGCAGGGCCCCAGAAGCTCGGGATATCGCTTTTACCACCATCTATACCAGCTACCAGAAGACAAGAGAGTCATTAAGAGCCCTTATTAGGGCTACTACGCTGAACGGTATATGGCTCATATGTAGGCAGGCAGGGCCCCAGAAGCTCAGAATATAGCTTTTACCACCATATATACCAGCTACCAGAAGACAAGACAGTCCTTAAGAGCCCTTATTAGGGCTACTACGCTGAACAGTATATAGCTCATCATATCCTATGTAGTCAGGCAGGGCCCCAGAAGCTCAGAATATAGCTTTTACCACCATATATACCAGCTACCAGAAGACAAGAGAGTCCTTAAGAGCCCTTATTAGGGCTGCTACGTTGAACAGTATATAGCTCATATCCTATGTAGTCAGGCAGGGCCCCAGAAGCTCAGAATATAGCTTTTACCACCATATATACCAGCTACCAGAAGACAAGAGAGTCCTTAAGAGCCCTTATTAGGGCTGCTACGCTGAACAGTATATAGCTCATATTCTATGTAGTCAGGCAGGGCCCCAGAAGCTCAGAATATAGCTTTTACCACCATATATACCAGCTACCAGAAGACAAGAGAGTCCTTAAGAGCCCTTATTAGGGCTGCTACGTTGAACAGTATATAGCTCATATCCTATGTAGTCAGGCAGGGCCCCAGAAGCTCAGAATATACCTTTTACCACCATATATACCAGCTACCAGAAGACAAGAGAGTCCTTAAGAGCCCTTATTAGGGCTGCTACGTTGAACAGTATATAGCTCATATCCTATGTAGTCAGGCAGGGCCCCAGAAGCTCAGAATATAGCTTTTACCACCATATATACCAGCTACCAGAAGACAAGAGAGTCCTTAAGAGCCCTTATTAGGGCTGCTACGTTGAACAGTATATAGCTCATATCCTATGTAGTCAGGCAGGGCCCCAGAAGCTCAGAATATAGCTTTTACCACCATATATACCAGCTACCAGAAGACAAGAGAGTCCTTAAGAGCCCTTGTTAGGGCTGCTACGTTGAACAGTATATAGCTCATATCCTATGTAGTCAGGCAGGGCCCCAGAAGCTCAGAATATAGCTTTTACCACCATATATACCAGCTACCAGAAGACAAGAGAGTCCTTAAGAGCCCTTATTAGTGCTGCTACGTTGAACATTATATAGCTCATATCCTATGTAGTCAGGCAGGGCCCCAGAAGCTCAGAATATAGCTTTTACCACCATATATACCAGCTACCAGAAGACAAGAGAGTCCTTAAGAGCCCTTATTAGGGCTGCTACGCTGAACAGTATATAGCTCATATTCTATGTAGTCAGGCAGGGCCCCAGAAGCTCAGAATATAGCTTTTACCACCATATATACCAGCTACCAGAAGACAAGAGAGTCCTTAAGAGCCCTTATTAGGGCTGCTACGTTGAACAGTATATAGCTCATATCCTATGTAGTCAGGCAGGGCCCCAGAAGCTCAGAATATAGCTTTTACCACCATATATACCAGCTACCAGAAGACAAGAGAGTCCTTAAGAGCCCTTATTAGGGCTGCTACGTTGAACAGTATATAGCTCATATCCTATGTAGTCAGGCAGGGCCCCAGAAGCTCAGAATATAGCTTTTACCACCATATATACCAGCTACCAGAAGACAAGAGAGTCCTTAAGAGCCCTTATTAGGGCTGCTACGTTGAACAGTATATAGCTCATATCCTATGTAGTCAGGCAGGGCCCCAGAAGCTCAGAATATAGCTTTTACCACCATATATACCAGCTACCAGAAGACAAGAGAGTCCTTAAGAGCCCTTATTAGGGCTGCTACGCTGAACAGTATATAGCTCATATTCTATGTAGTCAGGCAGGGCCCCAGAAGCTCAGAATATAGCTTTTACCACCATATATACCAGCTACCAGAAGACAAGAGAGTCCTTAAGAGCCCTTATTAGGGCTGCTACGTTGAACAGTATATAGCTCATATCCTATGTAGTCAGGCAGGGCCCCAGAAGCTCAGAATATAGCTTTTACCACCATATATACCAGCTACCAGAAGACAAGAGAGTCCTTAAGAGCCCTTATTAGGGCTGCTACGTTGAACAGTATATAGCTCATATTCTATGTAGTCAGGCAGGGCCCCAGAAGCTCAGAATATAGCTTTTACCACCATATATACCAGCTACCAGAAGACAAGAGAGTCCTTAAGAGCCCTTATTAGGGCTGCTACGCTGAACAGTATATAGCTCATATTCTATGTAGTCAGGCAGGGCCCCAGAAGCTCAGAATATAGCATTTACCACCATATATACCAGCTACCAGAAGACAAGAGAGTCCTTAAGAGCCCTTATTAGTGCTGCTACGTTGAACAGTATATAGCTCATATCCTATGTAGTCAGGCAGGGCCCCAGAAGCTCAGAATATAGCTTTTACCACCATATATACCAGCTACCAGAAGACAAGAGAGTCCTTAAGAGCCCTTATTAGGGCTGCTACGTTGAACAGTATATACGGTAGCTCATATCCTATGTAGTCAGGCAGGGCCCCAGAAGCTCAGAATATAGCTTTTACCACCATATATACCAGCTACCAGAAGGCAAGAGAGTCCTTAAGAGCCCTTATTAGGGCTGCTACGTTGAACAGTATATAGCTCATATCCTATGTAGTCAGGCAGGGCCCCAGAAGCTCAGAATATACCTTTTACCACCATATATACCAGCTACCAGAAGACAAGAGAGTCCTTAAGAGCCCTTATTAGGGCTGCTACGTTGAACAGTATATAGCTCATATCCTATGTAGTCAGGCAGGGCCCCAGAAGCTCAGAATATAGCTTTTACCACCATATATACCAGCTACCAGAAGACAAGAGAGTCCTTAAGAGCCCTTATTAGGGCTGCTACGTTGAACAGTATATAGCTCATATTCTATGTAGTCAGGCAGGGCCCCAGAAGCTCAGAATATAGCTTTTACCACCATATATACCAGCTACCAGAAGACAAGAGAGTCCTTAAGAGCCTTTATTAGGGCTGCTACGCTGAACAGTATATAGCTCATATTCTATGTAGTCAGGCAGGGCCCCAGAAGCTCAGAATATAGCTTTTACCACCATATATACCAGCTACCAGAAGACAAGAGAGTCCTTAAGAGCCCTTATTAGTGCTGCTACGTTGAACAGTATATAGCTCATATCCTATGTAGTCAGGCAGGGCCCCAGAAGCTCAGAATATAGCTTTTACCACCATATATACCAGCTACCAGAAGACAAGAGAGTCCTTAAGAGCCCTTATTAGGGCTGCTACGTTGAACAGTATATAGCTCATATACTATGTAGTCAGGCAGGGCCCCAGAAGCTCAGAATATAGCTTTTACCACCATATATACCAGCTACCAGAAGGCAAGAGAGTCCTTAAGAGCCCTTATTAGGGCTGCTACGTTGAACAGTATATAGCTCATATCCTATGTAGTCAGGCAGGGCCCCAGAAGCTCAGAATATACCTTTTACCACCATATATACCAGCTACCAGAAGACAAGAGAGTCCTTAAGAGCCCTTATTAGTGCTGCTACGTTGAACAGTATATAGCTCATATCCTATGTAGTCAGGCAGGGCCCCAGAAGCTCAGAATATAGCTTTTACCACCATATATACCAGCTACCAGAAGACAAGAGAGTCCTTAAGAGCCCTTATTAGGGCTGCTACGTTGAACAGTATATAGCTCATATCCTATGTAGTCAGGCAGGGCCCCAGAAGCTCAGAATATACCTTTTACCACCATATATACCAGCTACCAGAAGACAAGAGAGTCCTTAAGAGCCCTTACTAGTGCTGCTACGTTGAACAGTATATAGCTCATATCCTATGTAGTCAGGCAGGGCCCCAGAAGCTCAGAATATAGCTTTTACCACCATATATACCAGCTACCAGAAGACAAGAGAGTCCTTAAGAGCCCTTATTAGGGCTGCTACGTTGAACAGTATATAGCTCATATACTATGTAGTCAGGCAGGGCCCCAGAAGCTCAGAATATAGCTTTTACCACCATATATACCAGCTACCAGAAGACAAGAGAGTCCTTAAGAGCCCTTATTAGGGCTGCTACGTTGAACAGTATATAGCTCATATCCTATGTAGTCAGGCAGGGCCCCAGAAGCTCAGAATATAGCTTTTACCACCATATATACCAGCTACCAGAAGACAAGACAGTCCTTAAGAGCCCTTATTAGGGCTACTACGCTGAACAGTATATAGCTCATCATATCCTATGTAGTCAGGCAGGGCCCCAGAAGCTCAGAATATAGCTTTTACCACCATATATACCAGCTACCAGAAGACAAGAGAGTCCTTAAGAGCCCTTATTAGGGCTGCTACGTTGAACAGTATATAGCTCATATCCTATGTAGTCAGGCAGGGCCCCAGAAGCTCAGAATATAGCTTTTACCACCATATATACCAGCTACCAGAAGACAAGAGAGTCCTTAAGAGCCCTTATTAGGGCTGCTACGTTGAACAGTATATAGCTCATATTCTATGTAGTCAGGCAGGGCCCCAGAAGCTCAGAATATAGCTTTTACCACCATATATACCAGCTACCAGAAGACAAGAGAGTCCTTAAGAGCCCTTATTAGGGCTGCTACGCTGAACAGTATATAGCTCATATTCTATGTAGTCAGGCAGGGCCCCAGACGCTCAGAATATAGCTTTTACCACCATATATACCAGCTACCAGAAGACAAGAGAGTCCTTAAGAGCCCTTATTAGTGCTGCTACGTTGAACAGTATATAGCTCATATCCTATGTAGTCAGGCAGGGCCCCAGAAGCTCAGAATATAGCTTTTACCACCATATATACCAGCTACCAGAAGACAAGAGAGTCCTTAAGAGCCCTTATTAGGGCTGCTACGTTGAACAGTATATAGCTCATATCCTATGTAGTCAGGCAGGGCCCCAGAAGCTCAGAATATAGCTTTTACCACCATATATACCAGCTACCAGAAGACAAGAGAGTCCTTAAGAGCCCTTATTAGGGCTGCTACGTTGAACAGTATATAGCTCATATCCTATGTAGTCAGGCAGGGCCCCAGAAGCTCAGAATATACCTTTTACCACCATATATACCAGCTACCAGAAGACAAGAGAGTCCTTAAGAGCCCTTATTAGTGCTGCTACGTTGAACAGTATATAGCTCATATCCTATGTAGTCAGGCAGGGCCCCAGAAGCTCAGAATATAGCTTTTACTACCATATATACCAGCTACCAGAAGACAAGAGAGTCCTTAAGAGCCCTTATTAGGGCTGCTACGTTGAACAGTATATAGCTCATATCCTATGTAGTCAGGCAGGGCCCCAGAAGCTCAGAATATACCTTTTACCACCATATATACCAGCTACCAGAAGACAAGAGAGTCCTTAAGAGCCCTTATTAGTGCTGCTACGTTGAACATTATATAGCTCATATCCTATGTAGTCAGGCAGGGCCCCAGAAGCTCAGAATATAGCTTTTACCACCATATATACCAGCTACCAGAAGACAAGAGAGTCATTAAGAGCCCTTATTAGGGCTACTATGCTGAACAGTATATAGCTCATTCTAGCTGTATACACACTGCACACAACGGCTGCTTTAGTGAGGGGTAGCTGCTGCTGCTGGAATAGGGACAGAAAGACTTCAGTGGTGTATTAGCACCTATATACAAGACTATATACACTCTGCTCAAAACGGCTGCTTTAGTGAGGGGTAGCTGCTGATGCTGGAATAGGGACAGAAAGACTTCAGTGGTGTATTAGCACCTATATACAAAACTATATACACTCTGCTCAAAACGGCTGCTTTAGTGAGGGGTAGCTGCTGATGCTGGAATAGGGACAGAAAGACTTCAGTGGTGTATTAGCACCTATATACAAAACTATATTTTGCACTACTGTTTTGTGTCCTCTGTGCCAACAAAACCTTGTTATATACCCGGTGCGTATATAGGCACCATTTCACCTTCTGGCAGTATACGGCTGTATAGCCAGGTGTTCTTAAAAATATATTTATATTTGGCACTACTGTTTTGTGTCCTCTTTACCAACAAAACCTTGTTATATACCCGGTGCGTATATAGGCACCATTTCACCTTCTGGCAGTATACGGCTGTATAGCCAGGTGTTCTTCTTAAAAATATTTTTATATTTGGCATAACGCGTGGCCAAAAAAGTAAAATGTCTGAAATGCGGAGGGCTAGCGCAAAGGGACGTGGACGAGGACGGAGGCGCGGAAATGCTGGTGGGAGCACAAACCGCGTTGAAGCCAGTGGGGATACAATGCGTGCTGGTGAGGGGCAGCCAGCATTACGCTCATCCAGCTTCCCTGCCTTTATGGGACAGTTATGCGGGGGGCGGGGTACACCTCTGTTAAGGCCTGAGCAGCGTGAACAGGTGGTGCAATGGATGGCCGATAACGCTTCCAGTCACTTGTCCACCACCCAGTCATCCACACAGTCTCACTCTGACCCTCCTTCCTCCCAACCTGGCCAACAGAGTCAGCCCAACCTTGACCCCTCCCAGGACCTCTTTTCGGGTCCTTTTCCAGATGTGCTGCAAGAATCCCAGGAGCTAGCAGAGGAATTTGTTTGTAGTGATGCCCAAACACTTGAGTATCCGCCATCTGCTAGTGATGTGGACCCGGAACCAGCATCTGCTATCATGAGCGATGATGATGAGACGCAGTTGCCATCAAGGGAGGCTGTTGGAATGTCCAGTGGGCAGGAGGAGGAGCAGAGAGAGGAAGTGGAAGAGGAGGTGGTGGACGACGAAATGACCGACCCCACTTGGACAGGGGTGATGTCCAGCGGGGAAAGCAGTGGAGATGCGGTCTGCGCATCACCGAATAAGGCAGCAAGAGGCACAGGACAGTCCAGACAGAGAAGGCAGGCCACAGCCAGCAGGGCCGAAGCTCTTCCCGGCAGCAGGCAGTCGCGCGAAGCTCCCCCATCGAGGCCTCGTACTTCTGTGGTGTGGAGATTTTTTAATGTTTGCGCGGATGACAAACTGAGCGCGGTTTGCGCAATCTGCCACTCAAAACTGAGTAGGGGCTCTGAGAAGAGCAATCTGACCACCTCAGGCATGCGCCATCACTTGGAATTCAAGTACTGGGCTGAGTGGGAGAGAGCAAACGCAATACAACCTGCGCCCCGTCTTGCTGCCACTGCCTCTTCCCCTTTGTTGTGTGCTGCCACTGCGGTCCAGACCTCCAGCCAGGACACCTCCACATCTGCCTCTGCCTCGGCTACTTTGGGGCCTTCTCCTTCAGCCCCCCCTTCCCCCGCATCTTCGTCTGCACCTTCCATCTCCTCGTCCCATCAACTGTCCATCTCGCAGGCGTTCAACCGCAGGCGGAAGTACGCCTCCAGTCACCCCCAAGCCCAAGCCTTAACCTGCCTCATCTCCAAACTGCTGGCCCTGGAGATGTTGCCGTTTAGGCTTGTGGAGACGCAGGCCTTCCGCGACCTGATGGCGGCTGCCGCACCTCGCTATTCCGTCCCTAGCCGCCACAATTTTTCCCGGTGTGGCGTCCCCGCCCTGCACCAGCACGTGTCGCGTAACATCAGGCGGGCCCTGAGGTACGCAGTCAGCGCAAAGGTCCACTTGACCACCGACTCGTGGACAAGCGCTTGCGGCCAAGGACGCTACATCTCTTTGACGGCACACTGGGTGAATGTTGTGGAAGCGGGGACGGGGTCGCAAACAGGGACGGCCTACATACCACCCCCGCCCAAGATTGCCAGCACGGGTTCTGATAGACCCCCCTCCTCTTCCTCCTCCTCCTCCTCTGCCTTAACATCGCCCTCAGCCCCTAGCTGGAAGCGTTGCAGCACTGGCGCGGGGAGACGTCAGCAGGCGGTGCTTAAGCTCATCAGCTTGGGCGACAGGAAGCACAGCGCCGCAGAGGTGAGGCACGCCATATTGCAGCAGACAGAGATGTGGCTGTCGCCGCTGCAGCTGGGACCAGGCATGGTCGTGTGCGATAACGGCCGTAACCTGGTGGCGGCTCTGGAGCTTGAAGAACTCAATCACGTACCATGCCTGGCCCACGTTTTTAATTTGGTAGTACAAAAGTTTCTAAAGACTTACCCCAACCTGGCAGAGCTACTGGTCAAAGTGCGGCGCTTGTGCGCTCACTTTCGGAAGTCAACTGTAGCTGCTGCTAGCTTAAAAAAAATCCAGCAACGCCTCCATTTGCCTCAACATCGGCTGTTGTGCGACCTGCCCACTCGCTGGAATTCCACCTATTGCATGTTGGCCAGGGTGTGTGAGCAGCAGAAAGCATTGATGGAGTACCAGATGATGCATCCACGCGTGCCTCCAACTCAGCTCCCTCAGTTTGCCAACCACGAGTGGCCATGGATGGCAGACATATGCGATGTATTGCGTATCTTTGAGGAGTCCACTAAGAAGGTCAGCAGCGAGGACGCTATAGTGAGCGTAACCATCCCGCTCCTATGCGTCCTTAAAGAATCGCTCATCGCAATAAGGGAGAACGCATTGCACACAGAGGAGACGGGGGTAGGAGGAGACGCAACCCAGGTAGACAGTCAGACCACACTTTTGTCTGCTGCTCGGTGGCAGTTGCAGGAGGAGGAGGATGAGGAGGAGGAGGACAACGTGGAGGTGGCTGTGGAAGAGGATGCTGGCGGCGAGGGTAGCAGTCAGGCTGTGTGCGTCCCATTGGTTCAGCGCGGATGGGGCGGAGAGGAGGAGGAAGAGGAGGAAATGGAAAATGATCCTTCTGGTGGGGGCAGTGAGGTCATGCCTACTCAGAGTCTGGCACACATGGCTGACTTCATGCTGGGCTGCTTTTCCCGGGACATACGTGTTGTCCGGATATTGGAGAACAAACTATACTGGGTCTTCGCACTCCTGGACCCCCGGTATAAAGATAACTTCTCCTCTTTTATTCCGGTAGAGGAGAGGACGAATCGATTACTGGAATACCAGAGGGAACTCTTGCAGAACATGATGCAGATTTTCCCACCCAGCATCGCTGGCGGCAGAGAGGAGAGTGTCTCCCAGAGTCTGACAACATCGATCAGGCCCACAGCCACAAGGGGAACACTCTCCAAGGTGTGGGACACGTTCATGTCACCCCCTCGTGCAACTTCCATCACTGCGGGGCCCGCTATCAGCAGGAGGGACAAGTATCGGCGGATGTTGCGGGACTACCTGGCAGACCACACCCCTGTCCTCCCCGATCCCTCGGCGACCTACACTTACTGGGTCTCCAAGTTGGACACGTGGCTGGAACTGTCCCTGTACGCCTTGGAGGTGCTTGCCTGCCCTGCCGCCAGCGTGCTATCAGAAAGGGTGTTCAGCGCAGCCGGGGGCATTATAACCGATAAGCGCAGCCGCCTGTCAACCGACGCTGACGCTAATCAAAATGAACAGCAAGTGGATTGACCCGGACTTTGCTTGTACAACAGTGGAAAGCAGCCAAGAGTGAAGTGCCATCTGTATGAAGTGCCATTTCCTCCTCCTCCTCCTCCTTAACCGCCGTAGAATTGCTGTATTAATAAAAAAAAATTATGGCTCACCTCTTGGGCTTAATACAATCAATTTTTAAGAGGTCTCAGCTCTTGGGCCTCCACACAATTTTTAAGAGGTCTCAGCTCGTGGGACTCCACACAATTTTTAAGAGGTCTCAGCTCGCGGGACTCCACACAATGTTTGAGAGGTCTCAGCTCTTGGGCCTCCACACAATTTTTAAAAGGTCTCAGCTCTTGGGACTCCACACAATGTTTGAGAGGTCTCAGCTCTTGGGCCTCCACACAATTTTTAAAAGGTCTCAGCTCTTGGGACTCCACACAATGTTTGAGAGGTCTCAGCTCTTGGGCCTCCACACAATTTTTAAAAGGTCTCAGCTCTTGGGCCTCCACACAATTTTTAAAAGGTCTCAGCTCTTGGGCCTCCACACAATTTTTAAAAGGTCTCAGCTCTTGGGCCTCCACACAATTTTTAAAAGGTCTCAGCTCTTGGGCCTCCCCTACTGCTGGGGTGACACACTGTAACAAACCTCCTCCTGTAAGCTTCCCCTACTGCTGGGGTGACACACTGTAACAAACCTCCTCCTGTAAGCTTCCCTGACTGCAGGGGTGCCACACTGTAACAAACCTCCTCCTGTAAGCTTCCCTGACTGCTGGGGTGACACACTGTAACAAACCTCCTCCTGTAAGCTTCCCTGACTGCTGGGGTGACACACTGTAACAAACCTCCTCCTGTAAGCTTCCCTGACTGCAGGGGTGACACACTGTAACAAACCTCCTCCTGTAAGCTTCCCTTACTGCTGGGGTAACACACTGTAACAAACCTCCTCCTGTAAGCTTCCCTGACTGCTGGGGTGACACACTGTAACAAACCTCCTCCTGTAAGCTTCCCTTACTGCTGGGGTGCCACACTGTAACAAACCTCCTCCTGTAAGCTTCCCTGACTGCAGGGGTGACACACTGTAACAAACCTCCTCCTGTAAGCTTCCCTTACTGCTGGGGTAACACACTGTAACAAACCTCCTCCTGTAAGCTTCCCTGACTGCTGGGGTGACACACTGTAACAAACCTCCTCCTGTAAGCTTCCCCTACTGCTGGGGTAACACACTGTAACAAACCTCCTCCTTTAAGCTTCCCTTACTGCTGGGGTGACACAATGACACAAGAGGACATGTCTGACCACATCTCACACACACACACACACACACACACACACAATGACAATTAGGGGTGGGGTCTATTTATTTTCCCCCTTGCCTATGCCATCTGTGGTTGTCATTAGGCAACGTGATTTTAAGGGGTGCAGAATTTTGTTCTTCTTTTTTGTACAGTTTGGCTTGGGGTCCATGGCAATGTAGAGGAAAGAAGGTTTCCTTGTCTTGTCTCACTTTACGTAGAAGTAATATTGTGTTTGGAGTGTATTGTTGAGAGGCTGTGATAGTGGCGTAATAGTGCGACTTGGGCGCGTTATATGCACCCAGACATGCTTCCCCTGCTGTCCCAGTTGCATTCCAGCAGTGTTGGCATCATTTTCTGATGTTTCAGGGTGGACTTGGTGACCTCCAAGTGGTCGAATTGAGATTTCCAAGTGTCGAGCATTTTTTTCCCATAGACTATAATGGGATTCGATATTCGGTCGAGTAGTCGAGTAACGCGGTCTATTCGAATCGAAATTCGAAATTTCGAATATTTCACTACTCGCTCATCTCTAATCCTAAACAACATGTGTTTAATTTTTGGCAAAAGACAAGAACACAAAAACCACTTAAAAAAAACATTGCAGTGTCTGCCATTGAAATGTATGGGAGAGC
This sequence comes from Gastrophryne carolinensis, assembly GCA_027917425.1. Taxonomy (NCBI): domain Eukaryota; kingdom Metazoa; phylum Chordata; class Amphibia; order Anura; family Microhylidae; genus Gastrophryne; species Gastrophryne carolinensis. The sequence goes on along the minus strand of CM051235.1, from coordinate 520,321,860 downwards.
GCCAGGTAGCGAAAGGTCTGACCTGGCGCTGGGATGGGATTAGCAGCAGCGCTGTTCGTTGCAGTCCGCTACATGATGAATCCAGCGCCAGCTGAAGCTTTCGCCGGCGCTAGCCTCATTTAGCGTGATAAATGCGTGATTGTGTTCGCAGCCTGGCGTTCGGGAGTCGGTTGCCGCCTGATAGCTGCCTTTACCTGGCGCTATTGACACACTAGCTGACGCTATCACTTGATGAATAAGGCCCTTAGTTAAAGATATGGAGGTTTACAGAATAATATTCAGCATAATAGATGGGGTCTGCACGATTCCCAGAACTCGCATTAGCGCATTCCCAATTGCACATGCAACAAGCAAGTGGCTATCCCACAGATTTATAGATCTTGTGGTAAAAATTGAGGGAGGGAGTGCCCCCCTTATACTTTTTCCCCATGTTTTTTGTATTGGCCATTTATATAAAAGTTAATCATGCCTCCCCTAGACATCTCCTTTCAAGACTAAATTCCCATTCTCTTTCTTCATAACTAAGATCCTTAATTCACCTTATCAGTTTGGTGGTTCTCCTCTGCACCCTTTTCAAATGTATTGTCGATTTTAACTTAAACCGGGACAAAACCCTGAAATTAAATTTTCTTGGTTTTTGTTCCCCCAGAGCATTCCCACTGTGTGAAGCCCCCAGTTCACCCACTAAAACTCACTTTTCCCCACTCCAATGGCGCATTTGGGGGCTCTCATCCAATCAGAGTCCTTTGCCTTGAGTAAGTCATTCAGCTCTGATTGAAACCAATGGGAAGTGTGCCTCCAGTGTGTGCTCCTAGCCTCAGTATATCTGAATGGCTGGGGCGGAGTGCGCGCACGCGATCGTGGATGCAGGGATGCAGAATTGTCTACTCCCAAAGTAAATCGGAGCTTTGATTAAATGAGAGCCCACGCATATGGTATTTATGGGCACCCTGGGGGTTTCACACAGCAGGTTTTCTGGTTTGGGATGCCCCAGGGAAAAGGATTGTCAGGTACTGGTCCAGGAATCTTTAAGATTCAAGTCCGCCGCTGGTGGGTTTCGCTCCACTTTAAGTGGATGCATCTTAAAGTGATATCTTGAAGCGTCTTTACATATTTTGCCAATTGTGCTATACATTACATCCTGCTTTTCGCTTTTCCCAATCTACCAGAACCCTGTCCTTGAACCCCTGACCAGTTCACACTTAAAAGAGAAAATAAACAACCCCCCCCCCCCCCCCCAAAAAAAAAAAGTCACTATTGCTGAATCTTTTTTCCTTCTGCAGGTCCGCCGGGTCAGAAGGCTTCCTTCAGTTACGGTGGGTACTGGTCTGCTGCTGGCAGGGGAGCTGCTATTGGCCCCTTGGTGGCATCTGTAGTGAGGGGTGACACAGGTACTCCCTTCCCTTCCTTCTTTGGCATCCTACCAATCTAATGCCAAGCTGTCAGGCCAGGGAGGCTTTCTGTACTACAGAGGGCAGCCATGGGAATCCCCATCCATGTCCCTACCCTCCAGTAGGCTCCTCCTCTATGGTATAAAGCCCCCCCCCCCCTGCCCCAGCAGCCCAGAATTAGATTGGTGGGATGCCAGGGAAGGTGGATCTGGGGGAACCAGGAGGGAGCTCCCGACCCAGCACACCTGCAGAGAGGACACTGCCTGATGGGGGACAAATGAGGCAAGATGCGGCTATAGTGGGGTTTTATGTTAAAACTGTATTTTATTAACTGTTTGTGAACTGATAAAAGGTCCAAGGGAACCCAATACCAGTTCACACATTGTGGTGGCCAGTCTGAGGGCTCTTGAACCAGATTGTCCCTGGTCCAGCTCATCACTCTCCCACAACACATGCAAGTAAACTGGTAAGGAAGGACGCATTTGTACTTTCTGTACTAGATGAAAATAAAATCAAATAATCAGAGGTTTTGGATTCAACTAAAGGACAGTTGTGCACTGCACTTCTGATGCTGTCCAACATCATTATGTTTGTGTCTTATTTTTATTCTGAACCTCCTCCAGTATCAATTAGCACTTGATATTTCATACTGCATTTGTCTGAAAAAGTGTAGTCTTGGGAAAGCAGTGCAAGCACAACTCTTGGCACCAGAGGCATGGCAGAGTCATTAGCTTGTCTATGTTCAGATGCAAGAAATTCTGTTTTGAATTAAAGGCAATACGATGTTAAGGATAAATGAAACTACAGGTTTTCTAAATACACAGTGCTGGATTTGTTTTCTTTTTTTACCCACATATGTAGCCCCATACACATTCCAGTTTTTTTTTTTTTTTGCGGAGCCCAATTTTAATAATTTCATTCAATTAATAATACTATCATGAGAATCCTGCAAATTGCTAAAATAATAGCATGCTGAATTTTTTTGCATTAACTAAAAATGCAAGGATAACACTGTTAACACAGCTTCATACAGTTTGTGACAAACAAATGGCAATTTTTATAGTAATTATTTTCCAATCTTAGCTTTGCGGTCAGGAATGGGTTTACTGACATGGAAGCCAGTAACATTTACATTCACAGCCTAACACTCCTAAAACCACCCCATGGCAGCAAGACTTCTCACACTGCTTTTCTGCAGACACTGTTTTTCATGCAGTCGGCTATTGATTAGTTTGGGGGGGTTTCTTAATTTTCTTTTTTTTTTTATTTATCCTGTAGTGCCACCCCAATTATTACATTAGGTACACCGTGGACAGACAAAATGCAGATTAAGAGTCTTATTTATGAAGCGCCAGCAGCACACAGCGTTCTATTTAAGAAACAAGAAAATGGCACTGGCGATGCGGCCTCCAGATAGCCTTTTATTTAACAGCACTGGGTGCTGATGCAACATCAGATGATACCTGGAGCTGTAGGTCGAGATCATATAGAGCACAATCGGCAAAACTGGATTAAAGTGTTAATGTTTATAAATCATATTGTACTCATAAGTTTGTCCAGAAGTTGCATTGTAACTTGTCAGTAATGGAAACTTCTTTTGGTTACAAATGTGTAAACCCAGCAACTAAAACCCAGCAAAAACGTACTGTAAATGTTGTCCCCTTTGCCCCCAGCAATGATTACATAAATATGCTGTGCAACACCGAAAAGATGGCCGTACAAAGTGGCGCTCACTGGCGCTGTGACAATCCTCAATTAGATCCAACATGCACAGGCTGTCCAATGCCTAGTTTAACAATAAAAGAAAATTGGTTAGCGTTTGTCACAGCGCAACAAGATTGAAATGCTGGCGCTGCAAAACTGGCTCTATAGCCACCAAAAAGATGCTAAATAGTGCACGGGCAGGCTGATTCAGCATTAGCGGCAGGTAGCGACAGATGAGCGTCTGTAGCAGGCATTTTCAGAGCGCCTGCTAGTAGTCGCAGTGCTCGGCCGTGAGTCGCTTATTTATAGCGACTCAGTCGCTGTTCAGTAATGTTGAATACATTGTGAGGAGTCGCTATTTGACCAGTACAGTGCTGTATGGGAGCGCATGTTAGCGACTGCTCATAGCGACTGACTCACACCATATTCAGCAAAAACAGCCTCACAAATCTCTGGCGCTGAAAAATATTTGTTTGAAGCCCAGAGCGCAGGAGGCGTGTTTTCAAGCATCTATCAACTAGTAACAAAGCGAAAACATATGGAATTACATTGTAACAACATTGTAACAAGAACCCTTTAATGCCAGACCTGTAATGTCATTTCTGAGGAAAGATATAAAAAATGAAAAAATTATGAAAAAAATGCTATTTCAATGCCAGAAGAGGTCACAGAATTATTTGTGATTTTTTTGGAAAAAAAAAAAAACCCGTTTAAAGAAAAGAAAAGGATCATCCATTGAAATGTATGGGAGAGCGTCAGGTAGCGAGAGGTCATACCTGACGCTGTGCAAGGCTGAACGCTGGCGCTGTTCGCTGAGGCTGTGAAAATGATGAAGCAGACGCTACATGGCGCTATCCCAGTCGCTAAGCAGATTATGCTTCATAAATGTGTAATTGCGTGCCGTGTCCGGCGTTCACCAGTCGCTACCTGTCGCTACCTCTCATTAACCAGCCACTACCTGACGCTATCCCTTCTTAAATAAGGGCCATAGTAAATAAGGCCCCAAAGCTACTAATAATAATAGGCTACTATTTAATATTATTACATGAATCTTATAACTACTTTCACCATGTTGAAGCAACTGCACTGCCCTGATCAAGCAAGTTCCAACTTTCATTGTACATGTGCAAACATTTACAAAAAGATGATTATTCTGGTTGATATAAACAAGGACAGCAACTTTAAACTCCAAAAATGTTTTGTTACACAAACTCCTATGTCTCTAACTAGCAGAAAATATAACAAACCTTTATCTGCTGAGTAAACATTTGCCTGTTACATTGTATGCTACTGTAGCTGATAAAAGTTTGTTACATTCTCTACTGTTTAGAGGGAGAGAAGTGTGTCTAATGACAATAGGGTTCATGTCAATTATTTGGTGAAGCCAGTGTGACTTCCAGAGTGCATTGTGGTTTACAACCTGCATCTCAGTGAGCTTTTTAGCTTTTAGACACAAAAAAGTGCAACTAAAAAGTTTTCTAAACTTTTTTGCCCAAAAATGACCAACACCTGAGACGGGGCAATTTTACACGTGATGCACCATTTTTCCTATGAAGTAAGAATGTTTTTTTTTCAGGCTTGGGGACAAACGTACCCTATGTGCTACATAGAAAATGTGGCAAATTCTTAAGTATAGACCATAGTTATTTCTAAATTTACAGAAATTAAGGATTTTAATTTATGAAACACTAACGCCAAGTAGTGCCACGTAGTGCCAGAGGAGTGTCAGATTAATGCCAGATGCCATTGCAAAAGGTGTATTTATTAAGTCAAAAATCCAGAGCACCTCTGATCCCAGTTATATTTATTTTTTAAGGTATGTTTGTGATTTTAAATAAATGTGTTCTTGATATTCTAAAGATTATGTGAGATATTATTGTGGGTTGGTGTCAGGAGTTATGTGTCACTAGCTTGGTTGTTGGGACTAAAAAAAGGTAGAGTGACATTCACAGGCACACCATTCAGGATCATGCTAAAGAAAGTGCACTGGGAAAGGCACAGTGAGTGCACATTCAGGTGTGCACGGCAACCTACATCTTAGCAAGCTTTTTAACTTTAACAAAAAATGCATTAAAAAATGTTTGTTCTCCTTTTTCTTTAAAAAAATCTACCCTACCTGTAATGGGGCATTTTTTACCAATTAAGGGGGTTATTCATGAAGGGATAGCGCCCGCTAGTGCCTCGTAGCGGCAGACAGCATCTGGTGAACGCCGGACACTGTACACAAAACCACATTTATGAAAGCGAATCCGGTGAGCGACTCTAACAGCCCATGTAGCATCACATGTATTAATCCAGGCGGCTCAGTGCTCTAGCTTCCAGAGCACCATGTAGTACCTGTCGCTCTGTAGCGCTCTACCATACATTTCAATGAGCTTTCATTAGTTATGTGTGTATAAATAGCGTGCTTGGCAATTAATTTTTTTTTTTTCTCAAATCATTGTGTGACCCCTCCTGGCTGCAAACAAATACTTTTAGAAACTTTTTTGACTTTTATTATATTTATGCAGAATTGTATTTACAGGTCTGGCACTAAAGTGTTATTGTCACAGTGTTAAAACAATGTGATTCTATGAGGCCGATTCATTAATAGCAGCAGGTAGCGACAGTTGAGCGACTGTAGCAGTATTTTCACAGCGCCCGCTAGTAGTCGCTGTGCTTGGCTATTGTTCGGTTGTTGATAGCGATAGAGTCGGTGTGCAGTAATGTTGAATACGGGGTGACGAGTTGCTATTTGACAGGTTCCGCGATGTATGGGTGCGCATGATAGCGACTGGTCAGAGCGACCGGCTCCCACCATATTCATCAAAAAATCACGCTCTGTGAAATGCATGTTTAAACCCCAGAGCGCTGGCGGCGATGTGTTAAAAGTAGTTTTTTAACCCCCAAACCACCATATTTTTGGAAACCAAAAAAAAAAAAAATGTTTGAAAGAATTTAGTAATATGAATACAATAATATCAGACCTGTAATATCAATTCTGCACAATTTTTTTTTTTTTTTTACCTTAACCCTTTTGTTGCCAAGCACGTAACACCTACGTGCTGGCTTGGCTGGGCCTTAAGTGCCAAGCCCGTAGGTGTTACGTGCTTGACTTTCCTCGCTTCTAGTTTAAAAAATAAAAATCAAAAATACTCACCTGACCCCTTGTTGGATCCGGCCGGGTCTCCTCTTTAATTTGGTGCCATCCGATCCCCCGTGGGGGGTCGGATGGCTCCAGGAGAGCCCCCGGAATAGGCCGCCCCCCCCCCCGCTTCTGCAGCAGCAGCTGCTAACTGTAAAAAAAAATAAAAAATAAAAATGACATTCACTTACCTGTGTGTGCGCTGGCTCCCGCTGTCCCTCCTCTTCACCTGGGGGGCCTCCGATCCCCCCCCAGGACTTACCGATCTTCAGGAGAGAGCCTGGGAGGCTCTCTCCTCTCTTCTTCACGATGGTGGCCGCCATCTTGCCTCTAAGCCCCGCCCCCTTGGGGGCGGGGCTTATGACGTCATCCCGGTCCCGATCACCGGCTTCAGCTTTCTCAGCTTCTCAGATGCCGGTGATCGGTGCCCTGGAAGGAGGTGACAGGAGATCCTCTGATCTCCTGCCTTCTCCTTCTCTGGATGCCGATCACAGGCATCTGTCAGCTGAGCGGCGAGGGACAAGAGCTTGCAATCGAAGGTAAGTACAGTTAAAAAAATTTTTTTTTTTTTGAATAAAATACTTTTTATTATTGTGTGGTGGTTTTTTTTCACATTAACTCTTTGTGAGCTGGTAAGGGGTCCATGAGACCCCTTATACCAGTTCACAAGGCTGGGGGGGTGGCAAGTCACCTGCCCTAGCGGGTGGCTTGCCATTGACCCCCGCACCCCCATTACCTGCCTCCCCAAAGGCCAGGGGGGGGGCAGAAGAGCCCGGGCCCACATAGGCTATGTGGGCTCGTAGGCTGCAGGGTGGGGGGGCCACCAAAGCTGGCCCCCCCACTCTGTGCCTACAAGCCCCCATAGCTGGTCCCGGGCTGGTTACTTTGGGTAAGGGGGACCCCACGTCATTTTTTTTTTTGGATTTTTAAGGGTTTTTAACCCTTAAAAATCCAAAAAAAAATGGGGTCCCCCTCCCCGGGAAGGGGGACCCTATGTCATTTTTTTTTTTTAATTAACCATTTGTCATCCAGCAGCTATAAAAGGCTTCTGGGCAGGAAAGGGTGTCTACCTATACATATGTGGTATCGCTGTAACCGGGAGAAATTGGGGTTTCTCACGCAATAAGATTTTATTGACAAACTTACATTTTTTATTACAAAAAAACTCTACAAATTGTAAAAAAATATATTTTTTTTAATTTTTTTCACACATTTCACCCAAAAATGTTGAGAATACACCTAAAAAATACAAACAAGACATTTCATGTTAAAGCCCAGACTCTGTTGAAAAAAACAATATATAATTTTCCTGGGAAATCCCTGGAAATCCTTTCAAAAATGACAGTTGAACATGTGTAGCGCGAAACAGTAAAACTCAGTCTGGCAACAGGGAGTGGGAAATGCTGCAGGTAGGCTGGCAGCGAAAGGGTTAATAAAATTATCTAACATGGCAGAAGTGGTCACAGAATTTTTCACATTTAACAAAAAAACAAAAAACATTAATAACAATTAATTATGAATATTTAAAGATTGCTCCATTGAAATGCATTGGAGAGCGCCAGGTAGCGAGAGGTCATACCTGTCGCTGTTCAAGGTCGGACGCTGGCGCTGTGGGCTGAGGCTGGAATAATGATGAATGAGTGGTTATATGGCGCTATCTCAGTTGCTAAGCAGGATTGGCTTGATAAATGTGTGATTGTGGTGGGGAGCCGGCGTTCTCGTGGCGGTGCCCGTCATTACCGGTCGCTCACCAGTCGCTACCTGTCGCTACCTGTCGCTATTCCTTCATAAATAAGGGCCCAAGTGTTTTCCCTTTGTTACAGGTGGATATGTGTTCTAAAAGAGACTTTAATCACACAGCATCTGGCGCTCTATGCTATTAGAGCACCAATGCTCCGTGTGTCTAGTGTCTTGTTAAATATGGTGTGGAGCGCCGAGTGCCAAACGCACTAAGCTGGCGCTACCTCTCGCTCACTGCAGCGTTATATTGTTGTTACAGTGCCCAACACACATCACATTCATCAATGCCGGCCAGGTTACTAGAGCGACTGAGACGCTCTGTTACAGCGTCCCATACCCACTTACAGTGTCAACTAGTGGTCACTCTAAGCGCCGCTGTACAGACGCTCATCTGGCAATACCTGGCGTTAGTAGTGAATCAGCCTCCATGCCTACGAAAGGTATCACCTTATTTCTTCACTTTTCTACTAATGGCAATAAGCTGTTATTCCAGCACAGGCTGGCTTATCCCCAGTAAAATCTGATCCCTACATTAAAAGAAACAGGCTTGCTATGAGCAAAACTCTGAACTATTCTAAAGTGGCCCTCTATGAGCCATGATCTAAATGCTATAGAACATCTATAAAAGGAGCTGAACATGGCGTCAGGAGAAGGCTCCCTTCAAACCTAGGAAAGCTGGAGCAATTTGCTGATGACCTGCGGACAGATGCAGATTTCTTAGTGAGAGGGATCTGATCTATGTTTGCTTAGGGTGCTCTTTATGAATTCTATGAATTGTGTGGTAATCTGAGGCACCAATCATTATGGTATATATTTAGGTGAAATTTGGTCAGATAAACCCTATTGAGACACTTCCTCCCTGTATCATCTATTTCCAAAACTTTTTTTTTGTGGCCCAATAATATCTAGTCTATGGACTGTTCCCCATCTTTTCTTGATGACCACCATGGTGGCTTTGGGGAAGTTGAATTGCATAATGTGGAGAAGCCTATTAGCAATCTCTCATGTGAGAGATCCACAGTAAAATGCCCTCCTTCTAATTGTTACCATATCTGATACATACCCCTAGATTGTTTCATGTGATAATTGTATTTCACTTTTCATGTAAAAGCACATTTTGTATGAGTTTCCTGGCGTCAGCTTGTGTTTCTGTCCTTCTCTGCCCCCCATAGGCTTACCTATTGTACTGATTTATTATTTTTACTCCATGCACCCCCCTGCACTGTGCCTCTGTTTCTTACCTGTTTTATTATGTTAATTTTATATTGGGAGGAAGGGGTTATTATGTTGCTCTATTAGGGAGGGAGAGATAATTAATTCATTTTTTTCTTAACAGCTTAACGGCAATATAGGCCAACAAAGGTGAAGCACGATTCATGCATTTTTCCCGAATTGCCATAGACCTCTATGGTTTGTGTTGTATTCATGCTGGGACCCAAGAATAGCTGCAGCTGGACTGATAGCATTGAAAGATTCATTTTGACTGCTTTAAAGAGACTGCTAGCCACAGGTGACTTGCCAGCCCCTAAGCCCTGTGAACTGGTATAGGGGCCTCATGGACCACTTACCAGTTCACAATGGGTTAAATGTAAAAACACACACACTGAAAAAATATATATATTTTTTAATACTTACCTCCCATTTCTCTCTTTCCTCTCCTTTCCTCACCTGTTGTGTGATTTTGGATGCCCCGGGGGGGAGGGAACGGATTGGCCCGGGAATCTTAAATATCCCCGGGCCAATCCGCCTTGGTTTCAGTCCACTTTAGGCGCTAGACACGGGCCTGGCATTTACCCCTGCTAGCGGGCGAAAGAATTAAAAAAAACACTCACCTTACCCCTCTATTGATCCGCATAGATCTTTTCTTTAACCTGGTGCCATCCGATCCTCCCCCCCCCCCGGGGGCACCTCTGGCTCCACCAGAGCACTCAGAATAGCACCCCCTCCCCCGCTTGGGCTGCTGCTCACTGTAAAGGAAAAAAGAATGACATATTCTCCGCTGCAGCCGCAATACCTCCCGGGTCTCCGGGTCTCCTCTTCACCGTGGGGGCCTCTGATGCCCCCCCCCCAGGCTCTTCCATGGTGCGAAAAGGGCGAAAAATTGCCCTCTTCCTCACTTCCTGGGTTGTTATGACATCACCCGACAGTCGTCACCTCGCACCCAGGTCGCCCGCTACACTTACCTTACTTCCTGGTCCAATTATGCATGCGCGGCCCGTGGCCGCATCCCCGCTATCTCTCTAGCAGGGCGTGTGCCCGCACCTGCCATTTGTTAATGGTCGGCGCGTCCATGCTCCCTGTTAGAAGGAAGCATGTAATGCGACCACCAGTGTGCTTGGAGCCGCTGTGCTAAGACTTCGGTTTAGACATCCATAGCTCAGTGACGCCAAGCGTGCTGATTGGACGAGCGGCCGTGCATGTGCCGTAGGACCGCGGTGAGGTGAGTTGATGTGGAAGATCTGGGAGATTTCACATAGCGCCCCCGATCGGGGTGCCCCGGGGAGAAGGACCAAAACCAAGGAAATCTTGGGTTTTGGTCCACGTTAAGGGTCAAAGAGGCAAACATGTAAAATCTTTTGGGCTTGGTACTTAAAGGGTTAAAGCAGGCCAACACAACAAACTGTGCTCATATGCATCCCTCAGAGCAATTTAGATTGCTACTTATACAAATTAATTTACCTTTTTTTATCTCCTGCTGGGGTCAATAATAAAAACAAGATGGTGGCTCATGCATTTGTAGGCCTCCTGCAAACAGGAAGTGCTGGCTGGGCTTCCTGTTAATGTGCATTGTCAGTTATGTCAGTTGGGAGAGAAAGCTCCAAAATGCCCGCTACTTTCTTTTCCAACTGTTCCAGGCTGTTGGTCTGGTTTAACCTGGGCTGGGAGCACAATACTAACATAAATGTTTATTTAACATTCCAGAAGACGAAAGAAAAAAGGCAGAACGCCAAAAACCTGACAAAAATTGAGTTTTCTTTTAAATGTATCAACCAAATTCAGTTATCAGAAAACAAAAGTTTACAGATCTTCAGAAATGGCTTTAGAAGCAGTAACATTACGTGGGCGCTGTACAAAGCAAAACGCATATGCCCGCCTTAAAAATGTCATTTCATAGATTTAAGTCCCACTGCAAGCTTTAATAATAAGCCAGTGAATGATGAGTACAAAGCGCGCCCCCTCTACCGCTGCCCACACTTGCTTAGTTGGGAGTAAGCGCATCACCCTCCCCTGTTAGGATTATACGCAGTGTTAAGCGGGACTCAGCAACATATTTTGGCTTTGTGTTTGAAGTTGTCTGCTGAATGCCTGCGCTTGTTTAGAAAATCCTCTTATCACTTCATGCAAAACAGCAGCCTGGACCCCGAAGAAACACATTCAAAGTGGATATGGAATAAATAAAAAAATGAAACAGAGGCTTATTTATCTCTTCTCTCTATGTAAGTGCTTAGAACATTTTATCTGTTGCAGTATTCAAGGCACGTGTCAAAAAAATCAGTGGGTGACAGTAAACAGCATAATATTGATGTAGCCTCTGAAACATGGTGCTGTGGATCTTACACTCCATCTAATTTGGGATGCCCCTGCTGTGTGAAATCCCATGGATTACTGAGAAAAGTAAGCTTTTGGGCATCCCCATGGTGTGGGACGCTGGGCCAGTTAGCACGCTTGGACTCATTCAGTTCACTAGCTGCCCTGATATCACAGTGGGCAGGGCTCGTAGAACAGGGCACAGGGGCCAGTCTTGGTGGCCCCTGCCCTACTGGCCACAAGCCCACACAGCCTAAATTGGCCCCGGGCCTTTTTGCCCCCTCGGGCTTTGGGGAGGCAGGTAATAGAAAGGCTGGGGGTTGATAGCAAGTCGCCCACTAGCCGCAGGTGACTTACCAGCCCCTAAGCCTTGTGAACTGGTATAGGGGTCTCATGGACCCCTTACCAGTTCATAATGGGTTAAATGTAAAAACACACACACACACACACACACACACACACACTGAAATAAATATCACACACAGAGGCTAGTGAGCTGAATGGAGTGCATCCCTGCTCCCCTGTAGCTGGGAGATGTACCTGCACCAGGCATTTCTGAAAAGATATAGTGGGGTTTCACACAGTAGGGCATTCCAAATCTGGATTGGCCAGCCCTGGAGTCTTTTAGAGTTCTAGGTCCAATGTTCCTCTTTAAATGTGAATCTTATGGAGGGACATGCTGTATGCCAAACAAGTGCCTTCCATTATTGGACAGTCCATACTCAACTTACTCCTAAGTCAGCCGATCCACCACTGAGCTGCCCAGCTGCTCTGGAGAAAGGAACAGACTATTTGTCTGGGGCCCAAATTATCTTTTAACTAGGGGACCTCTGTTAAGGCCCTCCCCCTGTGCTCATCATTATACATGGTTTGTTTATAGGAGGTGTATCACAAAATTTTGTAATATTAGAAATCAATATAAACACATCAGCCATTGAGGGGGGGGGGGGTCACTTATACACCAGTGTGTGTTCTTCTTCTCCTGGTAGGAATGTTTGACTGTATCATGGTTGATTGAATCTGTTACCCCTGATTTCCTCTTTCTTCTAAGAAAAAAAGAAACAAGCCTGGCAGGATAAGTGGTCTCTCCTCCCGCGATCCAGCAAATTTTTATGTATTTTTTATCATTGGGCCATTTTTATGCGATAGTCCCACTTATCAAAGCACTATGGCCCTGATTTATCAAGCACTTCTTCCAGGCAGTGCCACATTGTTACAAATTAGAATGGTGAAAAATATTTATATATATATATATATATATATATATATATATATATATATATATATATATCAAGTTTCACCCCATAAGATGCACCTGACCATAAGACGCATCCAGGGTTTAAAGGAACCAAAATGGTGTGCTAAAATCCTCCTCTCAATCACCTCATTACAGAGAGCGTGCAGAACCCCATTACAGGCAGTGGGCAGCATCCCTCATTACAGCTAGTGAGCAGATTCCCCTTATTACAGTGGCATCTCTCTATTGCAGACAGTGAGTGGCAATCCTTTATTACAGCCAGTGAGCAGCATCCCTCCATTACAGGCAGTGTGCGGCACCCCCCCCTCCCTCCTTCAGAAAGCTGGACCATAAAGAATGCAGTGGACAGGCAGGGTAACCGATTCATGCCTGGTGGTGTTGTGTGTGTGTTTAACAGCACTTACCGGCGACGTTTTCTGTGGCAGTAGTTTCGCATATGGCCGGCGTCTAATGAAAAGAAAGGATGCTGCCCATAGACACAGGCCACACCCACTAATCACCCGGAACTACCGTTGTAGCAATTAGGGGGTGTCGGTAAGCACCAAAATGCGTGTGTGTGAGCGAAAATCAAATATATAAGTTCGATCCAACTTAGTTCAATTTGAATTGTTTGGCTCATCTTTATTCATAGCTTTTCTTTCCTAAACCACTGAAGACATTTTTTTTACATTTTTATCACAATATTCTTCAAGTAGCTAAGCCACAAAGGAGATCAGGACTAAGTAATGTGGATGATGTTGGATTGTGATGGGCTTGGTGATATTTGGCTAGGATTAATAAAATTATGTAGAGAAAATGCCTAATGAATTCTAAACTCATTGAAAAGGGATGGGTTTGGTACATTGCATGATTAGTTATAATTTAATGGAGCAATATATCTAGATGAAAGGGAGCATGGAACTCTAAAGAATTGGATCCTTGAAGAGCTAACTGGAAGCTAATGACTGCAAGACTGATCTGTTCTTTTGTATTCTCATTCAGTGTGAATAAAATTATTTAAAAAATATGCAAAGTCCATAACCCATTATTTGTGTAGATAATGTTTATTCACAATTTTGGCAGTTTAGCAATGGAATCCTATTTTGAGTTTCTTCTTGACCCAAGAAGCACATAATGTTTCATAAGTGATATAATGTTTTATGTATGTTTTTAAAAAGCAATGGCATAGTAGGATGCTAGACAGAACCTTTTCACCCTGATGTTCAGAAATTAAAGGAGCACTATCAAGAATAACTGGCGAAATATTAAAAATCCTAATAAATATGCTGGATGTTGGAGGGAGGGTCCCTTATACATTGGCATCAAGAAATATCCAACCAGGCTTGTTTCTTCTGTCACCCCGATACAATCAGAAATCTGTCACCCCTCGATCATATTCCTACCAAGAGAAAAGAACCACAAGCTTGGCAGGAGTTTTTATCAATTTGGTTGCTTAAACCGGACCTTCAGTATGATTAAATGAAAAGCCCAAACTCTTAAAAAACGGTTCCCCAGCATCTAAAATGAATATATTTTACGTTTTTAGTCACTAACTTATTATTCTTTCCCCCACTGGGCTGCAACTCTGTTCAGGAATTTAGGATACGGGCGCCGCCATCTTGACTAAGAAGCATCACACTTACTGAGGAGAGGAGAGTGGGATAAGGTACAGGGGGGCAGGTTATAGCTGTGCTTTGCTCAGACAGAGCAGAGCTGGGGTCAGGGAAAGGTCAGCAATCCCAGAATGCAGAGCAGCACAGTCAGGAGGCACTTCCTGTTTGCAGGCTGCCTGATAAGATGGCTGCTTCCATAAGCCGCCATCTTGGATGTTTAAAGGCTCATAACATGCAGTAGATGCAGGTAGGATGATTTTTAATGTGGACAATCTGTATGTACAGGGTGTGGGAAACATATAAGATAGACTCTTATTCAGAGTGAAGGTCCGCTTTAAGTGACTCATCCTCTCATTAAAACACATGTTTATATGACATTTTAATATTACATTATTTAATGATACAGCTCCTTTAATATGATGTTAAAGCCTACTGCATGGACTTAGCGTATATACTCGAGTATAAGCCAAGTTTTTCAGCCCACTTTTTGGGCTGAAAAAAGCCGCCTCGGCTTATACTCGAGTCACAACCACTGTTCCCTCTAAGGTGCGCGCCACTGACCTCTGTTTCGTTGACAGCGCGGCGGGGGCGGCTGCCCGGAGGAAGGGACAGGCGGGAGAGAGGCCGGCGCTGAGTAGCGTCTCAGAGTGACGGCCTGTGGCCACGGGACAGCCATCCTTAGGGGCCCCGCAGCGCACCTCACCATCCTCCCCGCTGTGTGCTCGGATGCGCCCTCCGGTAAGTGCCCGCCCTCCTCTCTATGCGCACGGGCTGGGGGCGGAGAAGGACGCGGCGGGTGGATCAGGCCTGGTCCTGGCGATGTGGCTGCTGCCTCCTCCCTCCCCTCCCTTCATCTTCTCTTCAGCCTCTCAAAATGGTGGCCGGCCGTTACTGCTGCTGGGAGGGACACCGGGGCCCCTCTGCAGGGAGGAGGCATTGTCATCCGTCACCTCTACCCCGATCCGTCATCTACCTCTGTGTGTGGCATTTATCTGTGACCCATCCCTCTGATCTGTCCCTGAGATGATCAGCATATGTCACCATGGAGGAAGTGTTCTACATAGGCCCAGATGCCATCATCCCCTGTTCTACAGGGTTTCTACACAGATTCTATCCTCTGCCTGATGATCACTATGCAGGAAGATGGCAGTGTTCTGCAGGGGCCCAAACACCATCCCCTCTCTGATTGATCACTATGGAGGAAGATGGCAAGTGTTGTGCATGTGCATTGAGCAGCCGGCAGCAGTTTGAGCAGCCGGCAGCAGTTTGAGCAGCAGTTTGAGCAGCCGGCAGCAGTTTGAGCAGTGGCAGCAGTTTGAGCAGTGGCAGCAGTTTGAGCACCCTAGGCTTATACTCGAGTCAATAACTTTTCCAGTTTTTTGTGGTAAAATTAGGTGCCTCGGCTTATATTCGGGTCGGCCTATACTCGAGTATATACGGTACCTTCTATGCCATACCCCTGCTGGTAGAGACTGGCAAAGAGCAGTTTAGTGGACCTACAGTATCATGTACCCACAACCAGCTGGACACAAATATTTTGCCCCAACCCCCTATATAACCTGTTCTATTACCATTATCATTTCCTAAAAGACTGTAAATAAAACAACAGTAATATTTCATATTACTGGCGTAATTTCAAACTCTTTTGGCACCTGAGAAGGCTGCCAGGGCACATGGCTCTGCCGAGTGAAGCCACATTTACACCTTCTGTCTCCCCAATTCCCCCTAAAAGTTTCCCTAACCCACCCAATACCCCTCCTGCATCAGCATACTGGCCTGAGTACCCCTGGTCCAGGCACGGTAGCAGTGGCACCCTTGGGAAGGAAATGACGGCTGATGTCTCAGGAGTCCTAGAGGTCCTCATCCAGCAGCAGTAAGGCTCCCGGCTGTGGTGAGCAGATCCAGGTCACAGGCAGCTGGCAAGATGCGTGGAGTGTGAGTGACGGCGATCAGCAGAGGCAGCCCTATTCGGGGAAGGGCAGGGCAGGTGCGGGAGTGGCATTGAGCAGCCGTAGCCCGCCGGCCTATGTGGCATGGCCAGGCAGTGGCAAACTTGGACTTGATTGGTGGTGGTGGTTGCAAGCTGACGCAGCATGCGGAAGGACAACCAGCTCTGCCATGGCAACAGACATTGTACAGAGGAAGTTGAGAGGTCCCCAGCAAAGGAGCAAGGGACAGGTGAGGCCGCACAATGGGTTGGAAGGGGATGACCAGGCCGGCAGCTTGGCAGGCATGGCAGAATTGCCCCTGTACTACTACCCAGCGTGGCCCACCTCAGAAATCCCTACTACCCACTCCCTGTCCTGATCAATTGCTTGTAAATCCTGCTCCACCCAGCTGACCTTATAAACAGCACTGGCATCAATAGCCCTACCCCGAACAGACACAAGCAGATAGCAATAACTACAATAGGCATACGGTACATTCAGGAGGCTACTAGCTTACCCACTCTCTCTCATGCTTGCCTGCTTCCACGAGCCAGGGACACTAACCCTTCCCATAATTGCTTACCTACCACCATCTCCACCCCCTCTAAGGAATATGTCACCCTTCCACTTGTCCCTCCGACAGACCCTCTCACACAATTCTCCCCTAGTGTGGGAGAAACACTCCTTCACTTTGGCCTACCCTCCCGGCTCCACATTGTACGACAATATCACCAGCTATATCAGCGCCACACCCACCTGGCAGGACAGAAGGTGGGGCAAGAGAGCAGGGGCAATGGTGTGACTCAATAGGAGAGGGTTTTGTTCTGCCCTCCGGGCAATCCATCTATTCCACATCAGCTCCCTAACAAAACAAATGGATGAGCTGAAGCTGCTATGTGCTGGGAAATCTAGACCAGCGTCCTCAGCTGTGCTATTCTTCACTGAGAAATCAGCAGCACCTACTTCAGCTTAGTGGAGATAGATGTAAGGACAAAGAGACGAGCAGTCACATGGAGGCCGAGTTTTTAATATCTGATTCCTCATAAATCCATGCTGATATAGAGTAATAAGGTAATTTTCCCCAAGATGCTCCAGGATAATATCACTTAAGAAACCTTCAAACAAATTGCCCTTCACAAATATTAAACTTACCGGTCTGTAGTTCCCAGGCTCCCCCCTAGTTCCCTTTTTGAATATTGCCACAACATTTGCCAAGCACCAATCCCTCAGGACAGCCCCTGTAATTATTGAATCCCAAAATATTAGAAATAATGGCTTGTCTATTACTGTACATAACTCCCTTAAAACACGAGGCTGTATGCCATCTGGTCCCGGTGATTTATCGATTTGTAGACGGCACTGGACTTCTTCCTTGGTTAGACCAGTGACATTTAAAAGAGGATTTGGGTTATTTCCCTGCATTTCACTTGGCATGTCACATTCTTTGTGAATATAGAAGCAAAGAAGTTGTTAAGTAAATTTGCTTTCTCCTTATTCCCCTCTATAGGTGTCCCCTCCTTGCTTTTCAGGGGGCCCACTCCCTCAGGTTTGTATCTTTTACTGCTTATATATAAGAATAATTTTGAGTTAGTTTTACTCTCTTTGGCAATCAGTCTTTCTGTCTCCAGCTTTGCTGCCCTTATCTGTTGTTCACATAGTTTTGTATAGTTTTTTCAACGCTTCCACTGTCCCTTCCTGCTTTAAAATGTTTAGATGCCTTTTTTGTTGTTTATTGCCCCCCTAACTTTTTGGTTTAGCCACATTGGTTTACACGTCTTTCCAAGTCAATGGAGTTTAGGGACTCTCTTCCATGTTTTTGTGGATCCTTGATAAGGCACCCTAGTGGCTGCTAAGTGGAAATTAATTACATTACACTGTTTCCAAGGTGTCCTCCAACCTGTACCTGTACTTTGTCTGGTACATTGTTTAGTATTAGGTTCAATTTGGCTTTGCCCCTTGTTGGAGCGTGTACTTGTTGAGAAAGGTAGCCATATTTTGTTTTAGATAAAATAACTATTACTTTTTATAAGAACCACAGGTTTCAGCATCCTAGTCTATCCCCTCGATTCAAAGAGCAAAAGTTAATTGATTTCGTATCGAGAATCGTAAGTTTGGGTGGGTGTTAGTCATTTTTTCCTGTTTTTTTGGCCATTTCCGACTCGCACGAGCCTACGTACGAATGCGTATATGCTCTTACGATCAGCGGAAGTTCGTTCCTAAATTTTAGGATCAAAACGTAAAACTTAGGATCAAATCCTAAAACTTAGGATCAAAACGTAAAACTTAGGTTAATTGGATGTGTTTAGGTGTGATTCAGAGAAACCTCTAAACGCGTTTTAAAAGAAAGCCACAGCCGACACCTTTTAGCAGCCGGATTGCTGTTCGTGAACAGGTTTTTTGGCTATGTGGAGGAGTCTGCGCGTCTTGAGCTCCAATGAACTGCATGTATCAGCATGGCCGAGGCCATAAATTGTATGGCAATGCATACCTGATTCATGTATGCCTTATAAAAGCATTTTAATGTGGACCTTAATTAGTCCTTTGCATGTAAACCTTTATTTTGCAATATATTTGCGTTAATTAAAGAAACTTATGTCCTTTGTTATTTATTTTAAAATTGAGGTACTAGAATAATATTTTTAGATTGCATTTATTGGTGTAGTTGTTTACCTTTGCTTTGTTTAATTATTTAAGCACATCTTTGGTCAGATGCATCACACTTACTGAGGAGAGGAGAGCGGGATAAAGTGCAGGATGTGGGTTACTGCTGTATTTTGCACAGACACAGCAGAGCTGGGGGCATGGAAAGGTCAGAAATCAAAGAATCCAGAGCAACACAGTCACAAGGCCCTTTCTGTTTGCAGGCTGCCCGATAATACCTGAGCCGCCATCTTGGCTGTTTCTAGGCTCATAACATGCAGAAGTTGCTGGGTGTTTTTTAATATTTGTGAGCAATCTGTATGTAGAGGGTGTGGGTAACCACACAAAAAATTTAAAGTTGTACCATTTGAAGCATAAATATTAAAATTAAATCCACAAGTAAAAAATGCAAGTTAACTAAAAATTACACAAAGTAAGATTTACTTATGCAAATGCATTCATTAATGGTTGGTTACTACAAAATGAATGAAATAAAGAAAAATAAAAGACCAAATATTTAGAATGCACTTTAATGAGGTAAGTTTGTAGTGCGGAGCCGCAAGATCAGAAGGATTTACGTCCAGACAAAAAAGGAAAAAGGGCAAAACCAATGTTGCAACCTGAGAAATGAAACGGAAAATTCAGGATGGAAACTGACATAGGTCTGATTCCCGAACTGCCATACGAACGGACGTATATTTTAGGATAGAAACGTATTTGCTTATTGAATCACTCGCAAGTTCATACGAGCGCACGAGCGGACGTGAAAAATAGGATGATCGTGAGCCAAATCCAAGCTGTTACATGTTTCTTTGAATCAACCCATATATCTGGGGTGCACTAGTCTCCAAGAGTTATAGGTTAACGGCAGCTTTACTGAATTTGACTGTAATGTATGTTTTTTCTTATATTGACATTTGTATAATTTTTGTATATAGTTCTTTTTAATACATTTTTGGGCAACTCAAATTAAAGTGGTGCATTGTGCACCCTTTCAATAAGGTTTTTAACCCTTTCGCTGCCAGCCTACCTGCAGCATTTGCCACTCCCTGTTGCCAGACTGAGTTTCACTGTTTCGCGCTACACATGTTCAACTGTCATTTTTGAAAGGATTTCCAGGGATTTCCCAGGAAAATTATATATTGTTTTTTTCAACAGAGTCTGGGCTTTAACATGAAATGTCTTGTTTGTATTTTTTAGGTGTATTCTCAACATTTTTGGGTGAAATGTGTGAAAAAAATTAAAAAAAATATATTTTTTTACAATTTGTAGAGTTTTTTTGTAATAAAAAATGTAAGTTTGTCAATAAAATCTTATTGCGTGAGAAACCCCAATTTCTCCCGGTTACAGCGATACCACATATGTATAGGTAGACACCCTTTCCTGCCCAGAAGCCTTTTATAGCTGCTGGATGACAAATGGTTAATTAAAAAAAAAAAATGACATAGGGTCCCCCTTCCCGGGGAGGGGGACCCCATTTTTTTTTGGATTTTTAAGGGTTAAAAACCCTTAAAAATCCAACAAAAAAAATGACGTGGGGTCCCCCTTACCCAAAGTAACCAGCCCGGGACCAGCTATGGGGGCTTGTAGGCACAGAGTGGGGGGGCCAGCTTTGGTGGCCCCCCCACCCTGCAGCCTACGAGCCCACATAGCCTATGTGGGCCCGGGCTCTTCTGCCCCCCCCTGGCCTTTGGGGAGGCAGGTAATGGGGGTGCGGGGGTTAATGGCAAGCCACCCGCTAGGGCAGGTGACTTGCCACCCCCCCAGCCTTGTGAACTGGTATAAGGGGTCTCATGGACCCCTTACCAGCTCACAAAGGGTTAACTGTTAAAAAAACCACCACACAATAATAAAAAGTATTTTATTCAAAAAAAAAAAAATTTTTTTAACTGTACTTACCTTCGATTGCAAGCTCTTGTCCCTCGCCGCTCAGCTGACAGATGCCTGTGATCGGCATCCAGAGAAGGAGAAGGCAGGAGATCAGAGGATCTCCTGTCACCTCCTTCCAGGGCACCGATCACCGGCATCTGAGAAGCTGAGAAAGCTGAAGCCGGTGATCGGGACCGGGATGACGTCATAAGCCCCGCCCCCAAGGGGGCGGGGCTTAGAGGCAAGATGGCGGCCACCATCGTGAAGAAGAGAGGAGAGAGCCTCCCAGGCTCTCTCCTGAAGATCGGTAAGTCCTGGGGGGGGATCGGAGGCCCC
Organism: Gastrophryne carolinensis; assembly: GCA_027917425.1. NCBI lineage: Eukaryota > Metazoa > Chordata > Amphibia > Anura > Microhylidae > Gastrophryne > Gastrophryne carolinensis. Next base: position 520,300,750 of record CM051235.1, on the reverse strand, counting down.
CCAGGTGAAGAGGAGGGACAGCGGGAGCCAGCGCACACACAGGTAAGTGAATGTCATTTTTATTTTTTATTTTTTTTTACAGTTAGCAGCTGCTGCTGCAGAAGCGGGGGGGGGGCGGCCTATTCCGGGGGCTCTCCTGGAGCCATCCGACCCCCCACGGGGGATCGGATGGCACCAAATTAAAGAGGAGACCCGGCCGGATCCAACAAGGGGTCAGGTGAGTATTTTTGATTTTTATTTTTTAAACTAGAAGCGAGGAAAGTCAAGCACGTAACACCTACGGGCTTGGCACTTAAGGCCCAGCCAAGCCAGCACGTAGGTGTTACGTGCTTGGCAACAAAAGGGTTAATGCTACAGATTGATTTTTGAGGCTTTGAGCTGGCTGTAGAGAGGATTTTACAATTAAGTGGCCTCCACCCCTTTTGCGTTTTTTACAGTCCCTCCTAAACACACAGTAGCCCTGTAGATTTACTGCCCAGTCATAGCTTTCATCCAGCCAGGTCTCTTTTACCCCCAATATGTCATATTGTTCTTATCAGTTCTAGCTCATCCATTTTATTAGTCAAGCTTCTAGCATTTGTAAGCATGCATTTCAAATGCTTATGATAATTTTGTATATTGCCCTTATTCCTGCTAGATGTGCTAACCTCCTCCACCCCGAGTTTCATGTCTACATCCACTGTCACTTTCTTTCCTAACTTCCCCTTTGTACGTGCTTTTACCCTACCCCAAGTGCTTAGTTTAAACACTCCTCCAACCTTTTAGCCATCCTCTCCCCAGAACAAGGTAACAGAACAACAGAACAACAGAACCCTATGGGCTATGCTGAAAAATTTGAGGAAAACTTTAGCATAGCCCGTAAGGTACTGTTATTTCCACTTTAAAAGAAAAACATTAAACATGTGGCATTACATGTACAGGTGATTTATTTGGGAAATATAGGACAAGTATTTATTTTGCATTTTTTTGTGTGTCATTGCTAAAAATTATACCGAGATGCAGGTTACAATCCTCACTGGGAAGTCACACTGACTTCACCAAATATTTAGAATGACCTCCATAGTGTGGGCAGCCGTGGGCCACAAAGCCAGGATTCGGGCCCCTTCATGGAGTCACAGCAAAACTGCTGTTCTGTTTTCAGTTTTAAAGGGCCTTTCATTGGTGGCTCTGAGTTTGCTGCACTTTCATTGGTTAGAATGCTGTCAGTTATGCTCCGCTATAACCGTTCTGCTTTGGGTTTCGTTTTGTAGAACACTGCACGCCCCCCCCCCCCCCCCCAGATGTAGGGCAACCCACTTCACCAGCAGCCCCTCGAGTAGCTCTGATGGGGTTTCCCCCCCCTCAAGACCACCCAGCAGCATGTGGACCCCTGTGCAAATGGACAGAAAATTAAGGTTAGTGTTTTTTGTGCGTTAATTTTTTTTTGTTGGGCGTGTCTTTCCTGCTTTCCATCTTCCTCATCTTCCCTCAGTTTTCTCAGGGTTTTCTTGCCACATGTAATCTTCCAATGTGCGTTCCGTGTGGTTCCCTTCTACTTTATTATAGATTTAGGCCTCTTTTGAGGACTGTAGCGTTTTGTTGACCCGAGCATTTTTTTAGTACCGAGGTCTAAGCGCTTAGCGTTTTGGCATGCATATTTGGATATGCATATTTTCTCCTTCTCATCATTTAGTGTGCAGAAATGCATTTTCATTTAGATACACACATTTTTCTCATGTAGGACATGTGCCAGCAGGAATATTATTATGCCCGACCACCCTATCCTGGCATTTTTAAGTAAAATCCAAGACCGATTACGCCAGCTGGGTCATCATGGAGGGGCGGAACCTGGCAGCCCCAATCACACACTTAACAACAGCTGAGCTGGGTGCGGCTTCTGGCTGCAATGGAGGCTTTGCTTCCTCCACTAACACTTCTAAAGGAGAGCACCCACTGCTACACAGCATCCCTGGAGAAGCTGCATTAGGCTGCGGAATGCGTGGGGCTGTTCAGCTGACCATACCCTAGCATCATACTTGGACTTCCATAAGAGTGGTATCTTCTTTAATTTATTCTTACTATTATATGCATTCCTTGGCTCTCTTTCCCAGGTGTACCTAAATCTTGCAATTGCTTATTCGTTGTTTGTTTTTTATGTATTCAATAGTAATAGCACAGGCACTTTTAGTGGTAGGATGAAGATACAGTGGAGTCTGGCTACTGAGTGGTCTCAGGTGGGGAGTCCCGAGGAGGTGGTTTACTACCCTCCACTCCATGAGGGTACAAGAGGGGCATTAGAGGAGTCTGGGCACTCGGAGTTGGGCTCTGTTGGACCCAAATTGAAGGAGCGAAGCCCACACTTTCTGCCCTTGCAGGCCTCCATGGTTGGAAGCCAGCACCTTGTGCCCTGGTGAGTAGCCTTTGTGTTTTGTAATGTAGCTAACTATTGTGTAAGTGACAAGTGTGTTACTCTTGTATTTCTTGCTTTTGCTTTCACATTGTTTCAGGGCATCATAGAGCGGTGACCTCCTCCACACCCCTTCAGGTCTTTCCATCGGAGCTGATGGTAAGGTAAGGTAAATGCTCAAACACACACCTAAAACTAGCTAATGTTTTTCCTGTGCAAAACTTACATTTTGATTACAACTACTAATGTTTATTTTTTTATCTTTTTTATATTAATTTTAACAGTCCAAGCTGGGTCCAGCAGCTTGGGCCAAAGCCAGAGCTGTGATGGTGAGTAACATAGACACAGAGTGCAAACTCTAGCTGCAGGTTATTCTACTAGTGGCTAAAAGTGCGTCAAATAAGTTTTGCCAAGATTGGTTGTCAGAAGTTATTAGTAATCCAAGATGCATGCTGAACTCAGCACAACAGTGCACAACTAAAGTCACACTGGCTTCAACAAATATTTGGCCTGATCACCATTGTGGGCTGACCCTTTTAATAACACACGCTTGGGGTGTGTTGTACCCGCTGACACATGTCTTTGGACCTTGCCGAAATATTTGGGTTTAAGGTTACCTTTCAAGTTGTTTCTTAGTCCCCTCTTGCCCGTGCTTACATAATGTTATTTCAATACTCTACCTGTTGGTTCAAAAAGGTTGACCATAAATGTTTTCAAATATAGGTTTGTTCTATTGTGATCTTGTGATTTTTTTAATGTTTACTAATTTTTAATTCCTTCTATTCCCAATAGCTGGCATAAGGGAGCATAACAGACTTTGACAATATGTGGTGGAGTCCAGAGCTAGGCTGTGAGTAGATGCTTGGTGGAGCAAGAAACAGGTTAGCTGCTGTGCAGCTTACATTTTTTTTTTGGGCTTCTGTTTTCTTCTGTGACTTAGCTTAATGCAATAGTGTGAATTTTTAACAAAACTACTAACACAGCATTTCCATTGGCCATAAGCACATTCAAATGTATTGCTGGTGAAAACTAAGTTGTAATTGGCACAAATCTGCCCACAAAGGTGAAAATCAGAGAAAAACTAAATTACCAGGCCCCATCACAGACATACACGTGCTGCCTGCTTTTCCAGCTCCACCTATTGTTTCTGTGCTTATGCTGTCTGCTCAGCCCAATGATTCCTTTCGGATTGAATTTGATGCAGTTGCTGTTCAATGCCTTCCACTCTTTCAGCCAGTTGGCTGTGATGTTGTTGCCTATTGTATGCGTGAAGCACTTGCCTACCCCGCTCATAGCTGCGCACTACTAGTTTGCCTTTCTGCCTCCACAACTACCACCAAGAAAGGTCAATAACAAAAATGGTTGTGTTGGTGCTTGGGTTCTAGGTAACCTATTAGTTCACACATCATACTTTTCTTCCATATGTTATTAGGTTTGGCCATATGCTTATGAGCAGACAAAAACTTGTAAATGTAATTGTGTTTCTGGTTGCCAACATTAATGGATTCCAGAATAGTAGCTGTTGTCTCAATGTTTACAAAAGCATCTAAAGTACCAAGGTGGATCCAGATAGCTGGGTTGAGGGAACACCTGAATCATCGGATGTCTCCCTTACAGATGGTGTTTGCGTAAGCTGAGGAAATAATGTATTATCCTGGAAATCAACACACTTCAAATGTCAATTGTGTGACAGACAATGTAGACCAGCAACATGCACACACTGGAAACCTAAATTGTGTTTTGGTACAAGCTAAAAAATCTAACTTCAGATACCTGTGTTTCCTCATCCTCTGATGCTTCCGACATCTGTGGTGGCGTGGGCTGCCTCAAATAGTTGGAGGAGAGTCACAAAAAGAGAGTGTTGCCAACTTACAATTGTCTAGAAAACATGACATATCCCACAGCAAGGACAAACATAATGACAGTCTAACTAGATATATAATGTGCTCCATGCCCCATATAGGAGACATCGACAATGATAACATCAAAATGGAAATGCCCCTGACAGGTGTGTTGTCTCACATACTGGCCATCTCATCCATACTCTGTGGCAGAATTGTAATCCTGAAGTGGATGCCAACAATTGTTCCAGATAAACCACAAAAGGTACATAACCGAGTAGGGAACCAATAACATCAATGTTTATTAGACACCTTATGTGTATAACATCATTGTTTATATTGACCTATAACAGCTAGCTGCCAAAGTAGCGCTTACAGACATGGGAAGTTGGTATTGGATGAAGGATTCCAAACAGCCATAGATGTTGCAGACCTCAATTCTTTCTACAAAAACACAAACAATCAGTTTAGTCTACATGCCCTCTAACCAGCATAAGCATAAGTATTAGCAAGGTCACGGTCAAAAGCCAAAGCTCAGGGGTTGTGCCCCACAGGGGTATGGACAAGTGGACATGCGTGGCACCTAGTAGGTGCCATCCTTGCTAAAAATGGGCAACAGACTAACAAGTAGATGTGCCCTCACTGTAAGCCACAGCAGCAAGATGGTGGTGCATGTGTGTGGAGTGACCACTATTGTTGCTCCCCAGATAGAGCCAGTCTGTGTTTGGTGAGCAGTGTCTGCAGACACGACTGTGGTTTGTGACATCAGTAATGTTTCCTTGTGCTCTTCCATCTGTTGGGTTAAGCAGAGACTGTGTAGCACACTGCAAGACAGGATTGTGTTGGACACATTATGGCCAGGCCTAACCTAAGAATCGTGCTTTCAGTGGCTGTTGGTTGTTTCAACAATGCATCTGGTTTAGTGGTGAGCTGCATCTGATTTTCAGTTGTGTGTCAGTGTGTGTGTGTGTATGTATGTGTGTTAGCAGCTTTATTGGAGGTGTGCATTGTGCGTTTGTGTGTTTGCTTGTGATTACATTTGTGCATTTGTAGTTGCAGTGGCAATGCAGTGCATTGTTTGGTATGTGCATGAGTTGTGTGGCAGCTGCTGAGAGGGAGCATGAGGAAGCAAAAGTCTGCAATGCCGGGCTGACAGAGTGCTTAACACCTGGTTGGCTGTGGCGGATTTGAATTATGAGCAAATTTGCAGCCACTTTAGGCTGAATCGTGCTGCAATTTTGGAACTGTAGACAAAATCCTTCACAAAATTGAGACCACCACTGGCTGCAGCCTCCCAGTACCTGGCATAGTGCGCCTATGTGCCTCATTAAATATCCTTGCGAGGGGCACATTTCAGGCTACTCCAGCTCTATTAAGTGGCACTAGTCAGTCTACCATGTGCTGTATCTTTCGTAAGCCATCTGTGTCCTCATCCCGAACAACAACAGTTTTCTGGCCGATGATGAAACAATGTCACCATTAAAGCCCAAGAAGCTGACACTGCCCTACTGGAATCGGCTCTAATACCTAAGGGTGCAAGGCACCCATTGCTTAATAGGCCAGATATATAGCATCTCTGATCTATCTCACTATGGACGCTTTGGATGCCTGTAACCCCTTGCTCTTCCCCCCCAAAGAATACCAATAAATGAACTGACTTTCTCAATTCTGCAGTAATCTGTAAATACAGGAGACCCAGCTTTTTGCAATCTAGTAGCTATAATGACCTCTATTGCCGGCAACACAGCCTCCTGTGACATGTGAAATTTTGAGGTCATTTTAGGTAAATATAAAGGATATGGTCTTAAAAGAAGACTGCCTGGTAACTTTCTGAGGTAGAGTTTTTTTTAATAGACAGGGCATGCAGGTCACTAACCTGCCTGGCCAATGTAATTGCTAGGAGGAAAAGGGGGTAACGTTAGTCCTTGAAGAACTAAAGGCAAATCCCAACTTGTAAACATTTTGGCCTTAAAAGGTTGTTTATTAGAAATGGCTATAAACAAATCTATCCACCAAAGGATCGCCTCTAAGACGTTCCTCCCAAAAGACAGAAAGGGATGAAGTCTGAAACTTAAGCGTGCTTAAGGCTAGGCTTAACTCATAACCTCCATGTAGAATTTCTTACACAGAAGCTACCTCTTCTGTCCTAGGACCAAGATGAGGTGGAGGATCGGTATCTTTTCTATACCTTACAGTAGATCTTTTGTGTCACTAACTTTCTGCTTTCCAAGAGGGTGGAATTAACTCTATGTGACCCCTTTTTTCTTAGTAAGCCCCATTCAGGGTCCATACTGCTAATTTTAGGGACTGGACCTATGGATGTAGAATTGGGCCTTGGTAAATGACATCTGGAATTTCTGGCAGAAGCCATGGATGCTCTACCGACACACGGGAACGAGTGCAAGCTCATTTTTCAAGCATCCTTTTAGCCAAAAGGAATACTCAACAGGGCAAAATAGTTCCCCCTGTGGCTCTGCACTTTCTAAATAAACATCAGAGTGATTTTAGTAGCCTGAAGGTTATCGGCATTGAGAAAGTCAGGGTGGGACCATGTTACATAGTTACATAGTTACATAGTTAATACGATTGAAAAAAGACATATGTCCATCACGTTCAACCAAGGGTGTTGGGGTAGGGGGAGTTATTTTTTATTTTATAGGGGAAGCTATTTTATTTTTTGTCTTTATTTTTTTTTTTACTGATAACCGCTAATAGTAACTAATAGCAATTGGGATGAAACACCGCGCTGCCCACAAGCTAAAAATACAGGAAATATGCTACAATGTGCAAAGACTTTTTATTCCCAAAAACAAGTCCAAATATATAATGTTGAATAGGCACAGAGCAAAGTTCTTAAAAATGGATCTTCATCAAACAAGGATGTGCTGAAAAAGGATCCCAAAAGGCATGCACACTTCCACATGTGCCCTCCACCTCTTATATGTACTCTTACCAAATTGAAGTGAAAAATCAAGCCTCTAATTCCATCATAATCTCCTCCACAGTTTATAGAGCGATGGTCATCAAAGTCCTCCCCTTGGGATTTTCATTTAGTCAATCCGACATACATATACTGTGTTCTATAATTCTAGAGAAGTCTGATGTGCTCATTCAGACAATATCCCATGGGAGAGAAAGGAAAAAAGGAATCTAGTGCAACTCAGCCACAAAAGAAACCTTTTAATAATGTTTAAAAACTACTCACAGACATGTTCTTGATCTCAGCGCTTAATATAAAAACATAAGTAAGCAGGATGTTCCTACGCTTCCCCACCGCGGCCGCTGGAAGGGTGAAGCTAAAATCTTCAAATGTTAAGAGAAAATGTGCACAAAAAATAAATTCCCCGTGTCCTGCCGCCTGACGCGTTTCGTTGCAAGATGACAACTTTTTCAAAGGCACAGGAATGGGGAAGAGGATGCAATATAAAGAAAAATGGTAACGGAAGGGACTTACCCCTGCCCGCCCAGGTTGCGGCTGCGAAGACCAGAAATGGAGACACGCCGCGATCTAAACAAATGACGTGCGCGCCGGGAGCTCAGCTCACGCTCCTCCGGAAACAGCCGAAAACTGCCGAAGGGGACTTCAAACCACTCCCCTCTCCAGCAAAGGAGACGGGCCGCTGAGAGCCCGAACTGTGTAGTCAGAAGTATGTCCGGAAATAACCGAGACATGCCGAAGGGGGGTTCATTCATTCCGCCACCTGAGTCATATGAAAACAACCCCGGGTGTACAACACCCCGGAGATGACCACATCATTTCAGAATATTAAAATGACAAACATGTATGTTTACCATAAAATATGTGTAATGCAGGAGCTTTCCTACAAATCTCCCAGCTACAGTTAAAAAAGGTAAAATGAAGAAAATCTGACAAAAACTAGAGCCAGCGGTAGGGGAAGGGAAGGGACACCCTAAAACATTACAATGTACTATATATGAATAAACTAATTAAATAAATAAAACAAATGATCACATAATCATGACAAGGGAAACAGTAGAATAACACAAATTTAAGACAGAACGCATAGGTACATAAAAGGCCATGCAGAAAGAAAATGGCCAGAAAAAATCATGAAGTATCGATAAAACAATTAAGATCCAAATCAATATTCAGCCCCATAGGGGCTAATAGTAACTGTTAATGTTATTTTCTTCAAAATAAGCGTCTAATCCTTTTTTGAAGCTGTCAGCGGTTGATGCTGTAACAAGCTTCTGTGGGAGGCTATTCCATAGATTTATAGTTCTTATGGTAAAAAACGATTGTCGCCTCCGGAGACTAAATTTCTTTTTTTCCAATCAAAGGCAGTGCCCCCTTGTCCTTAGAGAGGATTTTACGTGAAATAGTGTTCCCCCATATTTTTTGTATGGTCCATTTATATATTTATACAAGTTAATCATGTCCCCCCTCAATCGCCTTCTCTCAAGATTAAACAGATTTAATTCTCATAATCTTTCCTCATAACTAAGATCTTTCATTCCCTTTATTAGTTTGGTGGCTCTCCTCTGCACCCTTTCCAGAGTCAGAGCGTCCTTTCTATGAATGGGCGCCCAGAACTGCACGGCATATTCCAGGTGAGGGCGCACCAGTGCCTTGTAAAGAGGCAAAATTACATATCTATCCCATGATTCCATGCCTCTTTTAATGCATGATAGTATCTTGGTGGCTTTGGAAGCAGCTGCTTGGCATTGCAAGCTATTATTTAGTCTTATTATTTTAGTCCCAGATCCTTCTCAACAAGTGACTCTCCCAGTTTTACTCCCCCGAGGACATATGTGGCCTTCGGGTTAATAGACCCCAAGTGCATGACTTTACATTTTTCCACATTGAACTTCATTTGCCAAGTGGATGCCCAGACACTCAATCCCCTCGATTCAAAGAGCAAAAGTTAATTGATTTCGGATCGAGAATCGTAAGTTTGGGTGGGTGTTTGTCATTTTTTCCTTTTTTTTTGGCCATTTCGTATTCGCACGATCGTTCACGCATAGACGTATATGAACATACGCTTTTCGGACGTCAATCGGATATTTTGCGTTAGTTCGTGTGTTTTTCCCGTCCAAATCGTATTTTTTACGTCCGATCCTATTTTTTACGTGCTTCACATGGGCTTGCGACCAATTCAGAGAGGTGATTGCTAATTGTTTTGAAGGCCATTAAAGAGCTGCTTCCCGAAATGTTTGCCGGCAGCTATTTGGCCTCGGGAGTAGGATGGAGAGGAGCGAGTTTGTGGCACATCAAGGGCTTATGCTTTTTGGCATCGATTTGATCCGGATGTCTGAGAGCAGATTGCCCCTGCGTCGTCGCATGAACATCGTTAGCATGAATGATGTTGAGCTGTTTGAGCTGACCAGGCTTAATCGCGCTTCCCTCCATAAATTATATAGTGAGCTGCGGCCATGGTTAGCCCGCACCACAAGGAAGGGGCATGCAATTTCAGGTATGACCAAGATGCTTTGCTGCCTGCAATTTTTGGCGAACGGCTCGTTCCAGAGGCTGGGTGCCCTCTCCGTGGGGATGTCCCAGCCTACGCTGAGCCGCACACTATCAAAATTTTTGGAAGGCATGGCTGCCATAACTCCCAAATATATTTTTTTCCCGGATGATATGGCAGCCAGAAACGCCATTAAGCTTGGTTTTTATAATGTCGCCGACATGCCCAACGTAATTGGTGCTGTTGACTGCACACATGTGGCACTCGTACCTAGGGCATCCGACGAATATATATATAGGTATATATTTTTGGTTTTGGTTATTATGGGGCCCAACGTGTAATGTAACCTATTTTCCTTGGCGGCAGCATATTTTTGTTTGGCCTTTTGTGTACATGCCTTATTTAGGCTTCGCATTTGTTGTTTGAAATTGTGTGCAGACATGTTTTTTTTTCTAAATGTTTTTTGCCCTTATCACTTACCCTTTTTTTTTTGTTTTTGCCTTAAGGAATCGAAAAATGGGACACTCCCTTAATGTACAGGCCGTGGTGGGGCCGGACATGCGTTTCCTGAGTGTCCTTGCCGGCTACCCAGGATCGTCGCACGACTCCTATATCCTGAGACGATCTGATTTGAGTCTGGTGAATTTTCGGGTGCATGGCTGCTTGGTAAGTGTGTCCTATTTTTGGTTATCGATATTTCACAGGAATCTGTATTTTTTGCCTATTTTAGCTTTATAATTATTGACAGAAACACGAACCAGCATTTTTTTGGGGGGCTTTTGTGGATTGTATTTTGTTTTTAAAAAAAACGCTTGGCTCACTTTGTCCTTCAGAATTTTTTAACTTTGGTTAGGATGTCTGTAACTTCCATGTAAAAAAATATATTGGGTAGCAGATTGTCCAGAAGTATCTGCTAGTTTTTGGTCCTTTTGTAGTATTGGTCTTTCAATGCCAAAGTGGACTTAAACTGCATACAGTGCATTCTTTATCGAAATGTTGTGGGCCCCTCAGCAGCATCCTAATTGTAACATTTCCTAAACCAGAAAAAAAAACATATTTCTAAAAAGCCTTGTCCGTGCAGATGTTTTATCATTCTTTGGTTTATTTAAGCTGCATTTTTAGTTATGTACTACATTTGGCCCAATAGTGTTTTTTCTAATGTGCCCTGGGTGTCTTTTTTGGCCCTTTAGCTTACCTCATTTTGATATATGTCAAATTGTTTGTGTTTGTTGTCTTGCAATGTGTTAATTTTTTGAATTTAATTGTCTTGTTAAGGTGATTCCGGTTACCCACTTCTCCCCTGGCTCATGACGCCTGTGCTGCGGCCCCAGGATGCCTCTCAGGAAGCCTACAATCGTGCGCACCGCAAGACCAGGGCTGTTGTTGAGAGGGCATTTGGACTGTTGAAGACCCGTTTTCGGTGTTTGGACCATACCGGGGGCGCCCTGCAATATGATCCTAACAAAGTGATAGACATCATAATGGCATGTGCTGTTCTGCATAATTTTGCCATTCAAGAACGTGTCCCCCGTTATGTGGATGTTCTGCCCTCTACAGCCCGAGAAGATGATGGTGACAATTATGTTGGCCCACCCAGTGAGTCTGGCCAATCAGTGCGAGCAAATTTGATCTTGCAGCATTTTAGTTAAAGCCTTTTTTTGGGTTCCCATTCTGTGTGTGTGTATTTGCCTTTTTGTTCAAATATTTGTTTGCCCGTAATGTGGCATTACCTTAAATAAAAACAAAATTTCCCTTAATTGTTGCCTAATGTTTTTCCTGGTGTTTACTTAGATTGATCTTTGCATTTTTACACCTCTTAACCAAAAATGTATCTGCTTTAGCCCAAGGTGATGTTAAATGTGTTTCAACTAAAACGCAACAAGTATTGTAAGTGTGTAAATTTTTTACTTTTTGCACTTTGAATGGTGGTGCATAACAAATAAAAATCCACATCCAACTGTGGCTCAAAAAGCAAGAAGTTAGTAAAATTAAATCTACCACATCTACACCTGGAAGTGAGTGGCACAACCAAACAAGGACACCCAGTCCAAAGGCCAGCCTAGTCCAGTCATTAATATTGCCTGTGCCAAGGGATATTTGGGCATGGCCATAATGTCACACAAACATGTCTGCAAACAGGAGGAGCACAAACCAAACAAATGTCAAAAGCCATAATTGGCACATGATACTTGCCAACTACACTGCACATAGACCTATGGCATTGGCTAGTGGCCTTAATCATTACTCTAAGGAGCTCTATGGGAGCAAATACAAAACACAACCTGCATGTGAAACACAAAATGGATTGTTCTAAACATCAAACTACAAGTAAATACAGTGGGGGGGAAGAGAAAAGATGTCCCACAGATTCATGGATTAATAGGGTGGCTGCCCATAAAACCCAGGTGGAGGTCCGTGGGGATGGGACCTAACCTGGGCCATGGTTGCATTGTTAATTTGCAACTGCTCCATAATGTTTCTCTGCATATTGGTCATATCAGCCATGGCTGACTGGATGCCATTACTTGCATTGACCATGTTGCTGTTGAGGGTCCGAAACTCAGCGAGAATGCCCTGTAAGGTGTTAGTTAGGTTGACCATATCGGCATGCCTTTCCTCCCGCTCAGTTTGGAGCTGTGCCTCAAAAGAGTCCCTCTCCTGGTTCCATAAATCAAGCAGGGCACTGTGCCTCCCCTGGGAAATTGTGCGGCGTAATGGAGTCCGCCGCACAATTACCCTGGCTCTTGGGCGTGCCCTGCCGCGTTGTCTCGTCCCCTCAACAGCAACAGGCATGCTTGGCAAATCCTCAGCAGCAGAGTGAACACTGGGGACTGTTGTCTCAGTCTCCCCATGTGCATGCACAATGGATGCAGATTCACTCTGCTGCTGAGGATTGGCCAGAGAAACATTATGGAGCAGTTGCAGATTGGGACCCAGGGGGAGGTCTTCGGACGTGGCCAGCATTGATCCATCATCTTCCTCCATTTCCTGGATCTCTTCCATGAGTGTGTGGGTCTGTAGGGACATAGAAAAAAAATGGTTAAGTTGGCGTCCCAAATTAGGATTCCATCAGTTTAACACATGCTTAAGCACTTGGTAGTATTTTTGGTACTAAATAAACTTACCGGAAAACTCGGATCTGGGCTCCTATGCTGTACGGACCTGGTAGGCATAATCAAACTGGGGGGTGAGTTTACACTTGCTGAGGGGTCATGCTGGGCTGAAGAAGAGAAAACAAAACAAGGTAAACACACACATAAGCATTGTTTTGGTAGGTAATTAAACAAGCCACTATTTGTAATCTTAAGCAACTCTACAGCAACGGGGACGATTTGTAAAATACACTCACTTTAAGATATGTGAAATGGATCGAGTAAACTGCTAACTGACCTCAGTTCGAAGTCAGGAAGTGTACCCAGTCAGCATACAACTTGCAGAGCACCTATTTTGAGTTAGACTACCATTCTCTAGGTCAGGGGGACTCAACCACTTCTTGTAAAGGTCCATTTAAAGGTATCCGGTGAGAGGTGAAGGTCCGGGCATGGGGCTGTCACAGGGGGTGTATAGTTAGAAATCAGCACACTGGGGGAGGGGCTATAGATTGCCAAGGCAAAACTAATAAAGGCTGCTTGCCCTTGCTGGGCTGGATGGGGCAGAGCTGAGGGGACAGGGATTGGATGGATAAAGCTGGGAGGACAGGAATGGATGGTGATGGGATGGATGGAGCAAATCTGTTAGGAATGGATGGGGCTGATCTGGGGGGGGGGCGAGATGGTGGGACAGGGGCAGATGGGGCAGAGCTGGGGCAGCGGGACAGGATTGGACAAAGAGAATGATGCACCAAGTTAGTGTGTACCTTGCAACCTTGCAATGCCACTTCCTGTGCAGTACTTCATATTGCAATGCTAGGTTTCAGGGAGCCATGACATTGGCCGGGAGACTAAGCACTATATCGCTGATCAAGGGGGCAGCTCTGAGCACGTCAACACAGAAGTAACTGAGTGCAGGGCTGTCTGGGCAGGGGTCCGGGAATCTGGTGCCAAGGTCCGCATTCGGACCCCGGTCCACCAGTTGAGTATCGTTGCTCTAGGTCATATATGTTTGGGGGTCTTGATTTAAATTGTTACCTCAAACACAACTCACACAACAAATAGCCAACACATCCCTAATGATGTGTGTTTTGTGATTGAGTCCAAATATATCACTTTTCTTCATAAACTTCGTTACTTCACACATAATTAGTGTTAATTGTTATTTTACATAATGTATGTGGTCCGAAATGTGTGATTCACAGGGACCAAAACAGGACACAAACAGGCACAGTAGTGCGAGGCCAAGCAAGCCACACCATAGGGCCATACCGTCATCTTGGTACTAGTGAACTTTAATTTACTTTGCAACCAGGCAAACATGCAGATTAAGAGTACTCACCTTGTGTACGGGTCGGTGAGTCTGTGTCCCTTAGACCCGCATGGCCACCGACTGCGACAGGATGGAGAAGGCCCAGCACAATCTCCTCAGCAGGTGTAAACTCCAGTTTTGTTGGAAAGCCACCTCCAGTTTTCATGCTGAAATGAAAAAATAGTTTGGTACCCAGAAAAGGTGCATGCAGTACATCCTAATCATTACATTTGGATACATCATTTACTTACCTGTAATTATGCCTTTTAATTTCTTTTTGCCGTACAGCATATTTCAGATCCGAAATTTTCTTCTGGATTTGGGCCACATCTTTCCTCTCTTCCCCCGCTGCATTTACTTGTCGTAGGATGGTTTCTAACAATTCCATTTTGCGCTGCTTAGTGGTGTGTTTTGATTTGCTCCCATAGAGCTCGTCATAGAATAATGTAAGGCCACTAGCCAATGCCATATTTTGGTCATGGGAGAATCTCCCACTCAAATGTCCGCGCCGCAATGTGCGGACAGATGGTTGGCTTTGGTGCTCCTCCATGTGTGCAGACACATGTGGTGACATTATGGCCTGGGGCTGTGTAGGGGAATGGAAGGATTGCGGGCTTCCCAATGACTGGACTGGACTGGCCAAGGGACTGGGTGTTCTTGCGTGGCTGGCCACCGAACTTCCAGGTGTAGATGTGGTCCGGATGATATCCATTCTTGGGCCTCTTGGGGGGCTATGTGCCCTGCTGGTGCCAGGTCTGGGGCTAGGTGCCCTGCTGGTGCCAGGTCTTGGGCTAGGTGCCCTGCTGGTGCCTGGTCTGGTCGTAGGTGCCCTGCTGCGCGGCCTTGATGGGCTTCTGGCCCTGCTGCGGGGCCTGGATGGGCTTCTGGGCCTGCTTCGGTGCCTTGATGGGCTTCTGGCCCTGCTGCGGGGACTGTATGGTCTTCTGGCCCTGCTTCGGTGCCTTGATGGGCTTCGGGCCCTGCTTCGGTGCCTTGATGGGCTTCAGGCCCTGCTGCGGGGCCTTGATGGGCTTCGGGCCCTGCTGCGGTGCCTTGATGGGCTTCGGGCCCTGCTGCGATGCCTTGATGGGCTTGTGGCCCTGCTGCGGTGCCTTGAAGGGCTTCGGGCCCTGCTGCGGTGCCTTGATGGGCTTCTGGCCCTGCTGCGGTGCCTTGATGGGCTTCTGGCCCTGCTGCGGTGCCATGATGGGCTTCTGGCCCTGCTGCGGTGCCATGATGGGCTTCTGGCCCTGCTGCGGGGCCTGGATGGGCTTCTGGGCCTGCTGCGGGGCCTGGCTTGGCTAAGTGCCCGGCTTGAGAGCATGGGTGGTGTGGGCTCCCTTGGGCGGCCTCTTCTGGGGGCAGATGTGGTGGTGGCTGCTGTGGGGCTTCCTACCCGTTTGGGCTGTTTTTTGGCCGCAGTGGCACGTGCCTTTGTGGCCCTTTTTTGGGAAAGGGAGGGTCCAGTATCCCTTGGTGGGGCAGAGGTGCTACTTGCCTTCTGGGACCGTAGCTTCTTGGGGCCTTGCTGGGACCTGGTTGTTGGGCCCTCAGAGGTCTGCCTTGGCTGTGCGCGTTTCGCTGCTGCCTTTTTGGGTGCCATTTTCGCAAAAAGCTCAAAGAGAATGAGCTTTGGGTGCAGGGACCATTAAATCATGCGCCCAGCGTCTGACGCCTATGCGCACGACTACGCGATCGTACGGACGTACGTTCGTGCGGAACCAGGAAACCGCTGGGGTTTCACTTATCTGCTGCCTTGAAGAAGCATAAATATGGCGCCCACTATCTTCACCCGTCAACAGGAAGAGATCCTCATGCTGGTAAGTGCCTTGCTCTGCCTTTTAAGCTAATACTGACTGATGTACTACATGTAAATGATGCGGTTGTAACTAGTTTTGGGGATCTTAATGTTTTAGAACAGGCTCCTCACACTTCATCCTCAAGGGCCGAGACAGGCCACGTTTTCACCTCTCTATGCTGATGTCCTAATTAGGGCAATTGCTCTGGCTTAGCACCAGTTAATTAACCTGTGGAGTACCGTGGCTAGCTGTCAAACCTGGCCTGTCTCGGACCTTGATGCGGATGTTTGAGGACCACTGTTTGCCTAAGACATCAAAACACAACGGCAAGCCACACACGTGCCCAAAAAGTCAGAAACCGGGCCTTCAGCGTGATTGACTAAAAAGCAAAAAAACCTAAAAAACGAGTACACAGCCTATTACATTTCCAAATGGGCCATTTTAAGCCAATAACGTATTAGTCTTGCCTCCACTGGCCTGAAACTCTGCTCAAGAATTTAAGAGATGCGCGCAGCCATCTGTACTCAGAAGCATCACACTTACTGAGGAGAGGTGAGTGGGATAAGGTACAGGGGGGTGGGTTATAGCTGTGCTTTGCTCAGACAAAGCAGAGCTGTGGTCATGGGAAGGTCATCAGTCCAAGAATGCCGAGCAGCACACACACTTACAGTTTGCATGCACTTCCTGTTTGCAGGCTGCCTGCAAAGAAGGCATTTTACATAAGCCGACATCTTGGATGTTAAAACCATCATAACACGCCAGAGATGCATGTGGCCTGATTTGTAATGTTGGCTATCTGTATGTACAGGGTGTGTGAAACATATAACATAAGACCAGACTCTGAATCAGAGTGAACGTCCGCTTTAAGGCACTCCCCAAAAATGGCTGGCACTCTAAATGTGTGTGTTAATGACATGACATTCGCTACTTGTGATGCAGCACATATGGCTCTGTGTGTAAAAGTAAAAGCTCTGTGTCCATTATGTTTTTCAGATCATGCTTCAGCGCCGGTATGACTTCGCGCCCAATGTTTGCGAAAAAAGGGACATCGCCCGGGAGATCATCACGGAAATACACCGTGTCACCAGCACCACCTTCACTCACACCCAGATAATGCAGCATTGGTCGGACCTGAAACGTCTGCACATGCCCCAGGTGCGGAGGTTTTTTGGGATCCATTTCCCAAGTAAGTACAAAGCGATTGCATGGTATATGTTCCAAATGTATAAGTTATGCCTTTATTTATAATGACTTTTCTTTGTTAGTGTTGGAAATGGATTTCAGAATTCGCCGCACCCGGAGGCGCACAGGCCGACCAGTGCTGCATGCTTCTGCATCTGTGAGTGAAGGTGGTGGATCTCCCGGGCGACGGACCTACCCCTCCTCTGTGGCCTCCTCAGACCAGCCCCTGGACCTTACCACAGAGGAGGGGCCCAACCGCGTGGGCGTGGAGTCATACCCGGCCAGGCATGGGGAAGGCTCTGGTATGTCACTCTTCATGTATATGCACTAAGATATACATGCAAGCCAAAAAACTAAGTGCTCCTTTATTATGTATTTCTAGATGCTTCTGGAGCGGGTGAGGTAGTGGAGGAGGAGGCAGCAGAGATGCTTGAAGTTGATCCTGGCGAAGGTGAGTGATGTCAGCCAGACTGGGAGCCAGATATGTTGGGAATAGTGACTCTATACAACAACTAACCAAATGTCACATGTTTCTACAGGGACTTCTTCACAGCATAGCCAGGACCAAGGGCATCCTGTTGGCCCCAACCAGCCATCTGTCGGCCACCAACAAAGTAAGTAGCCATGCCATTATTCAGATTTATGTTTTTTTGGCTAATAACACACACATAACTAAAGGCGTAGCCAATGTATAGTTAACACTTTCATGTGGGCACTTCGTTAGCTTAAAGCGGACCCTAACTCGTATTAAGAGCCTAGCTAATAAGTATCCCACACACTGTACATACAGATTGCGAACATTCCAAAACAGGCTACCTGCATCTACTGCATTTTAAACATACAAGATGGCGGCATATGGAATGCGCCATATTTACAGGCAGCATGGCATCCAGATTTAACAAAGTAAGGTGCTGCCATGCATTGTGGGACTGCTGACCTTTCCCTGAACCCAGCTATGCTCTGTATTACCAAAGCACAACTGTAACCTGCTCCCCTGTACTTTATCCCACTCTCCTCTCCTCATTAAGTGTTATGCTTCTGAGTCCAGATGGCGGCGCAGTAATAAAAAATGCACCAAAATGTACTTTTATCTGGTGCCGAATCATTTGGAAAGAGTTTTAGATTTTCATTAAATCATGTTGAAGGTCCGGTTTAAGGAGTTTCAATACTTACCTGTGGGAAATGCATTTACTTTATCCCTTGGAAGAATGACATATGTCATGCATTTACATGTATTTGATTAACCCAAAATCTATTCCCAGCATACAAACCGGTCTGGTACTACTATTTATGTTTATTTCTCTATTGGTTACAGGGATGATCCCAAAAACCTTGGCGGGAAAAAAAAAAAGGATCCAGGAGTTGGTGGCCGAGCTGATGGCCATACAGGCGACGTTGGGGCCAACAGAAGAAGAAGAGGAGGAGGATTAGTGCCCTTCGTCCTGGCTAATTTTGTAAAATAGTTTTTAATGTTTTTTAATCCGAAAAATTTTTATAGTTTTTAAAAAACAACCAGAAAAAACAAAAAAATTTTAAGAGGTTTTAACAAACACAAAGCAAAAAAAAAAAAAAGTTATACAAATAAATTATATTTTAAGGCTTTAGAAATGTGTCATTTGTAATATGCGCCAAAAAAAGACATTTACACAAACACGAAAATACATGCTTATAAACATATAGACATATGTACATTATGTGGTTTGGGTCAGTTTTAGGGTCGTCAACATGAAGAAGGATGCAAGCGCTAAGGGGTTTGGGTAAGTTTTAGGGAACGAGAAATGAAGAAGGATGCAAGCGCTAAGGGGTTTGGGTAAGTTTTAGGGTCGTCAACATGAAGAAGGATGCAAGCGCTAAGGGGTTTGGGTAAGTTTTAGGGAACGAGAAATGAAGAAGGATGCAAGCGCTAAGGGGTTTGGGTAAGTTTTAGGGAACGAGAAATGAAGAAGGATGCAAGCGCTAAGGGGTTTGGGTAAGTTTTAGGGAACGAGAAATGAAGAAGGATGCAAGCGCTAAGGGGTTTGGGTAAGTTTTAGGGTCGTCAACATGAAGAAGGATGCAAGCGCTAAGGGGTTTGGGTAAGTTTTAGGGAACGAGAAATGAAGAAGGATGCAAGCGCTAAGGGGTTTGGGTAAGTTTTAGGGAACGAGGAATGAAGAAGGATGCAAGTGCTAAGGGGTTTGGGTAAGTTTTAGGGTCGTCAACATGAAGAAGGATGCAAGCGCTAAGGGGTTTGGGTAAGTTTTAGGGAACGAGAAATGAAGAAGGATGCAAGCGCTAAGGGGTTTGGGTAAGTTTTAGGGTCGTCAACATGAAGAAGGATGCAAGCGCTAAGGGGTTTGTGTAAGTTTTAGGGAACGAGAAATGAAGAAGGATGCAAGCGCTAAGGGGTTTGGGTAAATTTTAGGGAACGAGAAATGAAGAAGGATGCAAGCGCTAAGGGGTTTGGGTAATTTTAAGGTTCATAAAGGTAAGTGGTAGCCTGGCGCGAGGCAGTAGTGGTGAGATTGGTAGTGTCAGATAGGGCCCACATTGGTTTTGGGGAGTGTAGCTTGGATCGCGCATGCGCAAGACCTTATATATATACGAACGAACGAATATAAGAGGCCAAAAACCATTGAAAACCAGAGGCAAACGCAAGTAATTGGAAGAGGTGGACGATGGCAGCGGGCGAAAAAACAGGCTGCCGCCGCAACAAGTGATCACATCAACCTTTTTTTTATGATTGACAACTGACTGAGGCAAGTTCGGAAGATAACATACGAACGGACGTACATTTTAGGATAGAAACGTATTTGCTTATAGAATCACTCGCAAGTTCATACGAACGCACGAGCGTACGGGAAAAATAGGATGATCGGTACCAAAATCCAAGCTGTTACATGTTTCTTTGAATCAACCCTAATGTGTCCAAGTCAGCCTTGTGGTGGCAATATTAAAAAAGTTCTTCAGCAAAAAGAATTACGGTGGATTTTTAATCTCGATTCTCAATCCCCTGTTGGACTGAATGAGGACTTAGCCTTTACACCGTATTTGGGTATATAAAGCACATGTAATGCACATTTTGTATAGTTTTCTATAGGTTTTTTCACATTATTTGGCTAGGGGTACAGGGGTTTTTTATATACATATATTATTTGTTGTGGATATTTATGCACGGGTATTGGTTGTTTTCCTCCTTGAGGTTGTTGTTTTTTTATCACAGTCACAGTTTTTGCACACTGAATCATTTATGCGTTCCTCCAGTCCAAAATGGATGTTGGTGTTCGAGTGGTCCACCGTAGAGGATAAGAAGATAAAAGAAAAAGAAAAGGATGTTGCACCAGTAAAATGAGGAGGAAGAACGCACAATCTTCCAGAATGGAAATTTGAAACCCTGTCTTATGTCTCATCTGGTTATCCTCTACATCTCTTGCATGATTCTTTTGATGACAGATGTTGTGCTGGTAGATTTTTGTGTAGTTGTGTAGTAACTGTCCAACGTTATTATGGTACTGGTGTGGCGTCTGTATCAAATGCTGGGTTTAGGCCATCTTTAATATATTGATCTAGACTTGTAAACCATTATTAGTGAGCCAATAGTGGTTTTAGGTGTGCATTGTTTGCAGCCCTCTGCTATTGTGCCTGATACCATTATATTGTATTATTATGAAGATCCCGTATTAGGTATTCTCTTTTTGGAACATTTAGGCATAGGGTTAATATAGGATGTAACAAGTCATGTTGGTGATTTAGAAACTGTTTATTATAGGGCGCTTAAGGTTCTATAATTATGTAGGATATATGTAATTCTTCACTTCATTATAATATTGCCAGGTATCCATCCATATAAGCATTGTACATAGATTAATTCTTTAAGTTAATGAGGGCATCAAATCTTTTTTGTGAGATATATTTTTTGTATGTTGGTTAATATATAGGATTTTTATTTTTTGCAGATGATTCATAGATAAATAGTAAGGCATCTTTATTGTTTTTCCCAGTACTCACCTATCCGGGCTCCTGCGCATGCTCGTGGCCGGCTCCCTAACGGAGTGCACACGTCCCCTGCTGGTGGAGTGCACGCTGGTGCAGTGGCGCGTTTCCGGCCGGGGCGCGTCAGAGCGTTGTCATCTCCTGACGCGTTTTCTGGCCGGGACGCGTCCGGTTGCCGGTGTGTTTCTGCGGGCGGTGCGGGAGCGGAATGGGTGAGCATTTAACGGGAATGTTTAGTTAGGGGCTGTGAGTCTTTTGTCTGCCATGAGGAAGTGACGCGTTGACATCACGCAATGCGTAGGCAAGCAGGGGGTGGCTGCTTGGTCCTCTGTGATATGTAAGATTTGTTGATTGTTGGATTTCATGCTTTTCTGATCCCTACCCGGTTGGTCCTTATGTGTGTATTTAGGACACTGTAGTATATGTTTTATATATATTTTTTGCACTCTAGCACAAGCACTTTTTTTGTATATATTGACATCAAATTAGTAATTTTATAGTTTTCTAGGTTAGACTTTAGCACTTTAATATTACCTGCCTGGTTTTGTTTATCCATACATAACTGGAATTGTATATATATTTATTCTTCATGGCCACGAAATAGCAGTGTTTGCCATCCTTAACCCCCCCCCCCCCCTTCCTTCAAGGCTTTGTCTAAATGTGTTATATGTTTTTTAATATGTCTGTTTAAGTGTAGATCTATTTCCTAATAAAATATTTAATGTTTGGATATTTCAACAGTGGTGCAATACATTCATTAAAGGGGTAGATTAGGGAGTGGTGGGACTCCCTTTAGGGTTATCCCTTAGGATTAAGGTAACAGCCTCATTAGGGGAATGCAAGCAAGTTTTGCTTTAGAAAAAATGCCTTGTAATCAAATAGCAAATAATTCAGTTCCTCCTTAAGGATTGGGATCTGCTACTTTCAAATTCATCCACTTTTTCACTTTTTAATGGCAATAAAAACGAGTCTTGTGATATTTTTACATCAAGCATTCGCTCCAAATTTAATGTTGATTTGCAACAAAAAAACAAAAACGCCAACATAGTGTAAAATTGCACAGATTCCTGGTTCAATTGCCCCCACTATGCAATGCTCACCAAATATATCAATAAAATCCAGCCTGCGGCCGAGGCATCGGGTAAACATATATGCAGGAGCTGATTGCAGTGGCGAGACCGCTGGTGGTAACACGCAGCTTTGCCTTCTCAAAAATACTATATGCTGGATTTTATTGATATATTTGGTGAGCATTGCATAGTGGGGGAAATTGAACCAGGAATCTGTGTAACTGCTGTAGCTACAGTTCTGATATTACTCCTAGCGAGTGGATGTTTAATCTCCTAGATTCTAAATTGTTATATTGTTAACTAACAGCGCAACCTTGAATATATCACTTTATATTCTCATTAGGGGAATGCATAACAAAGGCTGAATTCTCCCCACTGATTGCTGAATGCATCCAGACCCCAAGCCACCTCTCCAGCAAGGATTCAGTCAGTCTGGAGAGCTCCCGAGATCTTGTTCCTCACTGGTGGTTTAGAAGGGCATTATCTGGGACAATCTGGATGTCTCTGCCCATACTTCTGATTCGAGTTCCCTCAGGGCTTCTTTTACTAGGAGTTCCCTGAAGTTGGAGGACCTCCAGTTCATGCCTCTTGTCCACCTCTCTTGAATGTATTGCCCTTGGCAATGAGCTCCACAGCCACCACTATGGGTTCTATCCGGTGTCATGGCTGGAAGCCTGCCACATTCTCTGACCTGGTCCACCACAACAGACTTTCCCTTACCTGCCCTGGTAGGGTGACTAACCAATCCAGGGAATCTTGATCCTTGTCCCATGCATCCAGAAAGGTCTGCAAGGGACAAGAATGAAGCTGGGCCCAGGGAAATATTGGTATGGAGAAGGTCATTAGACCAGGTATTGCCACAATCTGCCTTAGGGAGACTGACTGGGGGGAGAGAACCTGCTTCATATGCTCTGCCCACTTTTCTTTATTATGGAAATCTGTTATTATTATTTCAAATCATTGACAATAAATACATCCTGATTTTAGGATTTTATATTGCTGTTCATAATTTTTGTATATCGCTGATATAATTTTTGTATTGCCCATTTATATATTTATAAATGCCCCCCCCCCCCCTCCAGTAGTCTACTCTCAAGACTAAACAGATTTAATTTCCATAATCTTTCTTCATAACTAAGAGCTTTCGTTTCCCTTATTAGTTTGGTGGCTCTCCTCTGCACCCTTTCTAAAATCAGGGTGCCCATTCATATATTCCTGGTGAAGGCGCCCCAGCGCCTTGTAAAGAGGCAATATTGCATCTCTGCCTCGTGATTCCAAAACTCTTTCAATACATGATAATATAATGGTGGCCTTGGAAGCAGCTGCTTGGCATTGCATACTGTTATTTAGTCTGTGGTCTACCAGCACCCTCAGATTCTTCTAACAGCCCAATCATGAGTCCAGCCATGTCTCACACCAATAACCTCAACTATACTTGCCAGACCTTATGGCATTTGTGAACATGCACTTCAAATTGCCATCCAGTTTAACACATTCAGCTTGTCATTAACTCTTGCATACTCACATACACATACATACATACTCTCACATACTTTTTCACTGCCAGTTTATAACACATGGATCTCCATCATAGCAGTTCTCCCCCTTCTAATTCTCCCCCCACCATCAGATGCTGTCCCCTAAGTAACCTTAGTTAGTTGTCCCCTAAGTAACCTTCCCTTTTGCTTTCAACCTTTCTCAGATATCTTATTTTAGGTAATTATTTTCTAGTGCAGCCTTAGTGCTATGCATAGCTTTCCCAGTCAGATTAAGGGTGAACCCGGGATATATATACTAAAATATATTCATACATTAGGTATGTTCTTTATGGGTTAGCTCATTTGCATAATGTAGCCTTCATATTACCAGGAGAGCCTTTTCAGTGAAAAACCTGGATCTTTACCCTACACCCCTTGCAGTCATCCCAATCTCCAACCAATCCACAACTTGATTGTGGGGGCAGGACAGAAAGCATGGGGGAAAGAGTTCAGGCAGCTCATTATTTTCTATAAACTGGTCATATATCTGTCTTTCTGCACCTACTATCCCCTAATGATCGAAAATATATATTATCTGCTGCCTTGAAGAAGCATAAAGATGGCGCCCACTATCTTCACCCGTCAACAGGAAGAGATCCTCATGCTGGTAAGTGCCTTGCTCTGCCTTTTAAGCTAATACTGACTGATGTACTACATGTAAATGATGCGGTTGTAACTAGTTTTGGGGATCTTAATGTTTTAGAACAGGCTCCTCACACTTCATCCTCAAGGGCCGAGACAGGCCACGTTTTCACCTCTCTATGCTGATGTCCTAATTAGGGCAATTGCTCTGGCTTAGCACCAGTTAATTAACCTGTGGAGTACCGTGGCTAGCTGTCAAACCTGGCCTGTCTCGGACCTTGATGCGGATGTTTGAGGACCACTGTTTGCCTAAGACATCAAAACACAACGGCAAGCCACACACGTGCCCAAAAAGTCAGAAACCGGGCCTTCAGCGTGATTGACTAAAAAGCAAAAAAACCTAAAAAACGAGTACACAGCCTATTACATTTCCAAATGGGCCATTTTAAGCCAATAAAGTATTAGTCTTGCCTCCACTGGCCTGAAACTCTGCTCAAGAATTTAAGAGATGCGCGCAGCCATCTGTACTCAGAAGCATCACACTTACTGAGGAGAGGTGAGTGGGATAAGGTACAGGGGGGTGGGTTATAGCTGTGCTTTGCTCAGACACAGCAGAGCTGTGGTCATGGGAAGGTCATCAGTCCAAGAATGCCGAGCAGCACACACACTTACAGTTTGCATGCACTTCCTGTTTGCAGGCTGCCTGCAAAGAAGGCATTTTACATAAGCCGACATCTTGGATGTTAAAACCATCATAACACGCCAGAGATGCATGTGGCCTGATTTGTAATGTTGGCTATCTGTATGTACAGGGTGTGTGAAACATATAACATAAGACCAGACTCTGAATCAGAGTGAACGTCCACTTTAAGGCACTCCCCAAAAATGGCTGGCACTCTAAATGTGTGTGTTAATGACATGACATTCGCTACTTGTGATGCAGCACATATGGCTCTGTGCTTCAGCGCCGGTATGACTTCGCGCCCAATGTTTGCGAAAAAAGGGACATCGCCCGGGAGATCATCACGGAAATACACCGTGTCACCAGCACCACCTTCACTCACACCCAGATAATGCAGCATTGGTCGGACCTGAAACGTCTGCACATGCCCCGGGTGCAGAGGTTTTTTGGGATCCATTTCCCAAGTAAGTACAAAGCGATTGCATGGTATATGTTCCAAATGTATAAGTTATGCCTTTATTTATAATGACTTTTCTTTGTTAGTGTTGGAAATGGATTTCAGAATTCGCCGCACCCGGAGGCGCACAGGCCGACCAGTGCTGCATGCTTCTGCATCTGTGAGTGAAGGTGGTGGATCTCCCGGGCGACGGACCTACCCCTCCTCTGTGGCCTCCTCAGACCAGCCCCTGGACCTTACCACAGAGGAGGGGCCCAACCGCGTGGGCGTGGAGTCATACCCGGCCAGGCATGGGGAAGGCTCTGGTATGTCACTCTTCATGTATATGCACTAAGATATACATGCAAGCCAAAAAACTAAGTACTCCTTTATTATGTATTTCTAGATGCTTCTGGAGCGGGTGAGGTAGTGGAGGAGGAGGCAGCAGAGATGCTTGAAGTTGATCCTGGCGAAGGTGAGTGATGTCAGCCAGACTGGGAGCCAGATATGTTGGGAATAGTGACTCTATACAACAACTAACCAAATGTCACATGTTTCTACAGGGACTTCTTCACAGCATAGCCAGGACCAAGGGCATCCTGTTGGCCCCAACCAGCCATCTGTCGGCCACCAACAAAGTAAGTAGCCATGCCATTATTCAGATTTATGTTTTTTTGGCTAATAACACACACATAACTAAAGGCGTAGCCAATGTACAGTTAACACTTTCATGTGGGCACTTCGTTAGCTTAAAGCGGACCCTAACTCGTATTAAGAGCCTAGCTAATAAGTATCCCACACACTGTACATACAGATTGCGAACATTCCAAAACAGGCTACCTGCATCTACTGCATGTTAGGAGCCTTTAAACATACAAGATGGCGGCATATGGAATGCGCCATATTTACAGGCAGCATGGCATCCAGATTTAACAAAGTAAGGTGCTGCCATGCATTGTGGGACTGCTGACCTTTCCCTGAACCCAGCTATGCTCTGTATTACCAAAGCACAACTGTAACCTGCTCCCCTGTACTTTATCCCACTCTCCTCTCCTCATTAAGTGTTATGCTTCTGAGTCCAGATGGCGGCGCAGTAATAAAAAATGCACCAAAATGTACTTTTATCTGGTGCCGAATCATTTGGAAAGAGTTTTAGATTTTCATTAAATCATGTTGAAGGTCCGGTTTAAGGAGTTTCAATACTTACCTGTGGGAAATGCATTTACTTTATCCCTTGGAAGAATGACATATGTCATGCATTTACATGTATTTGATTAACCCAAAATCTATTCCCAGCATACAAACCGGTCTGGTACTACTATTTATGTTTATTTCTCTATTGGTTACAGGGATGATCCCAAAAACCTTGGCGGGAAAAAAAAAAAGGATCCAGGAGTTGGTGGCCGAGCTGATGGCCATACAGGCGACGTTGGGGCCAACAGAAGAAGAAGAGGAGGAGGATTAGTGCCCTTCGTCCTGGCTAATTTTGTAAAATAGTTTTTAATGTTTTTTAATCCGAAAAATTTTTATAGTTTTTAAAAAACAACCAGAAAAAACAAAAAAATTTTAAGAGGTTTTAACAAACACAAAGCAAAAAAAAAAAAAAGTTATACAAATAAATTATATTTTAAGGCTTTAGAAATGTGTCATTTGTAATATGCGCCAAAAAAGACATTTACACAAACACGAAAATACATGCTTATAAACATATAGACATATGTACATTATGTGGTTTGGGTCAGTTTTAGGGTCGTCAACATGAAGAAGGATGCAAGCGCTAAGGGGTTTGGGTAAGTTTTAGGGAACGAGAAATGAAGAAGGATGCAAGCGCTAAGGGGTTTGGGTAAGTTTTAGGGTCGTCAACATGAAGAAGGATGCAAGCGCTAAGGGGTTTGGGTAAGTTTTAGGGAACGAGAAATGAAGAAGGATGCAAGCGCTAAGGGGTTTGGGTAAGTTTTAGGGAATGAGAAATGAAGAAGGATGCAAGTGCTAAGGGGTTTGGGTAAGTTTTAGGGTCGTCAACATGAAGAAGGATGCAAGCGCTAAGGGGTTTGGGTAAGTTTTAGGGAACGAGAAATGAAGAAGGATGCAAGCGCTAAGGGGTTTGGGTAAGTTTTAGGGAACGAGAAATGAAGAAGGATGCAAGCGCTAAGGGGTTTGGGTAATTTTAAGGTTCATAAAGGTAAGTGGTAGCCTGGCGCGAGGCAGTAGTGGTGAGATTGGTAGTGTCAGATAGGGCCCACATTGGTTTTGGGGAGTGTAGCTTGGATCGCGCATGCGCAAGACCTTATATATATACGAACGAACGAATATAAGAGGCCAAAAACCATTGAAAACCAGAGGCAAACGCAAGTAATTGGAAGAAGTGGACGATGGCAGCGGCCGAAAAAACAGGCTGCCGCCGCAACAAGTGATCACATCAACCTTTTTTTTATGATTGACAACTGACTGAGGCAAGTTCGGAAGATAACATACGAACGGACGTACATTTTAGGATAGAAACGTATTTGCTTATAGAATCACTCGCAAGTTCATACGAACGCACGAGCGTACGGGAAAAATAGGATGATCGGTACCAAAATCCAAGCTGTTACATGTTTCTTTGAATCGACCCTAATGTGTCCAAGTCAGCCTTGTGGTGGCAATATTAAAAAAGTTCTTCAGCAAAAAGAATTACGGTGGATTTTTAATCTCGATTCTCAATCCCCTGTTGGACTGAATGAGGACTTAGCCTTTACACCGTATTTGGGTATATAAAGCACATGTAATGCACATTTTGTATAGTTTTCTATAGGTTTTTTCACATTATTTGGCTAGGGGTACAGGGGTTTTTTATATACATATACCCTGTTTCCCCGAAAATAAGACACTGTCTTATATTAATTTTCCCCCGGAAATATGGCACTTGGCCTTATTTTCGGGGGATGTCTTGACAGATATCAGGCAGCGTGCGTCTCCTCCACCTCCCTGGAGCTCCCCCCTTACGTGCCCCGTCATTACGCCCCCTAGTGGTTACAATACAATTTTCGGGGGATGACTTATATAACGATATCCTCCGAAAGCAGGCACTAGGCCTTATTTTCGGAGGATGTCTTATTTTCGGGGAAACAGGGTATTATTTGTTGTGGATATTTATGCACGGGTATTGGTTGTTTTCCTCCTTGAGGTTGTTGTTTTTTTATCACAGTCACAGTTTTTGCACACTGAATCATTTATGCGTTCCTCCAGTCCAAAATGGATGTTGGTGTTCGAGTGGTCCACCGTAGAGGATAAGAAGATAAAAGAAAAAGAAAAGGATGTTGCACCAGTAAAATGAGGAGGAAGAACGCACAATCTTCCAGAATGGAAATTTGAAACCCTGTCTTATGTCTCATCTGGTTATCCTCTACATCTCTTGCATGATTCCTTTGATGACAGATGTTGTGCTGGTAGATTTTTGTGTAGTTGTGTAGTAACTGTCCAACGTTATTATGGTACCGGTGTGGCGTCTGTATCAAATGCTGGGTTTAGGCCATCTTTAATATATTGATCTAGACTTGTAAACCATTATTAGTGAGCCAATAGTGGTTTTAGGTGTGCATTGTTTGCAGCCCTCTGCTATTGTGCCTGATACCATTATATTGTATTATTATGAAGATCCCGTATTAGGTATTCTCTTTTTGGAACATTTAGGCATAGGGTTAATATAGGATGTAACAAGTCATGTTGGTGATTTAGAAACTGTTTATTATAGGGCGCTTAAGGTTCTATAATTATGTAGGATGTATGTAATTCTTCACTTCATTATAATATTGCCAGGTATCCCTCCATATAAGCATTGTACATAGATTAATTCTTTAAGTTAATGAGGGCATCAAATCTTTTTTGTGAGATATATTTTTTGTATGTTGGTTAATATATAGGATTTTTATTTTTTGCAGATGATTCATAGATAAATAGTAAGGCATCTTTATTGTTTTTCCCAGTACTCACCTATCCGGGCTCCTGCGCATGCTCGTGGCCGGCTCCCTAACGGAGTGCACACGTCCCCTGCTGGTGGAGTGTACGCTGGTGCAGTGGCGCGTTTCCGGCCGGGGCGCGTCAGAGCGTTGTCATCTCCTGACGCGTTTTCTGGCCGGGACGCGTCCGGTTGCCGGTGTGTTTCGGCGGGCGGTGCGGGAGCGGAATGGGTGAGCATTTAACGGGAATGTTTAGTTAGGGGCTGTGAGTCTTTTGTCTGCCATGAGGAAGTGACGCGTTGACGTCACGCAATGCGTAGGCAAGCAGGGGGTGGCTGCTTGGTCCTCTGTGATATGTAAGATTTGTTGATTGTTGGATTTCATGCTTTTCTGATCCCTACCCGGTTGGTCCTTATGTGTGTATTTAGGACACTGTAGTATATGTTTTATATATATTTTTTGCACTCTAGCACAAGCACTTTTTTTGTATATATTGACATCAAATTAGTAATTTTATAGTTTTCTAGGTTAGACTTTAGCACTTTAATATTACCTGCCTGGTTTTGTTTATCCATACATAACTGGAATTGTATATATATTTATTCTTCATGGCCACGAAATAGCAGTGTTTGCCATCCTTAACCCCCCCCCCCCTTCCTTCAAGGCTTTGTCTAAATGTGTTATATGTTTTTTAATATGTCTGTTTAAGTGTAGATCTATTTCCTAATAAAATATTTAATGTTTGGATATTTCAACAGTGGTGCAATACATTCATTAAAGGGGTAGATTAGGGAGTGGTGGGACTCCCTTTAGGGTTATCCCTTAGGATTAAGGTAACAGCCTCATTAGGGGAATGCAAGCAAGTTTTGCTTTAGAAAAAATGCCTTGTAATCAAATAGCAAATAATTCAGTTCCTCCTTAAGGATTGGGATCTGCTACTTTCAAATTCATCCACTTTTTCACTTTTTAATGGCAATAAAAACGAGTCTTGTGATATTTTTACATCAAGCATTCGCTCCAAATTTAATGTTGATTTGCAACAAAAAAACAAAAACGCCAACATAGTGTAAAATTGCACAGATTCCTGGTTCAATTGCCCCCACTATGCAATGCTCACCAAATATATCAATAAAATCCAGCCTGCGGCCGAGGCATCGGGTAAACATATATGCAGGAGCTGATTGCAGTGGCGAGACCGCTGGTGGTAACACGCAGCTTTGCCTTCTCAAAAATACTATATGCTGGATTTTATTGATATATTTGGTGAGCATTGCATAGTGGGGGAAATTGAACCAGGAATCTGTGTAACTGCTGTAGCTACAGTTCTGATATTACTCCTAGCGAGTGGATGTTTAATCTCCTAGATTCTAAATTGTTATATTGTTAACTAACAGCGCAACCTTGAATATATCACTTTATATTCTCATTAGGGGAATGCATAACAAAGGCTGAATTCTCCCCACTGATTGCTGAATGCATCCAGACCCCAAGCCACCTCTCCAGCAAGGATTCAGTCAGTCTGGAGAGCTCCCGAGATCTTGTTCCTCACTGGTGGTTTAGAAGGGCATTATCTGGGACAATCTGGATGTCTCTGCCCATACTTCTGATTCGAGTTCCCTCAGGGCTTCTTTTACTAGGAGTTCCCTGAAGTTGGAGGACCTCCAGTTCATGCCTCTTGTCCACCTCTCTTGAATGTATTGCCCTTGGCAATGAGCTCCACAGCCACCACTATGGGTTCTATCCGGTGTCATGGCTGGAAGCCTGCCACATTCTCTGACCTGGTCCACCACAACAGACTTTCCCTTACCTGCCCTGGTAGGGTGACTAACCAATCCAGGGAATCTTGATCCTTGTCCCATGCATCTAGAAAGGTCTGCAAGGGACAAGAATGAAGCTGGGCCCAGGGAAATATTGGTATGGAGAAGGTCATTAGACCAGGTATTGCCACAATCTGCCTTAGGGAGACTGACTGGGGGGAGAGAACCTGCTTCATATGCTCTGCCCACTTTTCTTTATTATGGAAATCTGTTATTATTATTTCAAATCATTGACAATAAATACATCCTGATTTTAGGATTTTATATTGCTGTTCATAATTTTTGTATATCGCTGATATAATTTTTGTATTGCCCATTTATATATTTATAAATGCCCCCCCCCCCTTCAGTAGTCTACTCTCAAGACTAAACAGATTTAATTTCCATAATCTTTCTTCATAACTAAGAGCTTTCGTTTCCCTTATTAGTTTGGTGGCTCTCCTCTGCACCCTTTCTAAAATCAGGGTGCCCATTCATATATTCCTGGTGAAGGCGCCCCAGCGCCTTGTAAAGAGGCAATATTGCATCTCTGCCTCGTGATTCCAAAACTCTTTCAATACATGATAATATAATGGTGGCCTTGGAAGCAGCTGCTTGGCATTGCATACTGTTATTTAGTCTGTGGTCTACCAGCACCCTCAGATTCTTCTAACAGCCCAATCATGAGTCCAGCCATGTCTCACACCAATAACCTCAACTATACTTGCCAGACCTTATGGCATTTGTGAACATGCACTTCAAATTGCCATCCAGTTTAACACATTCAGCTTGTCATTAACTCTTGCATACTCACATACACATACATACATACTCTCACATACTTTTTCACTGCCAGTTTATAACACATGGATCTCCATCATAGCAGTTCTCCCCCTTCTAATTCTCCCCCCACCATCAGATGCTGTCCCCTAAGTAACCTTAGTTAGTTGTCCCCTAAGTAACCTTCCCTTTTGCTTTCAACCTTTCTCAGATATCTTATTTTAGGTAATTATTTTCTAGTGCAGCCTTAGTGCTATGCATAGCTTTCCCAGTCAGATTAAGGGTGAACCCGGGATATATATACTAAAATATATTCATACATTAGGTATGTTCTTTATGGGT
Organism: Gastrophryne carolinensis; assembly: GCA_027917425.1. Taxonomy (NCBI): domain Eukaryota; kingdom Metazoa; phylum Chordata; class Amphibia; order Anura; family Microhylidae; genus Gastrophryne; species Gastrophryne carolinensis. The sequence goes on along the minus strand of CM051235.1, from coordinate 520,268,576 downwards.
TAGCTCATTTGCATAATGTAGCCTTCATATTACCAGGAGAGCCTTTTCAGTGAAAAACCTGGATCTTTACCCTACACCCCTTGCAGTCATCCCAATCTCCAACCAATCCACAACTTGATTGTGGGGGCAGGACAGAAAGCATGGGGGAAAGAGTTCAGGCAGCTCATTATTTTCTATAAACTGGTCATATATCTGTCTTTCTGCACCTACTATCCCCTAATGATCGAAAATATTTTTTTTTATTTGGAGATGATAACAAAAGTTTTTCTCTGTATGGTGTCCTGGCAGTCATCCGTTTTCAACAAAGCAGCACATCTTTCGATTGCTTGCAGCTAAAGGAAACATTTATCTGCACATCAAATAGTCGAGAAGCAGATGGTTTCTCATTACAATCTAAGAAAATTGCCTGAACCCTTTCAGAGAGACCAGCATTGCTCTGAAATGCTGGAAATGTTGGAACACAGCCTCTCTTAATATAGTATTAATATAGTGATTCCAGTTTAACTGCCAAATGGCAGTTCTAAAATCATATTTATTATTGAGTTAATAATAGTCTAGAAAGATGGTCTATTCCCTAGCTTGATTAATTAAAAAATAGAGAAAAAAAACAAGCTGATCTTAGTGGACCATTAAAAAGTAACAGATACTGTTTTTTGTTTTTGATAGAATAGGGAGGGGTTAAGTCAATATTAAATTCAATTAGTTCTATATGACCCCGTGGGGGAGATTTCCAGTTTTTAGATTGTGGTTATGGAAAATCTTTGAGTGTCTACAATACAATACCTGTATGGTCACCGCTTATTTGTAATGAACATCACCTTAAAAAGATCAGAGATAGCAAAAACAAAAAAAACATATTGGGAAAAGTAAGTACAGTAGGTTTTGCTTTAAACATCAAGCACGTAGATACTACATACTTGTTTCTCCTACTGTTAACTGCCATGCAAGAAGAATATATGTGCTTGACATTTTCCTGGGTTTGTGGCCAAAAAAAGCCCACACCTTCATCCAGGATTCAGCGCAGGTGGTCTCTTCTTCCTCAGTGGGGGGGCTGCCCTGTGCAGTGAGCTCCACTCTAATGTGCTGCCCTGCCCAGCAAACAAGTATACTCTATAGTTGAGACTAGAGATGAGCGAACTTTTGAAAAATTCGAATCGACTGATTCGCCGAATTTTCCGACAAAAATAGTTTCGACCCGAATTTATTTGCGACAAATCGCTATTAAAAATGGCTATCTCTGAGCCTCCTAGAGCCTCAATAGGATTGTAAACCATACTGCCTTGCTGTAACACGCATAGGATGCGTCCTGGGTTAGTGAAATAATACTGTAAATAATTATCACATGCAGATCAGAGGCATCGCTAATAGAATCGCAGAGCGGCACAATTGCAGAGAGTTGAAGTGGCATCACTAGTGCCTGAAAAACACACCCTGGATCTGGCAGCAGCAGGAGCCCAAAGATTAGCTGAATCACACCCTGGAGTTGCAAGCAGCAGCAGCAGCAGCTGCAGGAGCCCAAACATTGTTTTAAAGAGACACTGGAGTTGGCTGCAGGAGGCCAAAAATTGGATAAATCACACCCTGAAGTTGGCAGCAGCAGGAGCACACACATAGCTTGAAAGAGACACTGGAGTTGGCTGCAGGAGGCCAAAAATTGGATGAATCACACCCTGGAGTTGCAAGCAGCAGCAGGAGCCCAAACATAGCTTGCAAGAGACACTGGAGTTGGCTGCAGGAGGCCAAAAATTGTATGAATCACACCCTGGAGTTGCAAGCAGCAGCAGGAGCCCAAACATAGCTTGAAAGAGACACTGGAGTTGGCTGCAGGAGGCCAAAAATTGGATGAATCACACCCTGAAGTTGCAAGCAGCAGCAGCAGGAGCCCAAACTTTGCATGAAAGAAACACTGGAGTTGGCTGCAGGAGGCCAAAAATTGGATGAATCACACCCTGGAGTTGCAAGCAGCAGCAGGAGCCCAAACATAGCTTGAAAGAGACACTGGAGTTGGCTGCAGGAGGCCAAAAATTGCATGAATCACACCCTGGAGTTGCAAGCAGCAGGAGCCCAAACTTTGCGTGAAAGAGACACTGGAGTTGGCTGCAGGAGGCCAGAAATTGGATTAATCACACCCTGAAGTTGGCAGCAGCAGGAGCACAAACATTAGCTGGAAGGCACACCCTGGAGTTGGCAGCAGCAGAAGCAGGAGCCCAAACATTGCTTGAAAGACACCCTGGGGTTGGCAGCAGCAGCAGCAGGAGGCCATAAATTGGCTGAAAGGCACACCCTGAAGTTGGCATCAGCAGGAGCCCAAAAATTGGCCTAAAGATATAAATATGTTTTGCACCATTTGGAAAGTGTAAAACGTGGCACCATGCTGAATCTAGTCGCATGCATCACCCATTGGTGGGTGGAAATCCTGGCTGATCCATCCCTGATTCATTTTGACAAAGGTGAGTCTCTCCACATTTTTAGTTGACAGACGAGTTCTCCTCGCCGTAACTATGGCCCCCGCCGCACTAAACACCCGCTCAGATGGCACGCTACTGGCCGGGCAGTACAGGTTTTCCAGGGCAAACTCTGCTAGTTGCGGCCACAAGCCAAGTTTGGTTGCCCAGAGGTCCAGCGGATCCTCAAGGTGTGTTGGTATGGTCATGTCAAGGTATGACATGACCTGCTGGTTGAGGTCCTGCTCCAGGTCTTCCTGCTGCTCATGAGTAGCCTCACTATGCGGGTGTAGAAAGCTACTCATTAGCGACTGAAGACTGAGGCTGCTGCTGATGGAGCTGCTGCTGCTGCTCCTGGCAACCCCCCCAGCAGGCATGGCAGTGGAAGGTGAGCGCAGAGGTCCCCCCGAGTCAGACCTGCGAGAGTATGGACCATGGCGCAGATAGGCATCGCCCAACTGACTACGTAGAATGTCTTTGTAGCAGTTCAGTTTGTCCTCCCTCTCGACGGGTTTAAAAAATGCCCCCATTTTGTGCCGGAAGCGAGGGTCCAATAAGGTGGACAGCCAGAAGTCATCCCGACAAATGGAAACAATTCTGGGGTCACTACACAAGCACGTGAGCATGCTTCCTGTCATTTGCGCAAGTGACTCGGAGGGACTACCTGTCTCCATCTCCACTGCATACTGCCACGGTGTCCGGGTCCTCTGTCTCGCCTTCTTCACAACCCTCTAGCTCCTCTGGCTGCTCCTGCTCCTCCTCTCCTGTCCTCTGACTAGATAAACCAGCCATTTTGCCAAGCCTAAACTGTGCTTCAATGGGCCACTCCTCCTCCTCCTCTACCTCCAGTTCAGCTCCAACGGGGTTCATGTGGCCGTAAGATGTAGATGCCATGTCTCCAGTGGCCTGACCAGCCATGGTTTCCAACATGTGCTGTAGTACATGAAGCAGTGGAATCACGTTGTTCATCCCGTAATCCTGCCGACAAATAAAGTGGCTTCCTTAAAGGGCCTGAGCAAACGGCAGGTGCCACGTATGAGCTGCCACTGGTTGACATTTAAGTTACACAGGGGAGTCCCCCTATCCGCTTGGATCATCAGGAAATCCGTGATGGCTTTTCTCTGTTCATATAATCGGTCCAACATGTGAAGGGTGGAATTCCAACGGGTGGAAACATTGCAAATCAGACTATGTTGGGGGCTACCGTTCTGACGCTGTAGCTCAAGAAGGATGTTTTGGCGGTGTATGAGTGGCTGAAGTGCATGCAAAGTTTCCTTGAAGTTGTTAGGATGTCTTGCAGATCGGGGGAACACTTCAGAAACCACTTGACAACAAGATTGAAGACGTGAGCCATGCAGGGGGCATGGGTCAGTCTTCCTTGGCGCAGCACAGACAAAATGTTCTTCCCATTGTCGGTAACCATGGTTCCCATTTTCAGTTTTCTTGGAGTAAGCCATGTTTGGATTTCTTGATGAATAAATTTAAGCAGTTCCTCCCCTGTTTGACTCCGTTCGCCAAGACAAACCATGTGAAGCACTGCGTGACACCTCCGTTCCCTGCACACATGGTAGACTGGAGAGGCACTGAGACTTGACCCTACAGTGGAGGGTGAGGAGATGGCGGAGGATGAGGAGGCCGAGTCGCACGGTGTCACAGGCACAACGGCCAGGGAGCGCGGAGGCCGAAGTGGCGTGACCTGTCCAAGTTGCTGCTGCTGCTGCAAAGGGACCACATTCACCCAGTGGGCCGTAAATGACATGTACTGTCCCTGACCATAGTTACAGCTCCAGACGTCGGCGCTGCCATGCACTTTGCTACACACCGACAGTCTCAAGGACTGGCCCACCTTCTGTTCAACAAAAGTGTGCTGGTACTGCCTTATTGGCAAAGAAATGATGGCTTGGGACTCTCCACCTCGGCTCGGCACAAGCCATAAGTTCTCTGAAACGTGCAGAGTCCACCACCTGAAAAGGGAGCGACTGCAGCACCAGCAACTTGGACAGGAGCACATTCAGCTTCTGAGCTGTAGGATGAATGGGCGCATACTGCTGTCTCTTGGACATGGCTTCGCTGATGGATTGCTTGCGGGGTGCATGACTTGGTGAAGGAGGAGGAGGAGCAGGAGCATCAGGAGGAGTGACAGAAGATGGGTATGACGCACAGCTGCCTTCGTTTGAGGTGCTGGAGCCTTGGCTGGCAGAAATTGGGAGCGGCGTGCCGCTTGATGAGGAAGCAGGCTGGACCACCTCTTCGAAGCCTCGGTTCTCCCAGGCCGCTTTATGGTGACGCATCATATGTTGACGCAGGGCCGTGGTGCCAACATTTGGGCCCTGCCCACGCTTCACCTTCTGCCTACATATCTTGCATGTTACCCTCCTGCGGATGCTTCAGGAAGAACTGCCACACTGCCGAGTAGCTACTTTTCCCACCAACAGGCCGCACTGATTCACTGCTACTGTCGTCAACTCCAGGAGCCCCTGCTCCATTACCTCCCGATAAGGTAGCCTGCCGTGCAGCAGGTGTTCTACTCCGGCCCCGTTTGGCTCCAGGCTTTACAATCCTGCCCCCATGCTGACTGCTAACCATGCTGCTAACACCTTGCTGCCTCAGCTGCTGACTCCGGGGCAACCTGCTCCCCTCTTCTCCTGATGATGACGATGAAGCCCCTTCTGCACCCAGCTACCAAGTGCGATCGACTTCTTCATCATCATCATCACCGAGTTGTGGCTGCACGTCACTGATGTTCTCGGTTTCCTCAACAGTGTCTGGCGCAGGAGCTGGAACGCTCGCAACACCCACGACACTCTCCACATCACTATTTGCCTGCCTAGCTAAAGAAGCCACCTCCATTTCTTGGCTGGGCAGTAGCTGCTGACTGTCCTCTATCTGATCATCCTCCTCACTAAAGAGTGGAGCTGAACCCAAAGCATAGGATACATCGCTGGGGGAGGGAACGGCGTAGGACAGAGGCAATGGGAGGACAGGGACTGCTTTCGGGGCATGCCAACTCAGGGTTGTGTCAGAGGAACCTACCGACCCTAGACTGGGGGTCTCAGATGTAACTTGTGATGATGTGGATGACTGCGTTAACCAATCCACCACTGCAGATGCGTTACTGGTGGAGACACGACTGCTAGCAGATACAGGCAGATCCGGTCTGTCACCGTGACTCCTGCTGAATCTTGGTCTCTGCCACTCCTCTTTGAACATCCTGGCACTTGTCTGCCTGACATTTTTATGTATTTGAAATGCGCAATAGGTACGTTAAAAAATGTGTTTACTTTAAAAAGCAGAAGCTAAATAAAGTGAGGAACTGCTTCTCTGCACCAGATACTATGAAAATTGGCAATATGGGATACCCTGCGCCCTAGTGTTTTGACAGCATTCAAAATGCAATATCTTGATTAAGCTGAGGATGAAAAAGCGTATTTAGTATAGCAGATAGGGTGCTACGTGCAGGTTTGGGTTACCCTGCGGCCTAGTGTTTTGGCAGCAGACCAAAAACAAATTCAAAATGAGATAGCTTGATTAACCTGAGGATGAACAAGCGTATTTAATATAACAGATAGGGTGCTACGTGCAGGTTTGGGATACCCTGCGCCCTGGTGTTTTTTTGACAGCAGGACAAAAAACTATTCAAAATGCAATAGCTTGATTTAACTGAGGATGAACAAGCGTATTTAGTATAACAGATAGGGTGCTACGTGGAGGTTTGGGATACCCTGCGGCCTAGTGTTTTGGCAGCAGACCAAAAACCAATTCAAAATGCGATAGCTTGATTAAGCTGAGGATGAACAAGCGTATTTAGTATAACAGATAGGGCGCTACGTGCAGGTTTGGGATACCCTGTGGCCAAGTGTTTTGGCAGCAGAACAAAAACCAATTCAAAATGCAATAGCTTGATTAAGCTGAGGATGAACAACGCTTATTTAGTATAACAGATAGGTTGACATTTGCTGGTTTGGGATGCCCATGTGGGCTGGTGTATTTAAACCAGACAAGAACCAATTCAAAATGCAATAGCTTAATTAAAATGAGGCTGAACAACGCTTATTTAGTATAACAGATAGGGTGACATGTGCTGGTTTGAGATGCCCATGTGGGCTGGTGTATTTAAACCAGACAAAAATTAATTCAAAATGCAATAGCTTGATTAAGCTGAGGATGAACAAGCGTATTTAGTATATCAGATAGGGTGCTACGTGCAGGTTTGGGATACCCAGCGGCCTAGTGTTTTGGCAGCAGGAAAAAAAACAATTACAAAATGCAATAGTTTGATTCAGCTGAAAAAGGATGAACAAGCATATTTAGTATAACAGATAGGGTGCAACGTGCAGGTTTGGGATACCCTGCGGCCTAGTGTTTTGGCAGCAGACCAAAAACCAATTCAAAATGCGATAGCTTGATTAAGCTGAGGATGAACAAGCGTATTTAGTATAACAGATAGGGTGCTACGTGCAGGTTTGGGATACCCTGCAGCCTAGTGTTTTGGCAGCAGGACAAAAACCAATTCAAAATGCAATAGCTTGATTAAGCTGAGGATGAACAAGCGTATTTAGTATAACAGATAGGGTGCTACGTGCAGGTTTGGGATACCCTGCGGCCTAGTGTTTTGGCAGCAGAACAAAAACCAATTCAAAACGCAATAGCTTGATTAAGCTGAGGATGAACAACGCTTATTTAGTATAACAGATAGGTTGACATTTGCTGGTTTGGGATGCCCATGTGGGCTGGTGTATTTAAACCAGACAAAAAACAATTCAAAATGCAATAGCTTAATTAAAATGAGGCTGAACAACGCTTATTTAGTATAACAGATAGGGTGACATGTGCTGGTTTGGGATGCCCATGTGGGCTGGTGTATTTAAACCAGACAAAAACCAATTCAAAATGCAATAGCTTAATTCAAATGAGGCTGAACAATGCTTATTTAGTATAACAGATAGGGTGACATGTACTGGCTTGAGATGCCCATGTGTGCTGGTGTATTTAAACCAGACAAAAATTAATTCAAAATGCAATAGCTTGATGAAGCTGAGGATGAACAAGCGTATTTAGTATAACAGATAGGGTGCTACGTGCAGGTTTGGGATACCCAGCGGCCTAGTGTTTTGGCAGCAGGAAAAAAACAATTACAAAATGCAATAGCTTGATTAAGCTGAGGATGAACAAGCATATTTAGTATAACAAATAGGGTGCTACGTGCAGGTTTGGGATACCCAGCGGCCTAGTGTTTTGGCAGCAGGAAAAAAAAAACAATTACAAAATGCAATAGTTTGATTCAGCTGAAAAAGGATGAACAAGCATATTTAGTATAACAGATAGGGTGCAATGTTTGGGATACCCTGCGGCCTGGTGTTTTGACAGCAGGACAAAAGCCAATTCAAAATGCAATAGCTTAATAAAGCTGAGGCTGAACAAGCTTATTTAGTATAACAGATAGGGTGCAACGTGGTGGTTTGGGATACCCTGCGGCCTAGTGTTTTGGCAGCAGAACAAAAACCAATTCAAAACGCAATAGCTTGATTAAGCTGAGGATGAACAACGCTTATTTAGTATAACAGATAGGTTGACATTTGCTGGTTTGGGATGCCCATGTGGGCTGGTGTATTTAAACCAGACAAAAAACAATTCAAAATGCAATAGCTTAATTAAAATGAGGCTGAACAACGCTTATTTAGTATAACAGATAGGGTGACATGTGCTGGTTTGGGATGCCCATGTGGGCTGGTGTATTTAAACCAGACAAAAACCAATTCAAAATGCAATAGCTTAATTCAAATGAGGCTGAACAATGCTTATTTAGTATAACAGATAGGGTGACATGTACTGGCTTGAGATGCCCATGTGTGCTGGTGTATTTAAACCAGACAAAAATTAATTCAAAATGCAATAGCTTGATGAAGCTGAGGATGAACAAGCGTATTTAGTATAACAGATAGGGTGCTACGTGCAGGTTTGGGATACCCAGCGGCCTAGTGTTTTGGCAGCAGGAAAAAAACAATTACAAAATGCAATAGCTTGATTAAGCTGAGGATGAACAAGCATATTTAGTATAACAAATAGGGTGCTACGTGCAGGTTTGGGATACCCAGCGGCCTAGTGTTTTGGCAGCAGGAAAAAAAAAACAATTACAAAATGCAATAGTTTGATTCAGCTGAAAAAGGATGAACAAGCATATTTAGTATAACAGATAGGGTGCAATGTTTGGGATACCCTGCGGCCTGGTGTTTTGACAGCAGGACAAAAGCCAATTCAAAATGCAATAGCTTAATAAAGCTGAGGCTGAACAAGCTTATTTAGTATAACAGATAGGGTGCAACGTGGTGGTTTGGGATACCCTGCGGCCTGGTGTTTTGACAGCAGGACAAAAACCAATTCAAAATGCAATAGCTTAATAAAGCTGAGAATGAACAAGCTTATTTAGTATAACAGATAGGGTGCAACGTGCAGGTTTGGGATACCCTGCGGCCTAGTGTTTTGGCAGCAGGACAAAAAATTCAAAATGCAATAGCTTGATTAAGCTGAGGATGAACAAGCGTATTTAGTATAACAGATAGGGTGCTACATGCAGGTTTGGGATACCCTGCGGCCTAGTGTTTTGGCAGCAGACCAAAAACCAATTCAAAATGCAATAGATTGATTAAGCTGAGGATGAACAAGCGTATTTAGTATAACAGATAGGGTGCTACGTGCAGGTTTGGGATACCCTGCGGCCTGGTGTTTTTTTTTTAAAGCAGGACAAAAAACAATTCAAAATGCAATAGCTTGATTAAGCTGAGGATGAACAAGGGTATTTAGTATAACAGATAGGGTGCTACATGCAGGTTTGGGATACCCTGCGGCCTAGTGTTTTGGCAGCTGGACAAAAACCAATTCAAAATGCAATAGCTTGATTTAGCTGAGGATGAACAACGCTTATTTAGTATAACAGATAGGGTGCTACATGCAGGTTTGGGATACCCTGCGGCCTAGTGTTTTGGCAGCTGGACAAAAACCAATTCAAAATGCAATAGCTTGATTTAGCTGAGGATGAACAACGCTTATTTAGTATAACAGATAGGGTGACATGTGCTGGTTTGGGATGCCCATGTGGGCTGGTGTATTTAAAGCAGACAAAAACCAATTCAAAATGCAATAGCTTAATTAAAATGAGGCTGAACAATGCTTATTTAGTATAACAGATAGGTTGACATGTGCTGGTTTGGGATGCCCATGTGGGCTGGTGTATTTAAAGCAAACAAAAACCAATTCAAAATGCAATAGCTTAATAAAGCTGAGAATGAACAAGCTTATTTAGTATAACAGATAGGGTGCAACGTGCAGGTTTGGGATACCCTGCGGCCTAGTGTTTTGGCAGCAGGACAAAAAATTCAAAATGCAATAGCTTGATTAAGCTGAGGATGAACAAGCGTATTTAGTATAACAGATAGGGTGCTACATGCAGGTTTGGGATACCCTGCGGCCTAGTGTTTTGGCAGCAGACCAAAAACCAATTCAAAATGCAATAGATTGATTAAGCTGAGGATGAACAAGCGTATTTAGTATAACAGATAGGGTGCTACGTGCAGGTTTGGGATACCCTGCGGCCTGGTGTTTTTTTTTTAAAGCAGGACAAAAAACAATTCAAAATGCAATAGCTTGATTAAGCTGAGGATGAACAAGGGTATTTAGTATAACAGATAGGGTGCTACATGCAGGTTTGGGATACCCTGCGGCCTAGTGTTTTGGCAGCTGGACAAAAACCAATTCAAAATGCAATAGCTTGATTTAGCTGAGGATGAACAACGCTTATTTAGTATAACAGATAGGGTGCTACATGCAGGTTTGGGATACCCTGCGGCCTAGTGTTTTGGCAGCTGGACAAAAACCAATTCAAAATGCAATAGCTTGATTTAGCTGAGGATGAACAACGCTTATTTAGTATAACAGATAGGGTGACATGTGCTGGTTTGGGATGCCCATGTGGGCTGGTGTATTTAAAGCAGACAAAAACCAATTCAAAATGCAATAGCTTAATTAAAATGAGGCTGAACAATGCTTATTTAGTATAACAGATAGGTTGACATGTGCTGGTTTGGGATGCCCATGTGGGCTGGTGTATTTAAAGCAAACAAAAACCAATTCAAAATGCAATAACTTAATTAAAATGAGGCTGAACAATGCTTATTTAGTATAACAGATAGGGTGACATGTGCTGGTTTGGGATGCCCATGTGGGCTGGTGTATTTAAAGCAGGCAAAAAACAATTCAAAATGCAATATCTTAAATAAAATGAGGCTGAACAACGCTTATTTAGTATAACAGATAGGGTGACATGTGCTGATTTGGGATGCCCATGTGGGCTGGTGTATTTAACCCTTTAACCGCCAGCCTACCTTGAGATTTTGTCACCCTTTGTTGCCAGACCATTTTGCACTATTTTGCGCTCCCCATGTTCAACTGTTATTTTTAAGGGATTTCCAGGGATTTCCCAGGAAAGTGATATATTGTTTTTTTCAGCAGAGCCTGGGCTTTAACATGAAATGTCTTGTTTTTCATTTTCTAAGTGTATTCTCAATATTTTTGCGTGAAAACTGTGCAAAAAAATAAAAAAAAAATATTTTTTACAATTTGTGTTTTTTTGTAATAAAAAATGTAAGTTTGTCAATAAAATCTTATTGCGTGTGAAACCCCAATTTCTCCCGGTTACAGCGGTACCACATATGTATAGGTAGATACCCTTTCCTGCCCAGGAGACTCCCCCAAACTGAAACAACGCTTTAGGAGATTTTCAGATAAAATACAACTATGTGCACAATATGCGCACCTTGCAGTTTTTCAAGAAAAACAACCATTTACATTTGAAATACCCCCCACAAACTATATATTCCCTAGAAGTACACACCTCAAGCTTTCTAGGCGCACCAGGCTTGTTGACATGGGTGCAGTTTTCTGGAAGTAACCCCTCAATGTATTCTTTGGTTGCACAGGGTTTCCCTAAAAATGAATAAAAAAGCAGAATCAAAACCACATTTTCCTAAAAAAACCTATATGCAAACCAGAAAAAAACAGAAAATCTGAAAAAGCAACATCCCCCAAACAGAATGATACCCAACATGCATAGGTTCTGTCAAGGAAAGAGTTGCCAAACACACCAAAGTAAAGCATGCGCATAACGGTAATTTTACTTCAGATTTTCAGCTCTGCAGACAAAGTGCGCACCTTGTGCTTTTTCTACCAAACCAACCCGTTACATTTGGAATATCCCCCATAAACCATATATTCCCTGAAAGTACACATATTAAGCTTTCTAAGCGTACCCAGCTTGTTGTAGTGGGCTCATCTTTCTGGAAGTAATATCTCGAAGAATTCTTAGGTTGCACAGGGTTTCACAAAAAAATGTATAAAAAAGCAGAATAAAAAACACATTTTCCTAAAATATCAATATGCAAATAAGAAAAAACAAGCTAAATCTGAAAGCGCAAGGTCCCTCGAGCAGAACAATACCCAACATGCATAGGTACCTGTAACCTTTTGACTGCCAGTCTACTTGAGATTTTGTCACCCTCTCCTGACAAGATATTTTTCACCATTTTGCGTGATGTTTAACTGTGATTTTTGCAGGAATTTCCAAGAAAATGGCATATTTTCTTTTTGTGGCAGAGTTTAGGCTTTAACATGAAATGTCTTGTTTGTATTTTTTCAACTTTTTTAAATATTTTTAAATAAATAAATAAATAAAAAATAAAAAAATATATATTTTTAAATTGTCTCCTTTATTTTAAACAAAAACATTTATTTTATTAAAGAAAACCATATTGCATGTGAAAGCCCCATTTCTCTCGATTACAATGATACCACATATGTATCGGTAGCCCCCCGTTCCTGTCCAGGTGATCCCATAAACTGAAAAGAGCACTTTATAACATTTACAAATAAAATACAACTACTATCCACATAATAAAGGGTTAAATAAAAAAAAATTGGTGTGGGGTCCCCCTTCACGGGGGGGGGGCACCATTTCTTGGGGGAATTTTAAGGTTTTTTTGGGAGGCAGGTAACGGGGGGTCTCTGGGTTAATGGCAAGTCACCCACTAGCCGCAGGTGACCCCCGAGCCCTGTGAACTGGTATAGGGATCACATGGACCCCTTACCAGTTCACAAAGGGTTAAAAGTAAAAAAAAACACACAGACACACTTTTTAAAAAATATCTTTATTAAAAAAAAAAAATGTTTTTTAATATTTTTTTTTTAATACTTACCTCCCATCCCACGCTGATCACTTAGGCTTCTGCTCTCCTGCTGCTGCTGAAAGCCTTTTATACCTACTGGGCTACAGGTAACAAAGGGTTAATTAAAAAAAAAATGACATAGGGTCCCCCCTCGAAGGGAGGGGGACCCCATTTTTTTTTGGATTTTTAAGGGTTAAAACCCTTAAAAATCCCCCCCAAAAAAATGGCGTGAGGTCCCCCTACCCAGCGTAACCAGCCTGTGACCAGCTATGGGGGCTTGTAGAACAGGGCGCAGGGGCCAGCTTTAGTGGCCCCTGGCCCTGCGGCTACAAGCCGTCATAGCCTAGGGCCACGGCTCTTCTGCCCCCCCCCCTGGGCTTTGGGGAGGCAGGTAATTTGGGGGGTCAGGGGTTAATGGCAAGTCACCCGCCAGCTGCAGGTGACTTGCCAGACCCCCGAGCCCTGTGAACTGGTATAGGGGTCACATGGACCCCTTACCAGTTCACAAAGGGTTAAAAGGTAAAAAAAAAAAGACACACACGTTTATGAAAATAACTTTATTAAAAAAAAAAAAAAGTTTTACTTTACTCACCTCCGATCTTCATTTCCTGTGTCCCGCGGCAATCTGCTGTCAGTGACGGCTGGGCAGAGGAGGGGGGAGTCAGGCGATCGCCTACCTCCCTTCTCCTCTGTCCAGCCGTCACTGGCATCTGACAGCTGAACCGCCGGGTGCCCCGATGACACCCGGCAGTGACGTCACCGGCCCCGCCCCGAATGGCGGCCGCCATCGGAAGACGCTGAGGGAGGAGGGCTGTTATGCCCCCTCCAGAAGACAGAAGAGCAGGGGGGGGATCGGAGCCCCCCCGTGAAGAGGAGAGCCTGCGGGAGCCGGCGGGGACAAAGGTAGGTAAGTGTCATTTTTTTTTAACAGGAAACCGGGCGGCTGCTGAAACGGGGGGGGCACCCTATTCCGGGCCCTCCCCTGCAGCCGGAGGAGCCCCGATGGGCGATCGGAGCCCCTCTGGCTGAAGAGGAGACCCGGCCAGATCGAACAAGGGGTCAGGTAAGTGTCTTTTATTTTAACTTTTTTTTTTATGTCTGGGGAAAGTCAGGCACGTAAATTTTACGTGGCTGGCGTTTAACTGTTGGAGAGGCAGCCACGTAAAATTTACGTGGCTGGTGTTTAAAGGGTTAAAGCAGAAAAAACCCAATTCAAAATGCAATAGCTTAATTAAAATGAGTCTGAACAACGCTTATTTAGTATAACAGATAGGGTGACATGTGCTGGTTTGGGATTCCCATGTGGGCTGGTGTATTTAAACCAGACAAAAAAATATTAAAACTAATCCAGTTATGAGAAATGCTTGTGTGTAACATATAGAGTTAAATATGCCACTGCATTGATAGGATGCACAGTGTAAAGGCAGGTTTACAGCACAAAGAACTGAAATTGAATTGAAAACTGATCTGGCCAATGAAAAAAAAAAAAAAAAAATCCCTGTCACTTCAATGCTGTCCCTGCCTGGATCGTTCTGTTTTTTCCCTATCTTTCACTATCTTTCCCTGGCTCTGTCTACCTCTCTTTTTGCCTCTCTGTTGGTCTCTCTGACTCTCCCTACCTATCTCTAACTCTGTCCCTGTCTGTAACCAGCTCTGCTCTGGCCGCAATACAACACTGAACTGCGCACAAGGAAAATGGCTGCCGGTTTAAATAGCACGGTGACGTCACCAGGCTTCCTGGCTCCTGATAGGCTGCATGTGACTTTCCCATGATACCTTGCCCCAGGGGATATGTCCGGAGATGTGCTTCCACCATTTTAGAATGCCTGTAATTGAAATATATGGAGTTTAAAGGAAAACTTCAATCGATCGACTCACGGGGACATTCGGATTCATTCAGAATCGAATTTTTCGTGAAATTCGGAATGAATTTGGGTTCGTCCAGATCGATTCGCTCATCCCTAGTTGAGACTATAGTCAGGACATGGACAGTGGTGGAGTAAATATACCCACTAGCAATAGAAAGGACATAATAGGTGGCAGGGGTTTGTTTAGTCCTCTCACAGCCCTAATACTGAGGCTACAGCATTTCGGGGCAGAACATCGGGGATATCTTTGTAAGAAGGTGTTAGAAGAGGGCACAGGCTCTAGGTGAGTTTGGCTGTGTGCCGCAAACAATGCCCAGACCAGCCAACCCCAAAATAGTGAGCACCACCGTGAATTCCCCCTGTGCTCCCCATGGCCATTCTACCCATGCCCCCAGCAGCTAAACACACCCAAATCAATGGGAATAGTCAGAGCTAACTGAAACAGTGTACACGAGAACCAAGTCCACACATGGTGGCACACTAACACAATGTATTAGAAATCCAATATATTTATCTAAAGAATGCCCCTATTTATTTGAGCAGCACACAAACAAATCCCATCTAAACAGTAACTCATAAAATGCATAAAATATTTACAGAAGAGAACAATAATTTTTACAAAGAGAATCCCTGAGCAGCCAGAATTAGATCTTATACCTGAATGCAATATTAGACAATAATTATCTCATCTATGCCAAAGACATATATGATAAACAATACATGTCCCTTACAAATCAAACAATGAGGTTGATTCAGCACCCGGCTGTATCACGCTTGTGTAGAGGTAAACAACCGCTGCATTCAATACATACCCTGTGCTATTATCTACAGATGAATGGCTGACAATGAATAGTCTTAAATTAAAATTTACGGGGTTGCTAAACCCCCTAAAGAAGATTATACTTACCTTACCTTACCTGGATCATTCCATCACAGTACGACAGTCTGTCTCATCTTCACTTCCAGTTAGTTCTTGAATGTTAAATAAAGTGTATTGTGAAATTGTAAAATATTTAAATCCATATAAACACGTCATCTAATAAGAGGAGGGGTCACTTATACACCCAAAATGAATACAATTCCCTCCAAGCTTGTGGTTTTCTTCTCTTGATAGGATTAAAATCAAGGGGTGACAGAACTCACCACCCCTTATTCCCCTTCCTTCCAGTTAAAGGAAAAAATTAGCTTGGCTAGTTATTTATTGATGCTGAGTATATAAGTGATCCCTCCTCCCATCACCCGGCATATTTATATGGATTTTTATCATAGGGCCTCCTTCAACCACTGGCCCTGCTTCAAGTCAGTGAAGGGGTTTGCTTCCTCATGACTGGTAGCAGAGGTATACAGAAGCATGTGAATGTGTACTGGAGCTAGCAGCAGCTAAATGGTGGTGAGTGAAGCAATGGAAATGCAGGAGATTAGTGATTTGCAAGGGATGGTAGGTGAAGTCTTATTTTATATTTACACGCACTTAATCTACTCTAATCCAAACCCAACAGCAGCACTAATAATCGGTTTTCTTTACGCCCCCTCTAAATAACTGTAGTTCAGGGTTTATGGCCTATTAAGCCTGCAGGAGATCTAATAAATCAATATACTGCAGCAACAGCAGATCATACTGTTAGCTAAAAATAACGTCAATCAGATATGCTTTGCCTTAAATCGAAGGCATTCTACTATAGTTCTGCATTACTAGTTAGCAGTGGGCAGCCAGAGCCGGGCTGCCCTGCTGCACATCACCACCATGAAAAAAGGAAACCGGGGCGACTGGATACTCACCATTTCTGGGCCTCTTCTGCGGCCACTGTGGTGCATCCTATCAGCATTGCGGCCAGCGCTGATAGGCTCGCCTGCTGGTTGCTGATAGGCTTATCCAGGTGATGCTCCCACTTGACCACGAGCAGACAATCAGCACGATTAGTGAGTGAGCTTACCAGCGCTGCTTGCAAGTTTGATGGGCTGTGCCGCGGCAGCTGCAGGAGAGACCCGGAAGTGATGAATAACTGGGCGCCCAGTTTCTTATTTTCACGGCGGAGATGCGCAGTGGGGCACCCCAGCTGCCCCAATGCTAACTAGTAATGCAGAACTATGGTCATTTTTTGATTCTAGTTCCGCTTTGAGATCTAGAAATAAATTAAGGAAGTTGACTACTATGTGGCAGCCGGCAATACAAATAGACCACCAGCAGCTCACACATAGAGGGATGGCATCTCATTTCACTTTATTAATCATTCCTGACACATCATTTCCATACACAAAAGACATGCTAAGGGGCGTTGGAATCCTTCAGATTTATAGTGTATACAATATCTCTTTCCATCTCCATCCAGCCATATTTATTCATCTTGAAAGCCAATTTACAACAGCATTATCTCTTCATCTAAATGATAATCTGTCTGTAACTATCACAGCTGCACAACCCCTCCATAATAAGATAATAGGGGAATTGCTTCATATTTTAGACCATGTTGAAGACATTTTAAGTTGTATTTGGTATTTGAGGACATCCTCCATTAATGGTCTTTGCTTCGTACATCTTATTGAAAGTGGCAAACCTTTATTAATAAGAAGGCTATTCTTTGCTAACAAAACGATATCGACCTGAAAACTGCCATTAAAACAGCAAGGGAATCAGTAGGAAGAGGCAACAGCTGCTGTATTGACGCAACATTAATTTCCTACAAATATCTTCATGCACTTTGACTGTTCATACATTGCAACACCATGGCGGGCTGCACAGCTTGCCACAAAGCAAATGCTGAAAGTGTCAATGTCACTAGGAGGGTTTTGGCTCTTTCTTTCTCTTTCTTGTTTCTTTCTTGTAAAGAAATATTAGATTTGAATAAAGCTACATTTTGGGCTTTTGGACCTAAGCTTTGATGGTTTATAGCAAAAACTGATTTGGTTAGTCCAGGGATGCCGAGTTTATAGCTCAGGAGCCACATGCGGCTTGTGTATCCCTGCTGTGTGGCTGTATCTCAGATTAATTAAAGAGGAAATCCAAGCATTTTGTAACAATCCATCCAGCCTTTCCTCTTCTCATGCTGATCTCAATTTGGGCAATAACATGAAAAAAGGATTCAGTGGGAGTGGGAAATCTTTATGGAACCTGAAGCTGGAACAGGCCAGTCACCCAGTCCTATGCAGCAGTGGGGATGTACTGGTCTGTCCCTCAAGTCCAACCATCACTAAAGTCTACGGCTGCCATGCAGAGCCCCGCTCCAGCATCAGGGGAGGATTTGGGCAAGAGCTAGGCAGTTGGAAAAATGTTATGGATTACTGACACTTGTTTTCCAAGCTTGCTCATTCCACCTGTGTAACTTCTTCAGGCTGATGGAATCATTTTGGGGAGTAAGAATTTTATGGGATGTGGGATATTTATGCGCATTCTTCGTATTAGTTTTTGGAGAATGATAAAGATCATCATGCACTCAGAGAGTGAGCAAAGGTGAGCGAACTGGTTCATGAGAACCCAAGTTCGCTCCGAATTTAAGCCATCTGACTACGTAATTCGGCAGCTGTCTCTCATTGTTTTGAATGGGGAGCGTGCGCTGCCCTTTGCCTGGTGGCGTGCGTGCGCTCCTGCCCAAGCCATTTAGATAGGCTGGGACAAGAGTGTGCATGAGGTTGGGGGTACAAGGGGGTGCGATAGCAGGCGCTCCCCATTTAATTTCAATCAGAGCCTTTTGCTAAAAGGAAGTAAACATGGCAAAGGGCTCTGATTGGACTAGAGCTGCGCATGCACCACTGGAGCAGAGAGAGGACAATTTTAATGGCATTTATGGGGGTTTCACACAACAGGGCATCTGAATTTGGAATTCCCCCTGAGGCACGGAACAAAATCTGGGTCAGATTCCCGGGTTTGGTTCTGCTTTAAGGAATTCTGACCAAATTCAGCTGCTACTGTGAATGTGTGACAAATGTCTTACTCGGGATCCTAGCATACAAGTGCATACACTGCTCTTAAGCTATGCATTTTTAAAGGTCCTATTTAACAAAATATTTTACACTGTTTTTGGAATACGTTCAATGGATCAACAAAATATTGTATTTTTACAGTGAAAAGGGATAAAACTCTAGTAACCATTGAAGTGGAAGTCCTGATGTTTTTAATCCAACCCACATGAGGCTTCATATTCCACCTGCCAGTACTGCTGTGGTTCACATCACCAGACTAGATGTGGAGGCCAATTTATCATTAGGGTCTCGTAGCCCCACTATTAGCACCTCAGCTGCAACGCTGGCCACAGGCAGACACCGTTGTTAGTGTTTGTCGCTTTAGGTTACCTGTGGCGCGTTGTCTTGTTTGTTTTTCTTCCAATAGAGATAACAACATGTAGCGCTGATGGGGATGGCCAGAAATCTTTTATTTAACATGTAAGTGAACAGAGTGCGGGCACTCTGAAACCACAATACTCAGCTCCATGTGCAATACAAAAAAGGCTTTAACTGGGGAAGTCTGCACAGCGACCCAGCACATGCAATGACATTGGGAACATACAAATTACATGACACAAGACTGGCAGGCATGAAAATGCAAGTTAGCAGCGGGTAACCTAAGTACAATAATGAACAAAGAAAAAACAAGGCAGGGGTCCCATGTCCCTTGGCTGAGCACAAAAAATTAAAATGCGCTAACCAGAAGTCACACAAAAAACCTGGAATGGCTAATTAAAGTCTATGGGAGAATGACACTGAGCACCTGATATGATGTGGCGCTGTAGGCAGGGCCGGATTAAGTTTGGCGGAGGCTCCAGATGCAGTATTTTTTCCTTTACAAAAATATATAATGTCTGGCACCAGCCCACTTACTTGAATGTCAGGTCGAGTCCCTTGTGTCACCCATGTACCTGTGCGTGCTGCTCAGGAAGTCCTGCTTTTCCATTCTGGGTGGGGGGTGTAGTCACCCAGCTGGTCCAGCAGAAACCAGTTCCCTGCATTGAACTGCCATTGAGCTGCCAGCTGTGCTTGGTTGCTAATGTACAGTAAGCAGCCACTGATTGACAGCCTTGCACCCACCTATCCCTGTAGCATTGCTGACAGCATCTTTGCTGCTTTAGACTCTCCATCCTGCCCTATGGTGGCTTTAGCTGCAGGTTTGCAAAAAGAAAAAAGGCACTGCCACCGATAGCTTTGTTGCCGGCCCTGCAGACTGTCAGGCCAAAGACTGAAACCTCCTAGACTAGACCATAACCCAAAGGTTGGTGGAGGCCCCCTTTGCAGGGCAAGTAGTGGAGCCCCCTGGGTGCATGCCCCTTGCACCCTCCTCATAATCCAGCCCTGGCTGTAGGGAACACAGCGCTGGTACTAACAAAGCAACCCGCACTGTTAAAACAGGGAAAGCTACATGGCACAATGAGAGGAGCTAAACATTTTTTTGCGTCATACATATGACTTGATGGTGGCGCTCACAAAAAACACGGCTTTAGCCTTTCTTAAATAAGGCCCTAAATAATTCAGTAATAAACGTCCAATCTAAAGTGTGTGCCAAATGCCTTCAATTTGATATCAGAGGCTGTCCCTCTAGCATCTCATAGCTATCATACTGGTGCCGCTGCTCTGCCTAAGCTGATATCTGGTTTTGCCTAAATGCACCTGCTCCATGACAACTGCTGAATAATAAATTCCGCTATAAACCTAATGTCAGCGCAGGCATGGATGTTAATTTCACAAGGAGATAGTGGCCGCTGCTGCTCTCTGGCTGCCTTCCCTGCTGATAAACCCTTATCTGCTATTTAGTGAAACACTCAAATTCAATTAGATTTCATTTTATACAGCGTCACAAATTTATTCAGGGCAAGATAAATGTTTTCTTCATTTACTAGACCACTTTAACAATATGTTATATTATAAGGATGAAGATGTAGGTTTTTCAAGGGATGCTTTACAAATTCTGGACCAGCACCTACACTACTTCAAAGCTTATCTCTGGGGAGAAAACATTTCCTCTCCTGCAACAGAGCACATCTGCTTTGGATATGATGATGCGCCTTGAAAATGTGGTTCTTGAAATCAATGCATGTTCCTAGCTGCTTATAACAGAGAAAGCCTGAGGAGTGCAGTGTCTGGCATGCCCCTCCTCTATGCACACTGAATGGAGCTGTACACTCTGCTTACTGGGAAGGACGTTCTGTATGGCTGTGCAAAAAATGAGTGAACAGCTGACAGAAATTACACAACTAAATTACAAGGCTAAGTATTTAAAGCTGACCTAAAGTTAAAAAATGAATTCAAAGAGGAGCATCTCCCAGTTTTTGTTTCTGTTCTGCTTCTAGCAGTCATATTTCTTTATCTGTTGTTGCTGCCCTTTTTGAGCAGCAACAACCACAGACACTGTTCAGAGAAGTTAACTGTTTACCTTCACTTAAATTGGATTTTAATTTTTGAATGGCATTCATATTGCAGACTTTATTAAAATAGGAATATGTGCGCTTGTCAAGGAAGAATTAAAGAAGTCGCCAAATGTGTAATATTAAAAATCCATATAAACATGCTTAATAAAGGATATGTCTTAAAGTGGACCAAAACCCATGATTTTGACTATCCTTGGTCTTGGTCCTTGCCCCCGGGGCACCACTTTTGGGGGTACCCCATGCGTGAAACTCCCTGCTCGAGGGATAGCATGGATGCGGCTGCGAATCGTTGGACCGGGAAAGAAAGTAAGTGTATGGGGCGACCTGGGGGGTTTCACACAGTGGGGCATCTAAAATCAGGATGGGAGGGAGGGAACTGATCGGCCTTAGAATCTTATAGATTTCCTGGCCAAACGTTGTGGGTTTTGGGCCACTTCAACATTCCCACCAGGCTTGTGGCTTCCTTCAACTGGTAGGAAGTCCAGGGTTGACAGGTCTTTGAGTATACCATTACACTTTTAGAAGCATTTGTGACCTAGTGGTCAAGGAATTTCTTCTTCTTCTAGAAGGGATGCAGGTTCGGATCCCGGCTTAGACATGACTGAAGTATTCCTGAGCAAGGCATCTAACCCCCATTACTAGGGCATGTGTGTACACTGGTGTGGTTCATTTGTGTGTGTTTTCACTGCACGGATCGGATTTGTAGTACACAAATTCCTATGTATGCACAATAGTGATGGTGTAGGACATATGAGTAACCCTTCCTATTGCTTTATTTGTATTTGTATTATAGATCATTCTTTGGGATAAAGCTTCTTTAAAGTACAGTAAAACTACACCACATAGTTTCCAGAGAAGGTCGTGGTCAGCAAATATACAGTACTAACCCACCTCCTCCTGCTGCACCTGAATCTTGCACTGCTGACATACAGTAATTACAATACTCCCTAGTGTGACGGGTAGGTAATGACCCACAGTTATAGCTCATTAGGATTTGGACCTTTTCAGAGGAATAGGCTTTGAGGGAGACTTTAATAAGTGTAAATAAAACTCCAATGCTTTGCTATGGAGATTCAGTAGTAGTTGTTAAAATAGAAAATAGATTCTTGATAGCATTAGTTAGATCAGTCCCATAGAAAGAAACAAATCTCAGGGAACATAATGGTCCTTGTGTAACCAGTGGGTTTTGGAGGGAATAGGGAAGAAAACAAAAGTTCTATGCAGAACCAGTTAGTGCCAGTAAACTAGGTGCCCTAAATCATAGAAGTGGCTAGAACATGTGCCACACATGCTTGGGACTAACTATAAGATTATGTGTTAATAGGTTGTATTAAGGGGAATCATGCCATACTTCTAGGCTCTAACAGCATATCCATTTGAGGGGATATATGCTTAGGGCCTTATTTATCAAGTGATAGCGCCAGGTAGTGTCTCAGTAGCGCCAGGTATCGCCAGCTAACGGCGGCTACCGAGTACAGAACGTCAGGCTGCGAACACAATCACGCATTTATCACGCTAAATGAAGCTAGCGCCGGCGAAAGCGTCAGCTAGCACGGGATTCATCATGTAGCCGACTGCAACGAACAGCGCCGCTGCTAATCCCATCACAGCGACAGGTATGACCTCTCGCTACCTGGCGCTCTCCCATACATTTCAATGGCAGACACTGCAATGATTTTTTTAGTGGTTTTTGCGTTCTTGTCTTTTGCCAAAAATTCAACACATGTTGTTTAGGATATGTTTGATTAATCTGTCTTGTTTTTATTGATTTTTTGATGAAAGATGTAATTTTTACACTGGAATGTTGTGAGTGAAATCTAAAATGTATCTCCTCCCACAAAACACATTAGCCTCAAATTAGCTTGCTTTCACAACACACATGGCTTGTAAAGCTACTTTTTTGTCAGTCATGTTTGGCGCTCACGTTCGCTCATTGAAATTGTCAGCGCCCAAGCTATTCGGCAGCCCTGTCCTTGTTGAATCTGTGGTGGTCAGAGTTTGTGCAGTCGCTGTTGTGATTCGCTATGTGGCGGCGCTAGCGTCGCTGTGCTGCGCTGTGCTGTTCATACATGTGCCTTTCTGCCATTTTCCCTGAATTCACTTGCAGCGACCCCAGTCGTTCTTAATGAATACACTGTAGTTCTGAGCGTGCATGTCCACATTCTGCTGGATTTGTTCAGGCGTACAAGCTCGTAACAACCCGTTATGCATTCTCCTGTGTGCAACATTATCATGTAGTGGGATAGTTTTCTTGTGTTATTATTTTATTAAGGAATAAGATTGTTATTTGTAAGCAACCAGCTTTGTTTTTGCTCTGACCTATGCATTACAGGATATTGAACACCCAGCTAAATCAAGCTAATAATTAATGGCGTCTTGGCCAATAGCTTGTTGTAATGCGTAAATATCCTATTCCCGCCACTTAGCTTGCACGTATCGGACATTAGCTGGTTCCTAGTGCGCGGAGCGTGGATTTTTTTCGCTTTCGTCATATCCACTTCCGGTTTGCTCCTTTGCGTTTCCCAGCTAAATCAAGCTAATAATTAATGGCGTCTTGGCCAATAGCTTGTTGTAATGCGTAAAAATCCTATTTCCGCCACTTAGCTTGCACGTAGCGGATATTAGCTTCTTCCTAGTGCGCGGAGCGTTTTTTAAAATTTTTGCTGTCGCTTTCGTCATATCCACTTCCGGTTTCCTCCTTTGCGTTTCCACCATCATGCCTACCCGACGTGTGCTGCGCCTCCCCAGCTCCTCCTCTGACTCTGGCCCCCCCACCCCTCCCCCACCTTCCCCACCTACCTCACTTCCCCCACCTAACCCCCCTCCACCCCCTCCCCCCGCGGGCCACCAAAGCAAAAAAGAAAAAGGGTGGATAGCCGCGTAAACGGCCAGGTGGTGAAAGTGAGTATATTTTCCTTGGATGATATGTTTAATCTGTTCTCAGTATAAATGTTTAGGCCATTGTTCTGATGTCATGTATTGATAACCTTTTTGTTTTTATTTGTCATAGGATTTCTGCATCCACCAATATGACTATGCCCGTGGGGGCAAGAAGCGAATTGCCCTGGAGGTGAAGGCCACAGTGTCCCGGCGCTTCCACACCAGCCTCAGTGTGCGCTCCATCATGCAAAAATGGTCAGACTTTAAGCGCCGGGACCCTGAAGGCGTGTACCGCCTATATGATGCGTACGCTTCAGGTAAGTGGAAGTTTATGCTATGTTTTTAATTTTTGGGAAATAATATTGTAAGCTGTGTCCATTTTGGGTAGTAATTGTAATTTTTTTCATTCACCCCCTCAACACAGATAAGCGTCCTCCCCTGGGGAAACGTGGGAAGGGATTCCTCCCCCGAACGAGACAGGCGGACTCGGGGGAGTCATCGGGGGAGGGTCCCTCTCGAGGGTCCTATTTAGAGGACCCAGGGGAGGAAGGGGATGACGCCCCAGAGGAGTGTGCTGCTGGGGGGCTGTCAGGATCGAGCCTCAGCTCCTCACACTCTGACTCTGAGGAGTCTCACCAGACAAGGGGCCACTCTGAAGTGGGGAGTCCAAGTGGGGTGGAAGTAATGGACTCTCCCACACTCCCTGAAGGAGCAGGGAGTGAGAGGGAGGAGGGTGGCTCTTTGGCTGGGGGATCTTTGGATCAAAGTGTGAGGAGCCGAGGCTCCACGCCTCCTCCTCAGAGCCCTCCCTGGGCTTCAAGTGGCAGCTCATCCCCTGGTGAGTGCACATTTAGTCAGTGTTAGTCTGTGACAGGTTACATATGGCCATTTGTACTTAGCCCTTGCCATTCCTCTCTAATTTGCAGCGCATCATATAGGCGGCACCTCCAGGAGCTTTTGGCAACGCCTTCTCCACGGGCATAGTCATGGTAAGTGTTTGTTGTTATCCCTCACATTCCCTATGTTATGACATTCCTTAAAGTGGACCAACACCCATTGTTGATTGGGCTTGGAATCTAAAAGCTTCCCTGCCCAATCACCTCCCTCACCGCGGGCCCCCCCCCCAAAAGCCCACAAACTCCTTACCTCATTGGGGGTGGCAGAAGCCACCGCCGCAGCCTCCTGCGTTACCCCTCTAGATGTGTGTGCGCCTGTGCTCTCCGTTTCAGAATGGCCTGCACGTGCGCACGCACTTGAGGAGTGACGCGCGGAAGGCAGCGGCGGCGGACGGTCTCTCGCTCAAATTGTTGTGCCCTGCCAAAGTGGCCCAAAACACAGGATAGTATAAATCCTGGGTCTTGGGCCACTTTTAACATACACATGTTTCCTGGTCCATAGGCCAAGCTGGTTTTCTAATGTACATTAACATCACAAACCCCACTACAGTGCAATTCAACTGGCAACCACCCTTATGTTTCAGCCCACACCATGATGGGGGCTAGCAAATGTATTATTTTTGTAAGTTGTTCCGGCTAACACATGTTGCACACTAGTAACATTCTACAATCAACTGCAAATTAGTCCTTACCATTGCACTGTCAAGGTTATTGGCACATTATCTTTATGTGTCCATGTTGCAACCATAAATAATTTACATGAACTCATGGACCAGGAAATATGCTAATGTCGGACAACATGTGTGCAACCATGCAAGCATTTGTTTTGGCAGACTCCATAACCAGATGGCTGTCAAATAGTCATGTGTCATTGGCCCACTAATTTTGCTTTTCTCTTTTGCTTTCTCCTGACAGATGTTGCCACGCAGACGGAGCCGGTGACCATCCTCCCCACCCCAGCTCCCGGGACGGCCAGCAGCATGGGCCCCAGCCACAGCTGCGATGGTGAGTACATCCCACTTCATATGCCTAAAGACTTGTGACCCCTATGTCTTATAGTAAAGTCTGGAGACATTTACAATGTACCTATGTGTTTAATAAACACACATCTAGGTTACATGTGTTTGTCCAACAATCCTACATGCATGTCTGCATGCTTGATTGTTGGCTCACATTCTTGTTTTCGCCACATAGAGGCAAATTGTGGTTTCTACCCAACCAAATTGGCCTGCTAAGGTGGTGACCTCTAAGATTCTTGGCCAAACAAGTTTACTCGTTAGGACTTAGGCCCTGATGTTTGGCTGTAACTAAACAAATAAATGTCCACACTGGGACTTATACCTTATTTGATTCCCAAGAGTTAAGAGTAAATGTATGCTTGGGATGTTGTGGCCACATTTAAGGCAGCCACTAGTACTCATATAATGGTAACACCTAAGGGCACAGTGGCCAACAATGTGAATGTGAGCATCAGCTAATTTTAGCCACTTACATTACATTGCTACATCTGTGTCTGTTGAGGTCACATTCTATATTTTTGAATATGTTTTTTTTCTACTCTCTACAGCTTGTGCAAACCAGCATCGCAGACTGTGGCGGTCGATCCGGCGTCTTCGCCTTATGCTGCTGGCCTTGAAGAGGCGTTGTTAGGGTGGGGGGGATGTTTGGAGCCGCTGTGCGGCCAAATGTTGGGCCTGTTGCCCGCCTTGCAAAATAAAGATTTTGTATTTTTTTAATTACAGTGTGTTGTGCCTTGTCAAGCATAGTTTAAGTGTCTACAAACCCATTCTTTGTAAAATGTTGGGGTACCTTTGTAGCCATTTAATGTGTAAACCATAGTAAGATATGGTCACCAATGTGTGGCATACATTTTTGGCTACATGTACATATTTAGATCTAGAGACTCATCCCTGACTGTGTTCTTAGCTATGTCTTAGGAAAAACACAATTTAGAGGTGGGGTACTCAAATGTATTTTAAACAAATTAAAAACAACACAAATCAAATTAATATTCTTGGCTTGGGGGCCTGGGAGGTTGTGAGTCATTGCTAGGGGTGGTGTTGGGGGCCAACAGTGCAGTAAAAAAAATAGACTGCTGTTGTATGAGCTGTTGCGTCAACAACAAACTTTGCTCCATCCGATGGGACAGCCGATCCAGTTCCCGGTTGGTTTGCTGTTGGTGGCCTTGTCTCACATCCTGGAGCTGGCGCTGCAGGTCCTCAATTTGTTGCTGACACATCAGCACCTGATTTTCCAACGCCGCAATGCACTCATTATTTCCATCACGCGGCTGTTGGCGACTGTAGTCCTCCAGCATCCGGACCCCTAGTTCATAAAACTCCGCACTGGTCGGTGCCACACCTCCTCTTGCTCTGGGTTCAGGCTAAAAACCAAAAGTGAAGCTGAAACAATGCAGCTATGCCCCTCCAAATAATTTCCCCAAAGTGTAACAATCCAACTTACCCTTGCTTGAGCCTCTGTAGCTTGGCCATATGGCACTTGTGAAGAGGTCCCAGCTTGGGGTTCTGGTCCGGCCTCCTGCCAAAACAACAAAGAAATAAAATGTGACATGTTGGTTCATGGACTACCCACCAACATGTCAATGTGGTTATTGTTCCTCTAAATCAGCCATGTAACCTCCGTGTCGTCCGGCCGAAGTAGGTCCGGGGTCTGGCTGCCAGAGAGGGGCAAATCCACATCTGAGACATTGGGCAAGTTGGCCTATGCTAAACAGGAAAGTCATGTTAGTAGGTCAGTGGACCAAAATCAAATGTAAGATGGATAGACTATCGAGGCCATACCTCCACAAAGTGCCAGATTACACACTAGCCAAAAGGTATCTGGTAAACTCAGATTGCTAACATGTATGTAAGAGGAAGATGAGCCAATAATTGGGCCAAAAAATAACAGACACATTGCTCAAATTACACATACCCGCAATCTCCCAGATGTCTGGAGTTGGGCCCTCACTCGAGCTTTGCCCTTGAAAATACATGTTTAAACACAAGTTGGCCTACTAAATTTCCACAAAAGTTTTGCAAAAATCCATACTAGATAATCAAGCCAAACAAACTTACCCTCATCTCTGGCAGCCTCAACGTGAAGGGCCCTTTCCGGACAGCCACTTCCGATTTTCCGGCCAACTAAAATACACAATTAATGTCTCTAAATATTCCTAACACTACTCGGGTGAATGTTTGTCTTTAAATAGACCCAAAAAATGCATTGCAATCACTCTAAAAACTATAATAATGACCCTGGGGATGGCAAATCCACTCCAAATAGGCATCTTCAAGTTGACATAGCAAACATGTAGATTATTAGACTAACCAAATTGAACCAGTGTAACATAAACAGCATAAAGGATAAATTTTTTTGGGCAATACACACCAACAGGGTCCTGTTGACCTGCAACATCGGAAGTGGTGTCCAAAGATGAACCAGTCACTTGGCCTACAAAGAAAAAAGAGGAATGAAAGACATGCACTTGTGTTAAAGCGGCTAAAGCAAGGTTGACACATGCACTTACCGGCATCCAAAGAGTAGCTTGGCTCCTGAGGAGATGCTGGTGCCAATGGCGGTGCAGCTAGGCAAAAGCAAAGAAAACATTTAGCCATTGGTAATGTGCGGCACAAAATAAACCATGCATTAAGGTGTATGTGAGCAGCTCAATCACTAATATTCCCTAATCACAGCCAGTGTGGCTTCAACATGTATATGCAGATATATGGCCACACATCTCTGGCTTCCAACATAGCTACACATGTTAGGGCCTTGTTAGTTAGTTGCAGAGAGGGTTAAAGTGGACGTGTAAATAGTCCGCAGGCCAATATTATTAATCCTCAACAGTGGTCAAATCTATTGCTTGAGGTGCTCCCACACCCATTTTGGCCCAAAACAACAAGCCCCTAAATTAGTGATAAATACCTTCAATGGCAGACTGTGTTGGAGGTTGGTTGAAGGGCAGGATTGGTTGAAGGGCAGGATTTGGGGTATCCTCCTCCTCCCCCGACTCATGGACAGCACCAT
The DNA here is from genome assembly GCA_027917425.1 of Gastrophryne carolinensis. Taxonomy (NCBI): domain Eukaryota; kingdom Metazoa; phylum Chordata; class Amphibia; order Anura; family Microhylidae; genus Gastrophryne; species Gastrophryne carolinensis. The sequence goes on along the minus strand of CM051235.1, from coordinate 520,239,892 downwards.
GTGCACCTATGCAGAAAGCAACAGACCAGAAAGTAAAACATTTATGAGGTATAATGTACTACTTCACATGTACTACTGTTAGTTGGCCAGAAAGAGACAAAGCAAATCACATACATTAACATTAGCAGCCAAAAATATGCAGAAAATATGTACCTTCAGTCCAACCTGTGGTGTCATCCCCAGCATCCACACCCTGCACCCTGGAATTTTGGCCTTCAGCATCTCCTCATATTGCCTGTAGGTACTCTTTGGACCCTGGATGGTCCCACTCTCGACATCAAGATCATGATTCATCTTTTGCATAAGGGCCTTTCTCAAAGTGTAGAAGCGTTTCCTGCAGGATGGGCCACTACGTGGGTGTTGAGCACTGCTAGTAAGCTCAACACCAATGGCATCCCACAATTTGCTCCTTTCTTGTTTGCCTATAGACTTGCTTTGGGAGCCAAATATCAGCTCCCATTTTGCAAGTGTAAGACGCACAAGAGTATTATTCTCCGCCAGATTAAATTCTGGCTCCCTCTTGGCAACTGGGCGCTTAGCCTGGGGTGCTGCATCACCTTCAGGCTGGGCCCTTTTCCTTAAGGGAGGTCTGCGCACAGCACCCACCACACTCCTACTTGAGCCAGCTGTGGCCGGCAGATGCCCAGAATTTGGCTCCATCCTGTAGCTGCACACACACACCAATACACAACCAACAAGCACGCATGCAGACTACAGAATGGTATCACCGTCTTTTTGGTTTGGGCAGGTTTTATGTGCTCTAACAGCCAATCACAAACAGGTCCACTTAATTGATTCACACATACTGGCCAGGTGCTTGTAGCCACAGCTCCACTGCAGTGATTGAAGCATGTGTGGTAGTCAATTAACTAATTACAGAGCTCACTAACCAAACAACACACAACCAAAGACAACAATGTACTCATGTATATTAAACACTTGTGACATGTGGCTATACAAACGGCTATTTAAATAAAGAGCAGCTTACCTTTCATTGGTCCACCACAGAATTTTCAGCCATGTCCGTTAATGCACGCAAGTTTAGGCTCACGTACGCTAGTAGCGCTACTAGCGTGCGGGTGCGCACTCCGTTTCACGCACACCTGGGTCAGCTAATTGGAGACAGGAAATAGCAGAGCAACGCAAAAGGCGGCAAAGAGGACCTGTCCTTTTTCTAAGTGAAGTATAAATGGCTGGATTTGCCAACCTTCTGGTATTGTTACACTGTGGCAAAGGCTGTGGTGTGGTGGTGTGGTGCTTTGGTCCCTTAGCTCATTTTAGTGTCTGGCTGGGTTTGGTCCTCACTCTCTGTGGCTTGTTGGGGGATTTCTGACATCAGTGCTGTTTCTTTAGGATATTGATTTTGTTGACATATGCAAATATTGTGGAGCATACAGCAAGTGAGGCTTGATTTTGGGGCCTTTTGTGGGCTGTGCAGCAACTCCCCTCTTGGTTGTGCCTAACTTAGAAAGCTGACTTTAAGCAGTCTGGTGGTTCAGACCACTATACTTCTGGTTTTGTGGTGAGCTGCATTGTACTGAGTGTGTGATAGTGTGCTTGCTTGTGTGTGTGGTGTGTTTGTGGTTTTTGTTTTTGTTTTGCTTCTTTGGTATATCTGTTGAGTGTGAAATGGATAAGAGGGTGATGTATGGGTTATGGGTGCAGGGATGTGTGAGAATGCTGGAAGAGCAGGAGGCCAGGGAGGAGGGTGCTGTGAGGCTTAGGGCACCCCGATCCTTTGGAATCCGCCTTTCAGTGTGGGATTTAAGTGACGAGCAGATCAGGAGCCCGTGCATGCACCGTTGAAGCCAGGTAAGTGTTAACTGCACTTTCTGGGGGTTATACACAGCAAGGTATTCTAAACTGGTATGCTCCGCTGGGTAACCCCCCCCCCCAGAAGCCCCATTTCACTCACCTTGTCCCAGAGCCCTCACCACATATCTGCACAGCGGGCGCATCCCGACTCACCTCTGCCCGAACCTGCGCTTGGCCTTTCTGAATGGGTGCACCACCCACACGTCCACCGCACATGCAACGGCTGATAGATGAGCGGGGAATGCGGCTGGATGCGCACTCTATTCCCTTTGGCTGCTTAGCCTTCAGTGGTGCCAAAGGGAACCAAGTGAAAGGCGCTCAGGCTATCAATCAGTGCGCTCGTTCTGACCCCAGTCTGGGCTGTGGGAGCAACAGGAAGCAGGAAGGTGAGTGAATAGGGCAACCTGGGAGGGTACACACAGTGGGGCATCCCAAATCAAGATGCCCTCACCGAGAGGAACACCACCAAGTGAAACAAGTGAAAATCTTTAAAGTGGACCAACACCCAGGATTTTGACTATTCTGGGTTTGGTCCTTTCCAGATCGGGGTGCCCTGCTATGTGAAACCCCTCAGATCGCAAGTTACAACTCACCTCACCCTGCTCCTACGGCGCATGCGCGGGCACTCGTCCAATCAGCGTGCTCTGAGCCGCCGTGGTATGCGCGTCAATGAGACGTCTTACCGCAGCGGCTCCGAGCGCGCTGGCTGCTGCATCTCACGCTTCCCTCTAACAGGGAGCGCGCCCTCGCCGGCCATTCACAAATGTGAATTCACAAATGTGAGCTGGGCTTCTCAAGCTTGACTGCGATAAAAACTAAAAACAGGGAGAGACTGAAAACTGTTGAGGAAGAGCTTCGTGTGTGTCTTTCCACCATTCCCGCCAGGATATCCCTTTTGTGTTCATCGAAACAGGCCCAGGTTTCACACTGAGTGGTAAGAAATACATTTAGAATCTATGTTATTAACTATATGTATAGTATGTACTGTTTTAGTGTCATTTTGTGCCATTTTGGTTGGTGGTGTGCCGCGGGATTTTTTAAGTATAAAAAGTGTTCCGCGGCTTAAAAAAGGTTGAAAATCACTGACCTAAACCACTATAAGGGGGGTTTAAGATAACCTAACCCACTATAAGGGGGGTGTAAGATGACCTAAACCACTATAAGGGGGGTGTAAGATGACCTAAACCACTATAAGGGGGGTGTAAGATGATCTAAACCACTATAAGGGGGGTTTAAGATGACCTAAACCACTATAAGGGGGGTGTAAGATGACCTAAACCACTATAAGGGGGGTGTAAGATGACCAAAACCACTATAAGGGGGGGGGGGGTTGACCAACATAACAATTAGGGTTGTTGTGCAAGTTGGCCAAAACTGTTAAAAAAAAAAACAAATTAAAATTTAAATAACTGCGAAAAAGCAAAATTAAATATAAATACTAACTGCACTTTTTATTCCTTTTCAGGCACCCCGATAATAATCCAGTGGATTTCTAAATTTTCAGTAACCACCAAAACATTAAAAAAATAAATACAAATTCTGAAAAGAAACATGTTGCAATGTGTTTACTTCTGAAGGTACTAACATTGATTTCAAGCCAACAGCAAAGCAAAGCGCAGGCGCTGTGTTGAATAGCGTGTGTCAAAATGACAGCGCCTACAAAGCTGATCTGAAACATCATATTCACCAATGTAGGCATTGTTCCCCACAACGCCAGGTAGCGACTGAGGAGGCCTGCTATAGTGAATCGCTGCCGCCCGCGGTGTACGCTAGCGGCGCTCATAGCGCCATACTGTAGTCGCTCATCTGTCGCTACCTGGCGCTATTACTGAATCGGCCTCCCCGTGTCATGATGATCCACTAACATGCTCCGGGTCCAAAGGCGTCCTCGGTCGCCCGCTCAAGTGGCACCAGCTTGGGTCAGTGTCCTGGGCTGTCTTGACCGCGCATAAGCTTTGGAAGCCCGCACAAGCGGCATCAAATTGAGTTTCCTCCTCCTTATGCATCCCCGGCATCTCTGCTCGTGTACACGAAAGCACACATACTGGGCAGCTTTCTGATGCTCACTCTCAAAAAAATAAGTAAAATATGCAAAAAAAACCTTAAAGTGCACCTATACTCAGAAAGGAAGTTTATATGGTCACGTTCCATCCCCAGCCCTGTGCCCCACAACAGCCTGTGTTTCTTTTTTACCTCAGCCTTTGTCCAATATTGATAAAAACACCAGGAAAAAACAACAGGAAGTAGTACGGTGGATTGGCTGTCATATGCTAATGAATTCAGTTACAATCAAACTGTCACATAATGGCAGTTAGGTTGAAGTGCTTCCCATTGATGAGCTGTGTGCAATATGGCCGGCTGCACCCAGTTTGTGTTGAATATTGGGCAAAGGCTGAGGTAAAAAAAAGAAACACATGCTGTGTTCCAGCATCTCAGCCATGCTGCTGCCTGGATTCCACTGACATATCTGACAAAGCACAGTAACAAGAAGCCCAGCAACTTCCTGTTGGCAGGTGTCCTGTAAATGCATGAGCCGCCATTTTGATTCTAAAATCCACTACAGCAGAAGTTAGAAAAAGGTAAATACATTTTTTATGTGCAGCAATCTAAATTGCCCTGTAGAAGGATGCATATGGGCACTGTTTGTTGTGTTGGTCTGGTTTAAAGTGTCTCAAAACCAACTCTCCAAAGGCCCTGAAATCTATAAGATTTCAGGCTGCTAAATTCCCTCCCCCAGGGCATCCAGGATTGGGATGCCCCGCTGTTTGGACCCCCCCACTATCCCTTTGGCAGGGCACATGCCTGCACTAGGTACTTGTGAATGCCCATCGCGGGCATGCTCCCTATTAGAAGGTAGCGGGGGATGCGGCCGCCAGCCTGCTCGGATGCAATCGCCTTAGATCATCTATTAGACGAAGGGGCAGGAGCAGATCCGAGTGTGCTGATCAGATTAGAGGGCTGCACATGAGGCGTAGGACTGGGGAAAGGTGAGTAAGATCGGGTGACTTGGGGGGTTTAACACAGGGGGTAAGGTCTAAAACCCAGGATAGTCAAAAACCTGGATTTTAGTCAATTCTAAGTCATTTTTGACCGTTGGTCCGCTTTAACTACCAAAATGACGAGTTTGGTTAAACTGCGGGTTGTATAGCCATAGAAGGCATTTTAAAAAAATGTATTCTGTGAAAGTATTTTCCGATAGACATCCTCATTTATATTAGCAGCTGGTATTAAAGAGGAGCAACCACTGGCCTGCAGTCTATGGGGGTAATTTAAGAAGGGATAGCGCCAGGTAGTGCCTCGTAGTGGCAGGCAGCGTCTGGTGAGCGCCGGGCGCTGTATGCAAAACCACATTTATGAAAGCAAATCTGGTGAGCGACTATAACAGCGCCATGTAGTGTCACATGTATTAATACAGGCGGCTCAGTCGGCTCAGTGTATAGTGCCGGCGCTTTAGACTCAGGAGCACCATGTAGTACCTGTCACTCTGTAGCACTCTGCCATACTTTTCAGTGGGGCTTCATTAGTTGTGTATAAACAGCGTGTTTGGTAATTTTAATTTTTTTTATTTTTTTGCTCAAATAATTGTGTGACCTCTCCTGGCTGCAAACAAACACTTTTATACATTTTTTATATTTTTATGCAGAATTGTATTTACAGGTCTGGCACTAAAGTGTTATTGTGCCAGTGTTAAAACAATGTCATTCCTGTTCTGGGGGGTGACTTTAATTTGACGCTTGACCCGCTCCTGGACACTTCTAAGGGAGGCCCCCACCTGGCATACCCCAAATTAAAACGCCTCAAGACAATCCTTCACTCATTCCAGTTGGTGGACCCCTGGAGAATCCAACACCCAAATACTCGAGATTTCACGTTCTTCTCACACCCCCACAATTCCTATTCTAGGTTGGACCTTTTCCTGATTCCACACACTTACCTGGGTAGAGTGGAGGACACCACAATAGGCAGTATTACCTTATCCGACCACGCACCTGTTACAATCACAATTGGGAACCCCACCCCCATCCCTAGAAGCTGGTCTTGGAAATTAAACAAGTCATTATTGGAAGACCAGAGGGTTCTGGAAGTTGTTCATAAAGAACTTAAGGAATTTTTTGAACTAAATACTGGACCAGAGGTGACGCCCGGGGTCCTTTGGGAGGCCCACAAATGCTTTATTAGGGGAGTCCTTATCAGCCGGGGACCCAAATTAAGAAGGAGAAGTCGGAACATATTATGCGACTTCTTGCGGAGATCAGGAGACTAGAAAGCCTGCATAAGGAATCCTTGGCAGCAGTTCACATCGTGAATCTCACATCACTAAGGGAGAAACTGAAAACAGCCTGCTGTGACAGGCTGAAGGCACAGATAACAAAATGTAGACAGGCCTTCTACGAGTCCGGAGATAAATGTGGGAGAATGTTAGCTAGGGCTCTCAGAGCAGAGAGGGCTACGACGTTCGTACCCAAGATTGTAGACTCGGGGGGAAAAATGGCACATAGGGTGGAGGTCATAGCTGAGTCATTCCGCAAATTCTATAAAGACCCGTACAATCTGCCCACACCTAAGGATGGAGGCTTTATGGGTAAATGCATGATGTACATTGAGGGCTCGGGGATGCCCAAACTTCCGGCTCAGATCTGTGCCGAGCTGGAGAGCCCCATCTCAATGTTGGAGCTGTACAACGCCCTATCTAAAACAGCCACAGGCAAGTCACCGGGGCCTGATGGCCTTCACCTCCAGTACTATTAAAAATGATTCCCCACTCTGGGCCCTAAACTCCTTCAAATGCTGAATATGATTATGAGGGGATCCCCCCCCCCGTGGATTCTCTTCGGGCGCACATAGTGGTCATCCCCAAGGAGGGAAAGGACGCAAACCTTTGTGCAAGTTTTAGACCGATCTCGCTCCTTAATATGGACATGAAGCTTTTCGCGAAGGTTTTGGCGTCCAGGATTGCCCGCACCTGCACTCGGTGATAGGCCCGGACCAGGTGGGGTTCATGCCCCTGAGAGAGGCTAGAGACAATACCACGAAGGTCCTAAACTTGATCCACCTGGTGCAGAGACAGGGCGTGCCCTTCCTTTTGCTCTCCACCGACGCCGAGAAAGCTTTTGACAGAGTGAACTGGAGTTTTATGTCTGCGGTACTCAGCCACGTTGGACTGGGGCTGAACATGTTAAGTTGGATTAGGAGCCTCTACAGTGCCCCCTCGGCGTCGGTGAGAGTAAACGGTTAGCTATCTGGTTCGTTTGAAATCAGGAATAGGACAAGGCAGGGCTGCCCTTTATCGCCCTTGATCTTTATTTTGTCTCTTGAGCCCTTCTTGTGTAGGGTGCGGGGGAATCCGGACGTCAAGGGAGTGGAGAATGTGTCGGGACATTATAAGGTTGCGGCTTATGCCGATGACCTAATATTCTGCTTATCCCGCCCCAAGGTTTCGCTGCCCAACCTCTTGAGGGAACTCAGGGAATACGGGAACCTCTCGAACTACAGGATAAACTTCCAGAAGTCCGAAGCCCTTAATATTAACATGCCCCCCCCGCAGGTTCGAAAATATCAAAAACGCCTTTCCATTCAGGTGGGCCAGCAATAGCATCAAATACCTGGGGACCAACATATGCAGTGATCTCCTAAAAATATTTACCCTCAACTTCCCCCCACTTCTGAAAAACTTTGAGAGGGAGACTGCCAGGTGGGGTGGGGGCAGTCTCTCCTGGTTCGGAAGGTGCAACGCAATTAAAATGACTCTCCTGCCTCGCCTGCTCTTCCTCCTACAGACTCTCCCAGTGTTTATTCCCCGCTCTTACCTCCTGAAGGTGCGTTCGGTCTTTACCAGATTTATCTGGGCTGGAAGAAAGCCGAGACTAAGGGGGGAGACCCTGACCAGAGTTAAGGACCAGGGGGGCGTAGGCGTCCCTGATACAGTACTCTATCACACCGCGGCCCACCTATGTAGAGTGGTGGACTGGTGTGTACATGGCCGGAGTAAGCAGTGGGTCAGCTTGGAGCAGAGCTTCCTTGGAATTCCCCTTAGGGGGGTGCCCTGGGTCGCGGGCGAAGGAGATAAACTCGGGAGCCATCATCCCACCATAGGCCCCACCCTGAAGATATGCGAGACCGCCTTCCGCTGCCGGGGGATCTCCCCCTCCCCTTCTCCTATGTACCCAGTCCTGGGGAACCCGCGCTTTGCCCCGGGGTGCGGGGGTCGCCGGGTGAGAGCTTGGATGGAAGCGAATATTTACAGGTCATTTCGCTTCGGATGGAGATTGGGTAGACCTTGGGACCCTGGTCATGGGGGCTGGGATTCCAGAGTTCTCCTGGTGGCAAGGTATGCAGTTGAGGCATTTCCTGGCCTCCCTGGGGACCCATAGGGAGGGTAGACAGTCCCTTACGTGCTTTGAGGAGATGTGTCGCAGCACTGAAGCGGAGAGAAATGTCCTCTCGCCTGACCTGGAGGACCCCCCATACTTGGGAAAGTGGGAAAAGGACCTTAACTTGTCATGGTCCCCTGAGCAGCGCCGGAAAATATTAGCGCTGCCGCACAGATCCTCAATTTGTACCCGGACACAAGAGTGCGGGTACAAACTGCTCTCTAGATGGTACAGAGTGCCAACGGACCTCAATAGATGGTTCCCTGACTGCCCCCCTAATTGCTGGAGATGTAATGGAGAGAAAGGGGATCTTTTGCACATCTTTTGGTCCTGTCCTATGCTTGGGGAGTACTGGAACCAGGTCAGGGGGGTCACGGAGAAAGTCTCAGGAGTAAAGATAGCAAATGACCCCGCCTTCTGTCTCCTCCACGTCTCGGACATCCCTTTGAAGCGCTACAGGTACTCTATAGCAAGCCATCTGCTGAACGCGGCAAAAGCCTGCATCCCGCAGATGTGGAAGAGCAAGGACCCGCCCTCTATTAGTATGTGGTGCCGAAGAGTGAATGAAACTATGAGGTATGAAAGCCTCTTGTCGTCGCATGACGGCACCCATGAGAAATTTGCCATGACCTGGTATGGCTGGATGGTTTATACGGAGTCCCCGGAGGGTAGGAAACTCTTCTGTTTAAAGCCGTTGCCCTCGCCCCGCCAGCCCCCTCCCATTGCGGTCTGAGCTACTACAGTGGGTGTTGACCCGGTCCGCGGTGGACTGTTTCAGTTGCTTGGCTCGCAGCGATCTACTGGAGAACTCTGACCCACTTGGTCCAGCTTGAGAGGGCCACTCCCCACCCACCCCCCCTCCTTCCCTTCATGTACTGCCCCAGTCCTCCCCCCCCCTGGTTTCCAATTCCAAGTTTACTCTCCTGCTTAACGTCAATGTCTATGACCGCTTTTTGTGGAGATAGCCAATAGTACGGAGATCTTGCTCCTGATTAGAAGATCTTACAGTGAGGCATCAGATCGGCGGGATTAAAATGTTTATCTTTTATTAATATACATTGAGATTGAACTTATTGACATTGTATCCCTCATTGTAAATCACATATTGGAATTGTGTTAAGATTTGTTTCTCCTTTCTTCTGAAATGCTCAATAAACATAGAATTTAAAAAAAAAAAAAAAAAACAATGTCATTCCATGTGTTTTCGCTTTATTACTAGTGGATATGTGTTTAAAAATAGACTTTAATCACACAGCGTCTGGCGCTCTATGCTACAGCAACCAGCTTTAGAGCGCCGACGCTCTGTGTGTCTAGTGTTTTGTTAAATATGGTGTTGAGCGCCGAGTGCCAGATGCACTGAGGTGGCACTACCTCTCTCTTGCTGGGGAACTGTACTGTTATTAGAGCGCCCAACACATATCACATACCGGCCAGGTTACTACAGCGACCAAGATGCTCTGTTACAGCACCCAATACCCGTTTACAGCGCTTACGGTCGCTCTAAGCGCGGCTATATAGAAAATATTTCAGCTAAGGCTAATTGCTTTTTTAATTAGAGGGGACATTATCTTCCATGCTTAACCCTTATTGGTGAATTGTACTGTACTTGAGGTTATTAGCAATTGCAATCCACTTCAGAACTGGAAATTATGTATCTGCCACCTAGCCTTTCATTTCCGTTATGAGAATGAATTGGATATAAGTATTTATGGTCTATTTAGGTATAGCTAGCAACAGACATGATTAAATAGCTGGGCAATCCAGCCAGGAAACATAATACAGCAGACCAAGCAGTGCCTTAGGCATGTCTTCCAAGTAGTACTCTAATTTTACAGTCCAATTTGCTTAATAATACACTCTGGAAGATTAAAAAAAAACTCCCTTTTTGTTACGTTTTTGGCAGTCTGCCTTATTGTTTTTTTTTTTCTGGGATGTAGAATAAACATTTGTGTTAGGCTCCTTTCACACTTGTGCTTTTCTTGTGTTTGCATTGCATTTGTGTTGTGTTTTACTTGCGCTTGCATTGCATTGCCATAGACTTATATGGAGCTGAATTTGCATTGCATTGGAGATGCTGCATGCAGGACTTTTCCAATGCAAATGGCTAGGTTCGAAAGGGGCCTTAGAATTGTGCCCCCAACCCGTGATTGACGTGCTGGACATTGCTGAGCTGTGTACACTGTGACTAAATGCATCATTGCTGGGAGCAGGGCTGAATATGGCCGACAGTATACAGTTTGTGCTGTTATCAATAATAAGGCGTAGAAAAAGAAACACAGGCTGTTTTGGGGCACTGGGTTGGGTATAGAAGGTGATGACATAAACTTCCCTCTGAGTATAGTTGCACTTTAAGTGCACGTTAATTTCAGATCATTCAAAAGTTGCCCTGGCCAGTCCCAGCTCAGCTTCCCCTATAAAGATGCCCCAGCCCCTGTCATTAGTGCCTGTGATAGCTAGTGCTTGGGTGTTGTGTGGTCTTCTGTTTCTTTTGCTTCCTGCGTTTGACCCAGATTTAGCTTTTGCCTTACCTTCTCTGAACTCACATTGCTTGGAATCCTTGACCTTACCTCTGTCTGCTCTCTGTGGTACTTCGCTCCATCTTCAGTTTTGAGCTTTGACCTGCCTTCTGATCCTGTCTCCGGTTATCCCTCTGCATTGATGCCCATTGGACTGACTTCTCGTGTATGACCCCTGCTTTGTCTGACCTCCCATGAATGCCAGTTACGCTCACCCATCTGCAGGTCCAGCCCTCAGTCAATACGGATTGCACTTTTAAGAACTAAGAGCAACCATGTCCGATGAGGCCTGCTTGCATCCCAGCAAACATGGGTTGTCTAAAGGTGAAGATAGCAGTGGAGATTGGGCGTAATCTAACCTCAAATCAGTTTGCACCCTGTGTATTCTTTCTGGGAGACTGTTCTCTCACTCTTCTTGTTTCAGTTTATGGACAGAGGAGGGTTTACTTGAACTCTGCTTATGAGTCTTCAGATCTGGTTTGTTTGAATCAAAGTCCTTAGGCTCTATTTCCCTCACATATCATAATAGGGTTGATTCAGAGTCCCCATGTAAAATCTTTTTTTAAAAAAATATCATTGATAAAATGAATGAAGGTAAACTCTGCATTCTTTTTATGAATGAAATTGACAGCAGGGTTGTTTTATTTTCTTTTTTTTGGTTGTAAATATTATTTTAAAAAATTGCAAGCCCCCCAGGCACCCAGCCCAGGCACTAAGCATAATAACTTGTAACCCAGGGCTCAGAGACTGTGTTGTGCACCCCCCAGCCCTGCCAGTTCCAAGCCTTTATAGCCTTTGGTATGGGCACCAATGGGCACCTGGCTCACCAGCATGGAGGTGCGGGTGATATGTTAGGTTAGCACCATGGCACCTGGCGAGTCCAGCAAGCCATGACGGCTCCTGACCCTGATGAACTGGTATAGGGTTCATCTGAACCCCTGGAAGAACCCCAAGCCCATACCAAAGGGCATAAAGGCTTGTAACTGGCAGGGCTGGAGGCCACACGGCACGGCCTCTGAGCCCTGGGTGGAGGAACTCCATACATTTTTTTTTTAAATAAATAATAAGATTTTCTAATAAACAAAAATATAAGCAGCCCCACTGACAGTTTCATTGATTAAATTAATGCTGCCTAGAGTAGTATTAATATTTTTAATGAATATTGTTAAAAACAAAAAATTACAAACAGTCAGGTATTTTTTTTGTTAGATAAATATTGTATGTAACGAAAATGCCAAAAATTGTTGTTGTCAGATGTCAATTTAACTTAATGATTTCCCCCAATGAAGCCACCTGCTCTCACCATCTTTTGAGAAAAGCTGAGAACAATTTGTTCACGCACAAATTTCCATGTAAAGACCACCCCTGAATCACGTGAAATGTAACTTTTTGCGTGATTTTTCATTTGGAGTTCTCGCTGCCAAACAAAATATCACACGAAAAACAAAAATTTTCACAAAAAAATTATTGTGGACAAAAATGGTCTGCAGAGTCAGGTGAAGGTGGAAAAGATCAGCAGGAACAGGGTTTAAAGTGGACCAACACCCAGGATTTTGACTATCCTGGGTTTTGGTCCACTTCGGTGGGGCACCCCGATCGGGGGTGTCCCGCTGTGTGAAACCCCCCAAAAACTCACCTCCCCCCGCTCCCACGTGACCGCTCCAGCCAATCACAGCCAATCCAGCCAATTCACAAACGGCCGGCGCGGGTGCGCGCCCTGCTAGAGGGAAGCGTGAGACGTACCGCGGCTCGCGAATGCGCCGATGGAACGGGGCTGAGGTAAGGTTTGTGGGCCTCCTGGGGGGCATCTGAAATCGGGATGTCCCGCGGGGAGGGATCTGATCGGTCCAGGAATCTTATAGATTCCCGGGCCGATTCCCCCTGGGTGTTGGTCCACTTTAAGCAGAAAAAAATGGCCAGATTGTAATCTATGAATCAACCCATTAGGCTGGATTCAGAGACACATTCCTCTGGACTTCCGTAGCTGTCTGTGAAAGTTTTAGTGGGTGTTTGTCATTTTTTTGCTTTTTTTCGTTAACTTTTCATTCGTAAGAACGTTCGGGAAAATGTGTATATGCGCTTTCGATGAACGAAAGCAAATTGGAACATTTCCGTTAGTTCGGATCATTTTCCAAACAAAATCTGATATTTTTAGTTCGTTCAGATAACTTCCGTTGTTGGGATGGGCTTGCGTCTGATTCAGAGAGCTGATTGCCAAGGGACCACCACCCTATAAATCCGTTTCATTTCCGATCCACTTACGGGACCTTTGAAGGCTCGGATTGCTATTGTTGAACATGTTTTGCGGCTATGTGGAGGAGTCTGAGCGCCTTTAGCACCAAGGCATTGCATGTATCAGCATGGCCGAGGCCATAAATTGTATAGCAATGCATACCTAAATCAATACATTTCATGTATGCCTTATCGAAGCATTTTAATGCTGATCTTAATTAGTCCTTAGCATGTAAACCTTTATTTTCCCACACATCCATATAATTGCTATATTTTTTAGACTTATGTCCTTTGTGAATTATATTTGGATTGTTGAACTTGAATCTTAATTTGTTGTAGGGGTTATTGTTTTAGTTGGTTACCTTTGCTTTGTGTAATTATTTTATATTTGGTTGCAGGAACCGCAAGATGTGCCACTCGCACAACATACAAGCAGTCTTTGGTCCAGCTATGCGATTCCTCAGTGTTCTTGCAGGGCATCCAGGGTCGTCCCATGATGCTTATATATTGCAGAGCTCTGGCTTATTTCGTCAGTTTGAGTCTGGAGAATTATCTGGTGGATGGCTCCTGGGTAAGTTTGCTCACATTCCATCAATCCATTTTCACTGCATGGCAATGAATATAGTTGATGACTCATGTTTTAACCTATGGCTGTTTTTAGCCCTTGATGACATGTTAAACAATATTGTAGCTTAGAATGTGTATTTTATGTTAGTATTTTTAAATACTTTCAGGGGATTCTGGATATCCGCTCCTGCCCTTGCTCCTGACGCCCGTTCTTTGCCTGCAGAATGCGGGCCAGGTGTTCTCTAATCGGGCACTATGCAAAAGGCTTTTGAACTCCAGATTTAGGTGTTTGGACCATACAGGGGGAGGGGGGGGCACTGCAGTATGACCCCCAACAAGGTTATACCAATATTTTAATTTACATTTTTTAACAGGGACCACACGTGCCAGAGTGGCACAACTGAGTGTCAGGGTCCTTCAGTTGGTGGGCGAGATGCAGGAGCTGCGTAACTTGTTGCGGACCACAGATGAAGAATAATGTTCTGTGGCCTGCCATTGCTATGTATTTTGTTTTTTATAGTTGCAAAAATTTTAAATTTTCAACATTTTTTAAAATGTTATATTTTATGATGGAAAAAAAAAATCTTACAGTGTCATTTCATTTACAAAATACATTAACACTAAACTAATGGGCCCAGAAGTATTTAAAGATGAATATTCACATGACCGAGAAGTGATTTGGGTAAGTTTTAGGGGGCTAAAATGGAAGAAGAACCTAACCGCGAAGTGGTTTGGGTGAGCTTTAAGGGTCCAAAAGGGAAGATGGAGGATAGTGCTAAGTGGTTTGGGTGAGCTTTAAGGGTCCAAAAGGGAAGATGGAGGATAGTGCTAAGTGATTTAGCTAAACATTGTAGTAGAAGTGAGGGTGGCAAATATGTAGGCGAGCACTTTAATGAGTTAAGTTTGTAGTGTGCAGGCGCAAGATCGTAAGGATTTCCGTCTGGACGATTATTTATTGAAAAAGGGAAACAGAAACTAAAGGGAAACATAAAGGATTCGTGGGAGGATACGATGGGAAAAGGGCAAAAACAAAAGCCTACGTTGTAACATGTGAAAATGAAATGGAAAAGTCACGCTGGAAAATGACATCCTCGTATTCGTAATATGCCGTACGAAACGGACAGAAACTTTACAGAAGGATTGCAATGCATGCATAGAATCGCTCGCACACTCATACGAGAGCGGAAACATTTAAAAAAAAAAACAGATCGGCACTAAAACTGAAGTATTTTTTTGTCTTTCCGAATCGAGCCTATTGTCCTATGTTAGTCACTGGAAGCTTAGAGGCCGATTCAGTAATAGCGCCAGGTAGCGACAGATGAGCGCCAGTAGCGTGATTTTCACAGCGCCCACTAGTATTTGCTGTGCTAGGCCGTTGTTCGGTTGTTGACAGCGACTCAGTCGGTGTGCGGTAATGTTGAATACGGAGTCGCTGTTTGACAGGTTCCGCGCTGTATGGGAGCGCCTGACAGCGAATGGTCATAGCGAACGGTTCCCAGCATATTCATTAACAAATCACGCTCAAAAAATTATCGCGCTGTGAAAAGCTTGTATAAACCCCAGAGCGCTGGTGGCGATGGCTTAAAAGTAGTTTTTAACCCCCAAACATCCATATTTTTTGATTAAAAAATTAAACAAGTTTTTCTAAACATTTTGTAATATGAATACATTAATATCAGACCTGTAATATCAATTCTGCACAAATTTTTATTTTTATTTTTTTACCTTTAAAAAAATATCTAACATTGCCGAAGTGGTCACAGAATTTTTGACATTTAAAAAAAAAACAAAAAACATTAATATCAATTAAATATGAAGATTTAAAGATTGCTCCATTGAAATGCATTGGAGAGCGCCAGGTAGCGAGAGGTCATACCTGGCGCTGTGATGGGATTAGCAGCGGCGCTGTTCGTTGCAGTCCGCTACATGATGAATCCCGCGCTAGCTGACGCTCTCGCCGGCGCTAGCCTCATTTAGCGTGATAAATGCGTGATTGTGTCCGCCGCCTGGCGTTCTGGAGTCGGTAGCCGCCGATAGCTGGCGATACCTGCCGCTAGTGAGACACTACCTGGCGCTATTCCTTGATAAATAAGGCCCTTAGCTGACTCATAACTTAATAAAGAAAATATCTTTGAGCTTGAAAAAATCACATCAGTTCCATAAGATTTTTTTCAAGGACAAGAATTCTTTTTTTAAGGAATGAATCAAAGGCCTGAGTTACACCAGTATGACTAAGGGCTCGGTTGAAGCCTGAAACGCGTCACAGAGTGAGAGGTGCTGAGGGGGTGTGCACGGCACATGTTTGGATTTTTGCAGTTTGGACTTTTAATTTTACAAGTAAAAGCTATGTTTTAACTTTGGCTGGATTCCCAACCACAACTTTCAGTATCAGGAGAAGTCTTTGGGAGCTTCATTGGAGTCCGTGCCGGAGTGCTATATTACAGGGGTGAGCTGGTTACACATAACTTGGTCCTGAGTTACACATACCTTCACCAGCATCTGCAAGTTCCCACCAGTTTCCTCCAGCATAAGCTATTGTAAAGAAATAATAACTGCTCTGTGGAAAACTGCTCTGCAAATCCCCAAACCATATCAACTTTTCAGGCATGTTGCATGATTTTTTTGAGGAATAGGAGTCATTCACAAAATGAAGACTAAAAACCATGCCTTTATTTGCCAAGTGCATTGGAGATGCTAAAGGAATTCCTTCTAGATGGTTACACGATAGATACAAAAAAACCTATATTAGGGGTACTTCCTATACTGCGGGGAATGAGAGAGTTGTAACATTTCAACACTACAGTACCTACAATATTTCAAGCTTGAAAAAAAAGCTTACCTTTAATTGAGGGTCATTCTTCTTCTGCCTGCCTCTCTAGTGAGGAAAATCACTTCATCATTCTGGTTTCCTTCCCCACCTCACCAATGTGGTCCACCAATCAATCTTCATGGGAGCTAAGAATGGAAACACCCCCACTCCCTGTCCTGACGTCCTGAATGGCTGCCTTACTCTGCAGCTATGAAGCCCCTCCCTCCACATTGATCTCCTGCAGCATCTCTCCACCCCCTTTTCTGATCACACTATTTGCTGGCAATAATAGGCACAGCAATGCACTTTATTTACTATGATATAAAGCCTGATTCAGAGCCTCATCATGAATGCTTAGTTTTTTGCTGAAGTGAACATGGTACACAACCGTAATTGCTTAGTGTACGCTTATGGTTTAGCCGAGCATTTACGGTTTTGGCTGTCGAACTCGTCTTGTATGCCGAGGTTGTACCTATTTTGAACCATATGTTTCCATGGAGTCCATCAATCTCCATGTTCCGTGTTCAGCGCTGGCCTTCCAGCATACGCCAAGGGTGTTTTTTTATATTTGAATTTTTTTTGGGGGGGCATGGGTTTAGTTTTATTTTAAAACAATATATTCTTTTAAAATATCTAAAATATCTAAAATATATTTTGAAAATGTTTTCAGGTGGAGCGATTTGGTACCTGTAAACACAAAAGTAATGCAAGTTCTACACGTGTGCCTATTGATACCAACCAAATACTTACCACAGCAATGTTTTTTGCCCTTTTAGGGATCCACCTTCAGCCTCAGCGCCATCCCTTCGTATGGGTCTGTAATGAATGTAATTGTGTCCTACTTGTGTAGTGGTCTGCTTGGCTTGGTTTGCACCCACCTGAGTCTGGCACCACACCAGTCTCGGGTGCCCCATCACAGCATATTCACCAACAGATGAATTTGGAGGGAAAGAGAAGCACAAGACACCAGTACTTATACTATATGTCATTTTTGCATCCCTTACCACAACCTGTGTGTTTGTTGAATATTGGCCTACTTGACTGCTGCTGGAGAGTGGGCGACTCCAAGCCCAACATCTCCTCCTATTCAGCAGCTACCAGTGCTGTTGGTGGGGAGCCATCCATTTACCTAGGAAGTTCTGGCTGTAGAACCAGCGCACCCGGAGCCACTTTCATCTTTTTAGGTCCGACCAGTGCTGCCTAATTTGTATGTGGGTGTAAGCTGACATCCCCTGCCTGCTCAGATGGGCTGCCACGTCCTCTGCCAATATCCTCTTTTTGTGGGTGTTGGGCTTGAAGTGGTCTTGAAGTGGCCTGCAAAAACAAAAATCAGTTTCCTGGTTATTTTTAGGCCTAGGTTAGGTTCACATGAACACACATTCCACTTTAAAGTCAGATCTCTTACATTGCTAACAAAAAAATGCATGTCTTCGCAAGTGGGTGCATATTCACTAGTGTGGCCCATAAGCAGATCTCCGCCCGGCAACATGGCGGACCCAGTTCTCTCTTCCAATAATACTGGCGGATATAAGTTACTGGGTGATTGTCTGTACTCTCTATCCTGTTTGACCCTGCAACAGTTTCACAAATTCATATAACAACCCACGACTTTGCCACCCCAGCGTCGCCTACAAACAGGCAAGGGTGGGACATGTGACAGTGGGCCCAGTGTATGCCTGACGGCATTAGCATTTTTGCACGTGTGGGTTGGCACACTAATGTTGGCCTGTTCCACGTCAGGACATTCCTCAGACAGGAAGGGTTTTGTTCTTGCCTATATTTAGATCGACTTTTGACCAAAACCCTGTTTGTCCTGGAATCCCAGGCCTCCACCATTACTGTGCGGCCCGCCATGTGCTTTTGATCATATTCCAGTCACCTGTCCGCATGTTGCGGGATTGTAAAGCGGCACACGTCCATAGGCGAATGGCATAGCATGCCATTGCATGTTGACTTAGCATCACGGTGTAGTTCTGCTGTGGGTGCCATGTTGGTCCTTGTCTTTTACTCGTGGTCTGTATGACGCACCTCTGTGCCATGGGCACCAGCACTGACCCAACCCCGGCAGATACCTGGAAGTGTGCTTTCGTCATGCATAAGACGTTGATGTAGCCTATGGGTTGCAATGGCCTGTGATTGCCTATTAAATAAACAACACTGATGTCCACACAACCACCTACTCAGGTATAAAAGAACACACCTGACCCACAGACTTAGATAGCAGTGCTTACTTTGCTGTTTAATATGCCAAAACACAGGCGCCACCATAGCCCCCAGAGCCTGGAAGACAGGTATGGCTGAGGACAGGGACAGGGACCACAGCCCCAGCCAAAGTCCCCGCTGTTTGTCCCACAGAAACACCCCTGCTGCCACCCACACTACCCACTCTGAGTGAGTTACCCGCAGCAGTGTGAGACAGCAGGATGCCCACTCCCAGAGCCCATGGGGCTCCCAGCACAGCAACCCCATTCCACCTACCGGTCGGGCCACTGGAGCCCTGTACAGACCCTAGTGCGAGTCCACAGCTGAGCTCCCTGCAAAGCGCACAATGGAGGCAAAGGCAGAGCAGCGGAGCCGCAGCCGGGGCTGCTCGTTCCTCGGCCAGTAGCCTATTAACCAGCCCTTCTGGGCCTGGAAGTTGCCACAGTGGCTCAACCTCCACCTAACATGCCACTCAGCATTGGCCACCCTGACTGTCGATTTAATGACACCCAACTGGAAGTACTGCTGGGGGTCTATGTGCCAATTATGACCAGCTGGCTGGCTCCTGGTCCTGCTCTACCCCAAAAGCATTTTAGGACCAGATGAGGGCCAGAAGAGTGTTGTCTGTAGGCTCAGGAGGTGAAAGATATAAAGTATCCCAATATTTTAAACTCCCATCTTGATATATGACTCTGTGAGCTCTGTCGCCTCTGTAGTTACATAGTTAATACAGTTGAAAACAGAGATATGCCCAGTTTAAATAAGGGGTAAAAGAATAGCTTACATGGATGCTCTGGGCAGACTTGATGACCCTACCAGGACTATTGACTGGATGAGTGGCTGCATTGCTGGATTGCACTGAGCACAGGGCTGCAATGTTATAAGTGCAGGTTGCTAAAAGGAATATGAAGCAGCCCAGTTTGCAGCATGACCACCCACAAAGGCCAGAACAGCAAGATATTAATCATATCTATCCTTAAAGGGTCTGTCCAGGCGATGACAATAATAAGATAGCAATCAGCCCTGTCCCATGTACCTCTCCTTTATTTCCTGCAGCACCAGCTACAAGCCATTGCAGGTCTCCAAAATGTGCCCTCCTTTCAATTACATTCCTTCACAACCACTAAAAAAAGTGGTAAGACACTATGTCTCTTGGGACTCTCCATTCAAATGACCACAGCAAGCCACAGTGACCACTGCAGCTTGTTCTGAGCACAGCAGAGCAAGCACGAGTCTGTGCCATGGCATGCCCTTCACGGCTCAGTCATCATTTTGAGATGAATTTGTGGATTTTAAATAATTTTAACCATTTAAAAAAAATTATGTGGGGATGTTGTTTATCTTTACACAAGAAATGAAATTGGAGAGGACAGTAAATAGTTAATAAATATTATAATGCTATAATGTCTTTTAAATACAGCCCTTGTACTTAATTTTTATTATAACAATAACACAGCTTACACTGCGTCGTGTTTGGGATGACAGCCGATTGCTGAATGGGGCTTAGCCCAGCAGATGATGACAGTACATGCCACACACTGGCAATGTCTCGATGGAATTTTGTCATAGCACGCATCTGCAACTACAAATCCCATTTCTAATTATGCAACTACTTGGTTGGAAACATCTGCTTAGGTGTTCAGATTACGAGAAAGTAACTAATATCTTTAAATTTCACAGCAAATGGCCTTATTCCTTGAAGGATTGGTCTAAAGTTCAAATATTTATATTGCTGTGCAAGACCTAATGAAATTTAATCAAAATAAGATTAGGCCCCTAAGACGTTTTCAGCAGGTTGCAGTCGTTCTAGCTACATTTGGTCAATTGAATTAGAGTTATTGTGCTCATAAAGTAGCTTTGCTGTTGAAATAAACAGACTTCCATTCAAAGCATGCTGGGGAAAATTTTACATGGTCTAGGTACATATTCCCAGATCAGTCAACTGCTCATCGTAAGCTTAGCTTTTGTGGCCAAGCAGCTGCACATATGTCTAAGATTACCATGTTCAAAGTAAAGTGTTGGTTTGTGCGGATTAATACTTTCTCGTATTAATTTTAATCAAGCATACAAAGTATAACCCTTACCATTATTTCCCCCCACTGCACTACCCAAAATACCCTGTATAATCTATAGAATTAAATCAAGGCAACTGGACTTAATGTTATTTTTTGAGGACATTTCACTAGCCATCTAACTGGCTTTCTCAACTCAGTGTGACTTGCAATCAACACCTCACCTTCCTACTGTTTATAGTAGACAGAGGATGTAGATTGGAGTTACTATTTATTGCTGTCTTGTTTCCGGTAGCGAAATGTCTTCTATATTATATACTATAAATATAACTATACTATAACACAGCAAGGCCAGTTGCCTACAGATTTACCATGACCTGGATAAATGAGAATATTTGCAGACATGTGATGAATTGGGTTTTAATACCATGTAAGGCTAGGTTCACACCATTGTGGTGGGAGTTGCAGTTGCTGTTTACATTTCATTTGCAGTCCAAGTGTGGAATATGGAATATGGAACAGAAACAGCTAATGCAATTGCATAAGTGTAAACCCAGCCTATGACCCAGAGCAGCACTAAAGTACCAAACATTTTATTTTCATATCTACACTACCACTTTATAGGGGCACTATCACAAAAAAATGGCCCAATGATAAAAATCCACATAAATATGCTGGATGGAGGGAGGAGGGGTCACCTATGCACCTGGCATCAAGAAATATCCCACCAGGCTTGCAGCCAGGCTTGCTTTTTTTATTTAATTGAAGGAAGAAGACATCAGGGGATACACTAAACCTGTGACCCAGGTTAGTATTCCTGCCATGAGAGAATAAACCACAGGGTTGGCTGGATTTTTTTTCAGTTCAGGTGTATAAGTGACCCCTCCTATCATCAACCGATGTGATTGCATTGATTTTTAATATTACACAATTTTGTGATAGTCCTTTAAGCTTCTAAACTTACAAATGTATATTTGAATATACAGAATTCCTTTTTTCCCACTAAGGCTGCGCCAAACTGACCTTTCTTGAGCTGTCCGGGGAACTGTCAATGTTGGTGTCACAATGCACTTACCTTCTGCTCAGTCCTGTGGCATCCTCGGTCTGCTGCTCGAGTGGTGCGGGCACAAGCGGCTGGCTGGGATCCCTGCCGCCCGGCAGCCGCATCAGCAGCAGACACTGGCTCAGGTAGCGTTGGCTCAAGCGGCACGAGCACTTCCGCTTCCTCCTCCATCGGCTGCATCCACCGCTTCTCTGCTCGTGCACGCATGAGCACAGCTGAGTTATGCCCCCCGGCGGTGCTGCACACAGTGTGCCTGCAGGAGGTTATATTTGAATTATGGGGCAGTTGTCCCTATTTACCAGTGGGCAAATCAGCTCTTTAGATGATCAGGAGCCGGTAAGCTCCAAGTACCCCAGCAAAAAACCTGGTCCATAGCCCTTTATAAGGATTTCCTGCCATAATGTCATTGCCCATGATAGCGTGCTGCTGGGTGTGATAGTGTCTGTGTCTACTGTGTCTGTTTCCATTGTCGTCCTTGTTTTTGCCTGGCCACTCCTTGTCTGCTGCCTGGAACGACGCCTGTCCAGACCCTGAGCACGAACCCATCTCATTCTTTATGCTGCGTACCAGTTGACCCCCTGGCTTGACCTTTGGCTTGACCTTCGACCCATCTCTCACTTGGGGGCAACCATGTCCGGTGAGGCATATAAAGCGTCCTGGCAAATGGTGGCTTGGCTATAGATGAAGTTAGCAGCAGAGATCGGGGTTTGTGGACTCACCTAGAAGCCACGGGGCATGACAGTTGGGTTCTTAGTGGGAAACATGTAATATTATTAGGGAATGCCTACAAATTGTGGTTATTCTTTATTTACTTCAGCTAGCTTCATATGCATTTACAATCCTTCATATTGCAGTTACAATCCTTTGGGATACTACCAAGAAATACAAAGGAGGTCATTTACAATTCACCCTTGAGAGCTCAGCCAAGCTAAAATAATGTAAATGAAGTACATATCTATTTGGTAAGTAATGTGTTAACAAATTTTGAATATATAAATTGTATTCATCACAGCTCCAAAAGGTGTCAAACAAGCTAAATCTTAATGGCAAAACACACGATTCAAGTTATAAAGGAGCAGATTATCATGTTTGATCATGATTTGATCGTGAATCATGATTTATAGGATAATTATGCAACACCAGATAAATATGTTGGTATAGCTTATTTGTGATGGTTATTATAATGTATCTGTAAATTCAATTGCCTGTTTTAAATTACTGTTCATTACTTATCATATTTCTGGAACTATAAGATGCAGCTAAGAGGAAATTAAGAAAATAGAATATATTCTGAACCAAACAGTATGCTAAATTTCCAAGAACCTAATAACCTGAAGGGCAAAATCCCCCAATCCCCCTATAACAGATTGCGTTCAAAAATCTCCCTATAACAGGCATTGTGCAGAATCCCCCATTACAGGCAGTGTGCAGAGTCACCTCATTACAGGCAGTGTGCAGAATACCTTCCATTACAAGCAGTGTGGCAGTTTCCCCCAATAAGAGGCAATGTGCAGAATCACCCCATTGCCAGTATCCCCCCATTAATGGTAGCCTGGCAGTATCCCCCCATTACCTGCAGTGTGCGGAATCCCCCCCCCCCCCCCCATTTAAACCAGTGTGAAAGGTAGCATGGGGAAATTATCTCTTCCCTTGCAATGCCGAACAATGGAAAAGCCCACCTGCCCGATGCCGTCGCTGCCACACACTCACAGACATTTTATACAGTTGACATCCTCTTACAGACTCATGTCTGTGTGTGTTTTTGTATGTGGCAGCCGTGGGTAAGATATGTGTGTCAGCAGGAGCCTGGGCTACTGCAAGAGCTGATTACTAGTACGGGAGCACCTGGGATGTACTTTTTTTTAAACTTTTTTTTACTTTTGCTCAGAAAGACGCACTAACACTTTCCCCTACCTTTGGGAGGAAAGTATGTGGCTTATGAAAAATACGAAAGTAAGATACAGTGTAAGTACTCACCCATTGAAGTAAGTAAAATCAGGACAGCTCCCACAAAGCATGAAATAGGCCATCCGCATAAATCCAGATCACAACAGGCCAATCTATGAAACCAAGGATAAAAAAATAAGTGGGACCAACACCCCCACAAGAAACAGTGCTCATAGCAATCCCTCCCCCGACAGGTCAGATTGCTGCACGTAAAAATTTATTTTTCCCCCTCGTTGGCATCCTATGGATCTGCCAGTCCCTTAATAAGAGGAAGTGCCTCTGGGTTTTCTGTCTCTTTGCACTGTGGTGTTGGTTAAGTCAGGCAGCAGCAGGGCTGAGAGAGGAAGATGCTTCCCAAGGGCTCCAAGATGGCAGCAAGCTAAAGTAAATTGGTGAAGAAACAAATGTAAATGATTCAGTATGTATGTAGATAGGGCAAGTGAATTTTGGGCTGTATAGCACACCCACCCATACAGCTCTCGGTCCATCCCTGCCACAGAGGGCCCTGGAAAGCTAGGTAGACCAAGAGGCAGGGACCATGGGAGATCCACTGTCTATTTTGCCTTGGTTACTACAAGGTCACAGCTGTTATTGAACTGCAGCTGGAATTTGAAAATAGCCCTGGTTAGGTGCATTTGAAACAAAAATAAATTGCATGTATTCCAACATCCTGAGGCTACCAGCCAGCAAACCAATCATAGCAGCTGGGTTCCCCATGGCTTAGAGGCCAAATGTCTGAATTCTGACCATGCCAGCACACCAGCCCCTGTGCCCTTCAGTGCATGTCCAGTGATCCTTCAGGAGTGAACACCGGGCCCATGACAATGGGCACCAGGCTCCCTCATACCCCCTGGCCATTGGAGGTATGGGTAATAGGTGTGAGTAATGGAAGGGCACCCATTGTCATGACAGCAGGCAAAGTGCAATCCCCTCTAACTTTTGAGCTAGGATAGGTGTCCCCTTAACCTCTTACTTGTTCAAAAATACACACCACACAGAAAAACAGACTAACCCCCCCAAAATTAACAGATCTCCCATTATGCTAATGGCAAGCACACAGTGTGCTTGCATCACAGGGCCCAGGCCATGCCCCCAGTATCCCTACATATTGGAGAACAGGAATTTGAGGGTAACATTTTTAAACAAGATATCTCTGCATTAGCTCAGTTTTACAAACAAAAATGTTTGGCTGACTTTGGACATGAATTTGATTCCAACGATTCACTGAACTTCCCCAAGAAATGTGGGTTTGCCCAAATTAAAGTTTTACAAAGTTTTTACCACCTTCATTCTCATTCCAGGATCAGTCAATGTCCTCACTCTCTGTCAGTCCATTGGCACTGTGGCAAATGGCAGGTACTGGCAGTGCTACCAGCCTCCCCCCGCTTTCCCCCCACTGTGTGCAAAAGGAAAGTGGGGGAAGCACTCAAACAGCACCCACAACCAGCTGCTGGACAGCAGTGATGGGGAGCCGTTGTGTAGAGCAGCATGGGGCACTCACCGAACTAAGGATTCTGGGGACGGAGGTGAGTATCAGTCACTTACCTGCATACTGGTCCGGCGGCTGGCTGCGGGCAATTTCTGAGTAGCCTTGGAAGCCGGCTTGCACAGCTGACAGCACCACAGCGTGACTGCCACTGACAGCCGGCAATGCTGTCAGTGGCAGCCATCCGCCACTGGACTGATGGGAGAGTGACGGGGAAGAAATGCAGGTAAGTGACAGTGAGTCTTAGGAAAAATTTATTCATCATAAATCGCAGGAAATTCAGATTTGTGACTAACTATATTTTCCCTGAAATTCAGAGCAAAATCTGATTTTCTGCTTGCTCATCTCTACTTCAAAGCCATTTTAGTCTTTGCTCAATCTGCATGCAACATGACTATCTTACTTGTGAATTTCTTTGTTCAGATACTGCAAACATGTATCATTTGGCCAACTACATCAACCTATTTCCTTCTCCAGCACAAAGACAGCACAGCCATTCAACTATGAAGCAGATGCCATTAAGAAAGCTTGTGATGTGCTAGAAGGCTACAGTATAGACACATGCCGAGTTCAAAATCCAGCCGAACCTCTGCAGCAAGTATAACTTAGAGGATATGTCCAGGCAAACATATAGTCTATACTCAGTTATTGTCCCCCACCACTCCACCATGCAAGTCCAATGCTCCACTGCCCCCAGCTTCTCACTTTAGCATCAGCATCTTCTTACTTACCGAGGGTGGAGAGCCAGTGAGTCTTCCAGTGCCAGTGGTATCTGTGGAACCTTGCCCCCCCCCCACACACACACACCTGGTCCTTTTATTGCAATGGAGGGTGTGTGCCAAAGTCGGTTCAACATTACTCCATTGCAATAAATAGCCTGGCCGTGTTAGTGGCATGTTAGGCCAGTTTGATGGCAGGTCGCCATGTTTGACTGGCTCTGGATGACGGAATTGCTCGTTGAGAATAAGATGGGGGCGCTGCACGGAAGAACAGCTGGGTAAAAAGGGTAAGTATGTACATTTTTAAGCAGGGACAGGGACTTTAAGCATGTAGGCAGGTAGAACTCTGTCAGTTTCAGCAAGGCCAGAGTGGCCTACATCCCCAATAAAGGAAAATATTATGGTAAAATGAGGCATACATCACATTTTTGGAGGTTCATCTTTCGTGAGACTTTTTTATATTTTTAGTAAAATGTTAAGTCATAAATTGCTAGAACAGTGTTGTACTGCCACCCAGTGGTGGAAAGTTGAAATTAAATCCAGCAAGCACAAAACAAATAAACTGAAACAAAGTAATGTCTCAAAGCTTGGTCACTAAAGATCACTCTGAGATTAGCATGTACATCAGATTTTGCTAGAGCCCAAAATACAGTATATTTAGAAGTCCAATATAATAAGTTTTAGACCCGTTCACATGTAATTAATGATTTGCACTGTCCAATAGTTGTGTAGCGCTTGTTAATTAGGACATTCAACTGCACATGTGTTTAACCACAGGGCTTATTTGGTGTCTCTAAAAATGTTCAACGGGTCAGTTAAAGTAGTAGTAGCAGCAAGAATAGTCACAGAAAAGTGTAACAATGTAGCAGTTGTATGACAATTACAGTACAGAGGGCATAAACAGTAAATAATGTATTAACAGTTATAGCAAGCATAATTGTAGCAAGCCACAGTTGTAGACTTCGAACCAAAGGTGAGCCAAAACCCCTAGAATCTAAAATACGCTAATCTGGGTTAAATCCTTTACAGTAGTTTCAGTCTTCAAAGACTAAACTCAAAATAGGCTACCTCTGTGTTGCAGTGGACCAATATCTATAAGATTACCGGACCGATTGTTTCCCTCCCCCGGGGCATTCAGAATAGTGATGCCCTGCTGTGTGAAACACCCCAGGTTGCCCAGAAACTCACTTTCTTTCCCAAACCAAGAGCGCATGTGCGAGCAGCGACCACATACCCGCTATCCCTCTAGCAGGGAGCGTGCCCGTGCCAGGCATTTGTGAATGACCGGCATAGGCATGCTCCCTGTTAGAGGGTAGCAGGGGGTGCGGCTGACTTTAAGGTCTAATCTAGTAACAACAAAAAAAACTTTTTTTTTGGCAGTTAAATAACATAGACGCCCACCTGGTGGCTCAGTCATATGACGGCTCTCCCTACATTCGCTGTAGCTACTGAAAGAGCTGACTCAGACACCCAACCACTGCAAAGTCACTCAAGCTTGGTGCAACAGCCCAAAAGTGCAGCTATCTCCAAGGGATGCCTGCTGACAAGGAGGTGTGTGTTTCATTTTAAACCTCTTATCTGGCTTATTACTAGGGAGGGGTGTTTTTTATAGTTTAAAGAGGACAAGTCCATAGAGGCTAGGGCAATTCCCTGTCCTAGGAACATCCTGATTAGGGATGCCTAGCTGTGTGAAACACTCTAGTTTCACTGTATATTCATCACAGTCCTAGCTCCCGCAGCACATGGACAGCATCCGGCTCTACTTCCCCTGACATAATTTAATACATGTTTCTAAAAAGTATTTTTATAGTAAAACCAACCTCTCCCTGTGGTTCTCATGTTTAATTCATACCTTTTATGAACTGATAAAGTATGTTATTGGGAAGCATTCAGTGTTTCCAGCAAAACTCCACATTTATGTCTAATTGGAAGAAGCAGTTGTTTTTCAGAAGCAGTTGTTGAGTCAGAATCGAGCTGCTATAGGTGGATAGGCGAATAAGCTGTGTTTTTCTCCTGCAAGATTTGATCCCAAGGGCATGACCATTAAAGCCAGTGTATTGTCAGATTTCCTTCCAGGAGAGTGATGGGCAAGGGGTCAACTGTGCCACCATGATCATTTATTACCGAATATGGGTCTAGTGCATGAATGCTGCACCACAGTACTGTATCAGGCCATGGCAGGCTATTAGTAATAGTGTTGCTGTTATGATTTAGGTTAAAATGTACTAGAACTTTACTGTTTTAATTCAATCCACAGAATTTTGGGGAAGGGCAGGGGTGAATTTAAATAGAATTTTGGTGAAGGGAAGGGGTGAAATCTGCCTAGCTCTATTCTTAACAAAGAAAAAACTTTTATGTCATCAATAAATCTTTAAATAATGGCAAGAATCCCATATATCCAATTACTATGTTACCATATAGTTTTTTTAGAAACTGTTACAATGAAAGTAGTTTAGGGGTGCAAAGGTTTCTTGTCTCTATAACAATGCAATACTTTATAATTATACAACGCTTTTGAACATCATTCTTGATACATGAGTTTTTACTTGCATAAGTATATAAAATGTGCATACAAGTATAAATATATATATATATATATATATATATATATATATATATATATGTATATAAGCTGGGCCATTACTTTTCAAGTGAAGGCCTCCAACTGGGTTTTAATAGGAAAAGAAGTATAGGAAGTGGATAGGTAGTTTCCCCAATTTCACATATAGATGATAGGTAGTATAAATTACAGTCAAATTTCAGGCAAAGGCATTTGTTAGCTCATTGTTTTGGGTTAGGTTTGCTACTGTCCTTAAAGGTTTACCGTTTCTATTAAAGAAGAAATGTCCAAAATCAAAGGCAGGGGGCTGCAAAGGCCTTGCTTCAGATACCCTGGCTATGCTCCTTCTCTTTCTTCCTGTTGCTAGACTACCGGACTCCCATCCACGCATGCAAGGACTCCCATATGCACATGCAGGTTTCAGTTTTTTCCTATACAAAATAGGTACAGTAGATTTCAAAGTATTGCATATTTACCCCTAATGCAAGTCCTAATTTGGTAAAAATGTATCCTTCTCTCCCCTTACCCAATATATGCAGATATATGAATTAGTCCGCAATCAAAACCAGGTCAACTACTGAAAAGGCAGCTATGAACAAACCTATACTAGTAACACCTTAATCCCCATTGGTGGTATATAAGTAAGCATACATCCCCAATCTGCCTGCTTGCCACACTTGGCAGACTTGAAGGTCAGAGGAAGCAAAGATGCTGCAGGGTGCTGCTGGAGTGAGGCAAAGCTTTTCCACAGTTGTGGGATCTAGGATCCAGGTGAGTATTAGGGGGAAACCAGGAGGTTTCATACAGTGGGGAACCCTAAATGATGCCGTTAGACAAATCCCTTATGAGGGCCAACACTTTGTATTGAGTTTTGAGCACATTTTAATCTAGTAGATATATTAGTTCACACTCACATCACTTTTGTTACAGCTCCACTCATAAATAAACTACCTGTTTAATTGATGCTAATAGGAAGATCTGCTACATCTTAACTGGGCACATATAACAATAAACAGCTGACATACATGCAGCGGATTCCACTGTGCAGCTGCCAATTTGCTTGGAAGGATATGACCTGTGAGCAGCAGATGTGGAAGGTGGCCAGTGAGCAGCGGAGCGAGCGGTGGCCAAGTGTTATATAATAATAAGGTGATGGGAAGGGTAAGCAACTTGTATCTGCCAGATGCTCAGACACGCATACTTTGACACTTACCGGCGCCCTTGGTTTCTGCGGCAGTAGTTCCAAGTGGCTGTTGGGCGTGGCCCATATAGCCCGCATCCAGTGGAAACACCAGTCACCTGGAACCACTATCACTGCAACCGGGGAGCACCGGTAAGCGTCAAAGTATGCGCGTGTGTGCATCACGCAAACATAATTTGCTTACCCTGCCTGCCGCCCTAATATTATCCAGCACTTGACAGCCACTCACTCACTGGCCACCTTCCGCATCCGCTGCTCAAAGGTCGTGGCCTTCCTAGCAAACTTGCAGACACCAAGGGGCCGGTAGGTGTTTTTGTAACAGCACTGCTATTACATAAACAAACTTACTGGTGGGCAGGCATAAATCGGTTACCCTGCCTACCAGCTGCTTTATTATGGTCCAGCTTTCTGGGGAGGGAGGGGGTATGCCGCAAACTGGCTGTAATAGGGGATGCCCCTCACTGGCTATAATAAGGGATGCCCCTCACTGCCTATGATGGAGGGATGCTGCGCATTGCCTGTAATTGGGGATGCCCCTCACTGCCTGTATTGAATTCCTCATTACAGACAGCAAGGGGCATCCCTCATTACAGGCCCCTCACTGCCTGTAACGGGAGATACACACTGCCGATAATGAGGGATGTGGCTTACTGACTGTAATGGTGCATGCCACATACTGGCTGTAATGGGGGATGCCGCACACTGGCTGTAATGGTGGATGCCGCACACTGGCTGTAATGAGGGCTGCTGCTTACTGGCTGTAATGAGGGATGCCGCTCACTGCCTGTAATGGGGTGATTCTGCACACTCTCTGTAACGAGGTGATAACATACTATACTAGGCCAGGAACAGTGCAGCAGGGCCAGTGTGCCCCAAAAAGTCCCAGGATGTTTTTTAACCCCAGTCTATAGTGTTGCAATAAGAGCTGAGGGGAGCGTGGCCAAGATGGCGATCTGAGCGGACGTGCCGAGCTGGGCTCCGCTACTTAATCCTGTTTTTTCCCCCTCCTACCTGGTGACTGGGCAGCTTTCAGGTTCTCTTCAGGCTCTCCCTGACCTAGGGATCGAGCCTGTATGACGATGTTGTATTTGTGGTTGGGAGGGTTTGATGCTCGCTAAAGTTTGGGGGTGGTAGAGCGGGGTGGGGGTGGTTTGAATCGGGTTATGGAAAAGGTGGTCAGTTACCCTGTTGTTCCGATTTTGCTGATGGGAGATTTCAATATGGTTCTGGATGCAGCGATGGATTGCCTGGACAGGAATCCAGGCCCAAGAATGCAATTAGCCTCTTGGGCAGAGGCCCTCGGCTTGCAGGAACTTTGGAGGTGGAAACACCCCGATGAAATATCGTACTCCTGTCACTCTGCCACTCACAGGTCCCTGTCCAGGATAGATCTTACATTCTCCTCACCAGACATGGAAGGAAGGCATCTGGCCCTAATGGAATGCCGGCCGAGTGGTACCGAATGGAACAGGAGCATATAGCACCCAAACTGCTGAAAGTATTTAAGATGGCGCCAGAGAATGAGAGCCTCCCGGCTTCTTTCTGTGAGGCACATGTGGTCCTTATTCACAAAGAGGGGAGGCCGCCAGATGCCTGTGCCTCATACAAGCCAATTTCTCTACTAAACCAGGATGCCAAAATATTAGTATAAGTGCTGGCCATTAGATTGAACAAATCATACTGCAGTTGATTGGGCCGGATCAGTCTGGATTTATGCAGGGGCGCACTACGGGGATAAATCTGCGCAGACTGATGTCGAACCTTCAGATAGTACATGACAATTGTGGTGGACCGGCCCCACTTGATGACAATTGTGGTGGACCGGCCCCACTTGATAACGAGAAAGCCTTTGATTCGGTGGAATGGGCCTATTTGTGGGCGGTTTTGGTGAGAGTTGGACTTCCCACAGGATTCATTAAGCACATCAAATTATTATACAGAAACCCTACAGCCAGAGTGTGACTGAATGGTTGTTATTCTGACCCATTTGTGTTGTACAGGGGGACCAGACAGGGATGCCCACTCTCGCCATTACTCTTCGCGCTGGCTATTGAACCACTGGTGACACAAATACAATATTAATTGAAGGTTGAAGCACACATTAATTAGAATAGTTCACAAGAAAATATGTCAGATAAATCAAAGAAAGGGTTCTGATAATTCCGTGTGCATCCACTCTATGCACATCAAACACATGAATAATAACATACAGGTGGAAAATCGAACACCCAAAGAGAGTACTTGCATTCAAAAGGTTTTTAATGCTGGTGAAAGTACATTAGTGAGCAAAGGTATATACATATATAACAATATAATACGCTATGTACAAAATGTGGACCGCTGTACAAAGATTATGAAGTATGGTAACCAGCATATATATCACTAGGCTGCTATAGAGACAGAACCAACTGGAAGTCCAGTACTGAAATCTATATGGTGAGTATCACAAAAGAAAACTAGGTCTATGCAGCGAGTGAGCAAATAACGCAGTACAGAGTAATAAGACAACAGAGTAACTTACAATACAAAGCAAGGCAAACAAACTGGAATACCGTGTGGACAAATAGAAAACCTTGACACGTTTCGGCCGGTACGGCTTTTATCAAGAGAGCGGTGTCTGTTAATTCCAGGAGATAGGTTTATATAGTGATATAGCCTCCAGCGTTTTAGCAGAAAATGGCGCCGATCGGCGGCGCTCGTGATGGCGCCTACCGATGACGTCATCGGCGGTCGTCAGGTCAGTCCCGGCCACCCAAGCCTTGCTGTCAATCCTGACAGCGTCGGCCGGAAGTGGCGCACGGGGTTGACTATGACGCCGCATCCTGCCGCATGAGCTGTTTTGGATCCATCAGCTCAACACCTTACACCCAGGTGAACTTAACGAAGAGATGGATTTTTCTGTTTTCTATTAATTTCTTATTTGATATGTTGCTGATCCTGTATTTAGTGTACTTAGGGACATTCCTACATATATGGGTTGATTCAAAGAAACATGTAACAGCTTGGATTTGGCTCACGATCATCCTATTTTTCACGTCCGCTCGTGCGTTCGTATGAACTTGCGAGTGATTCAATAAGCAAATACGTTTCTATCCTAAAATATACGTCCGTTCGTATGATATCTCCCGAACTTGCCTCAGTCAGTTGGCAATCGTAAAAATCACGTTCATGTGCTCACCTGTTGCGGCGGCAGCCTGTTTTTTTCGGCTGCTTCCATCGTCCACCTCTTCCAATTACTTGCGTTTGCCTCTGGTTTTCATTGGTTTTTGGCCTCTTAGATTCGTGCGTTCGTATGTTTATAAGATCTTGCGCATGCGCACCCTCAACCAGAAACTTACCTAAACCTCTTAGCGCTTGCATCCAACTTCATTTATCGGCCCATAAAACTTACCTAAACCCCTTAGTGGCTGCATCCCACTTCATTTCTCGGTCCCTCAAACTTACCTAAACCCCCTAGCGCCTGCATCCAACTTCATTTCTCGGTCCCTCAAACTTACCTAAACCCCATAGCGCCTGCATCCAACTTCATTTATCGGTCCCTCAAACTTACCTAAACCCCTTAG
This sequence comes from Gastrophryne carolinensis, assembly GCA_027917425.1. Lineage (NCBI taxonomy): Eukaryota > Metazoa > Chordata > Amphibia > Anura > Microhylidae > Gastrophryne > Gastrophryne carolinensis. The sequence goes on along the minus strand of CM051235.1, from coordinate 520,206,829 downwards.
CGGCTGCATCCAACTTCATTTCTCGGTCCATAAAACTTACCTAAACCCCTTAGCGGCTGCATCCAACTTCATTTATCGGTCCCTCAAACTTACCTAAACCCCTTAGCGGCTGCATCCAACTTCATTTCTCGGTCCATAAAACTTACCTAAACCCCATAGCGCATGCATCCAACTTAATTTATCGGTCCCTAAAACTTACCTAAACCTCTTAGCGCTTGCATCCAACTTCATTTCTCGGTCCCTCAAACTTACCTAAACCCCTTAGCGGCTGCATCCAACTTCATTTATCGGTCCCTCAAACTTACCTAAACCCCTTAGCGGCTGCATCCAACTTCATTTATCGGTCCCTCAAACTTACCTAAACCCCTTAGCGGCTGCATCCAACTTCATTTCTCGGTCCATAAAACTTACCTAAACCCCATAGCGCATGCATCCAACTTAATTTATCGGTCCCTAAAACTTACCTAAACCTCTTAGCGCTTGCATCCAACTTCATTTCTCGGTCCCTCAAACTTACCTAAACCCCTTAGCGGCTGCATCCAACTTCATTTATCGGTCCCTCAAACTTACCTAAACCCCTTAGCGGCTGCATCCAACTTCATTTATCGGTCCCTCAAACTTACCTAAACCCCTTAGCGGCTGCATCCAACTTCATTTCTCGGTCCATAAAACTTACCTAAACCTCTTAGCGCCTGCATCCAACTTCATTTCTCGGTCCCTAAAACGTAAGAAAACCACATAATGTACATATGTCTATATGTTTCTAAGCGTGTTGTTTCTGGTTTGTGTAATTTTTTGGGTGTGTGCATATTAGAAAAGACACATTTAGGAAGGCTTAAAATATAATTTATTAAAATTATTTGCTTTGTTTTGTTTTTAGTAATTTTCAAAACATCTTTTTTTTTGTTTTGTTTAAAACTTAGTTTTTTTTATTTTTTTTGGGTAAAACACATATAATTTTTTTATGTTTTTTTTTTTTTAAAAACATATTTTTTGGTTTTTTTAAACAACCATAAAACCCTTTTTAAAATTGGACCAACTATAAAAACAAGTTAAACAAAGGAGCCAGGACCAAGGGCACTATTCATCATCCTCTTCTTCATCTGTTGGCCCCAACGTCGCCTGTATGGCCAGCAGCTCGGCCACCAACTGCTTCATTCTTTTTTTTTTGCCCGCCAATGTTTGGGGGATCATCCCTGTAACCAATAGAGAAAGAAACATAAATAGGAGTCCCAGACCGGTTTGTATGCTGGAAATAGATTTAGGGTTAATCAAATACATGTAAATGCATGACATATGTCATTCTTCCAAGGGATACAGTTAATGCATTTCCCACAGGTAAGTGTTTAAACTCCTTAAACCGGACCTTCAACCTTATTTAATGAAAACCAATAACTATTCCCAAATGATTCTGCACCAGCTCAAAGTAAATTTGGGTTTGTTTGGGATTACAGCGCCGCCATCTGGACTCTGAAGCATAACACTTAATGAGGAGTGGAGAGTTGGATAAAGTACAGGGGAGTAGGTTACAGTGGTGCGTTGGGAATCCCGAGCATAGCTGGGTTGAGGGAAAGGTCATCAGTCCCACAATGCATGGCAGCACCTTCCTTTTTTCAATCTGTATCCCATGCTGCCTGTAATTATTGCGCATTCCATATTCCGCAATATTGGTTTGGTCCAGTCTAATAACATGCATTAGATGGCTGAAGGGTGTTTTTCCATGTTTCTAATCTGTAGGTACAGTGTGATGGCTAATTCTTAGGTTCTTAATACAAGTTAGGGTCCTCTTTAAGCTAACGAAGTGCCCACATGAAAGTGTGAACTACACATTGGCTACGCCTTTAATTATGTGTGTGTTATTAGCTAACCCAACATTAATATGAATAATGGCATGGAGACTTACGGAGTTGGTGGCCGACAGATGGCTGGTTGGGGCCAACAGGCTGCCCTTGGTCCTGGCTATGCTGTGAAGAAGTCCCTGTAGAAACATGTGACATTTGGTTAGTACTTGTAGAGAGTCACTATTCCCAACATATCTGGCTCCCAGTCTGGCTGACATCACTCACCTTCGCCAGGATCGACTTCCAGCATCTCTGCTGCCTCCTCCTCCACTATTTCACCCGCACCAGAAGCTTCTACAAATACATAATAAAGGATAACTTAGTTTTTGGCCTGCCATGTATATCTTTGTGCCTATACATGAAGAGTGACATACCAGAGCCTTCCCCATGCCTGGCCAGGTATGACTCCACGCCCACGCGGTTGTGCCCCTCCTCTGTGGTAAGGTCCAGGGGCTGGTCTGAGGAGGCCACAGAGGAGGGGTAGGTCCGTCGCCCGGGAGATCCACCACCTTCACTCACAGATGCAGACTCATGCAGCACTGGTCGGCCTGTACGCCTCCGGGTGCGGCGAATTCTGAAATCCATTTCCAACACTACCAAAGAAAAGTCATTATAAATAAAGGCATAACTTATACATTTGTAACATATACCATGCAATTGCTTGGTACTTACTTGGGAAATGGATTCCAAAAAACCTCCGCACCCGGGGCATGTGCAGACGTTTCAGGTCCGACCAATGCTGCATTATCTGGGTGTGAGTGAAGGTGGTGCTGGTGACACGGTGTATCTCGGCGATGATCTCCCGGGCGATGTCCCTTTTCTCGCACACATTGGGTGCGAAGTCATACCGGCGCTGAAGCATGATCTGAAAAACATAATGGACACAGAGATTTTACTTTTACACACACACCCATATGTGTTGCATCACAAGTTGAGAATTTCATGTCATTAACACACACATTTAGAGTGGCAGCCATTTTTGGGGAGTGCCTTAAAGAGGACGTTGACTGTGAATGAGAGTCTGGTCTTATGTTATATGTATCACACACCATGTACATACAGATAATAGCCAACATCAAGAATCAGGCCACCTGAATCTATGGCATGTTAGGATGGTTTAAACATCCAAGATGTAGGCTAATGCTTAGGCTTTTGGACCACGTGTGTGGCTTCCCGTTGTGTTTTTATGGCTTAGGAAAACAGTGTTCCTCAAACATCCGCATCAAGGTCCGAGACAGGCCAGGTTTGCCAGCTAGCCCCGCTACTCCACAGGTTAATTAACTGTTGCTAAGCCGGAGCAATTGGCCGAATTAGGACATCAGCATAGACAGGTGAAAACGTGGCCAGGCTCGGCCCTTGAGGATGAAGTGTGAGGAGCCAGTGATTAAACATTAAGAGACCCCAAACTAGTTCCTAACGCATCATTTACATTTAGGCCATCATTGACTATTAGATTAAAATGCACAGGCAGCCACTTACCAGCATGAGGATCTCTTCCTGTTGACGGGTGAAGATAGTGGGCGCCATCTTTATGCTTCTTCAAGGCAGCAGATAAGTGAAACCCCAGCGGTTTCCTGGTTCCGCTCGAACGTACGTTCGTACGAGCGCGTAGTCGTGCGCATAGGCGTCACACGCTGGGCTCATTATTTAAAGGTCCCTGCACCCAAAGCTCATTCTCTTTGAGCATTTGTGTAAGATGGCACCTAAAAAGCCTATGAGCAAGCGACCCCAGCAAAGCAAGACCGCGGAGGGCCCAACAACAAGGTCCCAGCAAGGTAGGAGAAAGCTGAGAGGCAAGACTACTACCTCGGCCCCACCAAGGGACCCTGGACCCTCAGGAACCCAAAAAAGGGGCCCCAAGCCACGTGCCCCTGCAGCCAAAAAGCAGCCAACTGCAGCACCCACCACCTCTGCCCCCAGAAGAGGCCGCACAAGGGAGCCCACACCGGCCATGGGTTCAAGTAGGGCAGTTCGGCAACCCAGGCCCCGCAGCAGGGCCCGAACCCCATCCCGGGCCAGAAGCCCATCCAGGGCCCGCCGAACCCCATCCCGGGCCAGAAGCCCAGCCAGAGGCCGCCGAACCCCATCCCGGGCCAGAAGCCCAGCCAGAGGCCGCCGAGCCCCATCCCGGGCCAGAAGCCCAGCCAGAGGCCGCCGAACCCCATCCAGGGCCAGAAGCCCAGCCAGAGGCCGCCGAACCCCATCCAGGGCCAGAAGCCCAGCCAGAGGCCGCCGAACCCCATCCCGGGCCAGAAGCCCAGCCAGAGGCCGCCGAACCCCATCCAGGGCCAGAAGCCCAGCCAGAGGCCGCCAAACCCCATCCAGGGCCAGAAGCCCAGCCAGAGGCCGCCGAACCCCATCCAGGGCCAGAAGCCCAGCCAGAGGCCGCCGAACCCCATCCAGGGCCAGAAGCCCAGCCAGAGGCCGCCGAACCCCATCCAGGGCCAGAAGCCCAGCCAGAGGCCGCCGAACCCAATCCAGGGCCAGAAGCCCAGCCAGAGGCCGCCGAACCCCATCCAGGGCCAGAAGCCCAGCCAGAGGCCGCAGAACCCCATCCAGGGCCAGAAGCCCAGCCAGAGGCCGCAGAACCCCATCCAGGGCCAGAAGCTCCTACAGGGCCCGAAGAACCCCATCCAGGGCCAGAAGCCCCCGACCTGGCACCAGCCGGGAACAGAGCCCCCGACCTGGCACCAGCCGGGAACATAGCCCCCCAAGAGGGCCCAGAATTGCAACCATGACCACATCTACACCTGGAAGTTCGGTGGCCAGCCACGCCAGAACACCCAGTCCCTTGGCCAGTCCAGTCCAGTCATTGGGAAGCCACCAATCCGGCCATTCCCCTACCCAGCCCCAGGCCATAATGTCACCACATGTGTCTGCACACATGGAGGAGCAGCCAAGCCAACCATCTGGCCGCACATTGCGCCGCGGCCAGTTGAGTGGGAGATTCTCCCATGATCAAAATATGGCATTGGCTAGTGGCCTTACATTATACTATGACGAGCTCTATGGGAGCAAATCAAAACACACCACAAAGCAGCGCAAGATGGAATTGTTTGAAACCATCCTACGACAAGTAAATGCAGCGGGGGAAGAGAGGAAAGATGTGTCCCAAATTCAGAAGAAAATCTCTGATCTGAAGTATGCTGTACGGCAAAAAGAAATTAAAAGGCATAATTACAGGTAAATAAATGTTTTCTCCAAATATAATGTTTAGGATGTACTGTATGCACCTTTTCTTAGTACCAAACGATTTTCTCTTTTCAGCCTGAAAACTGGAGGTGGCTTTCCTTCTAAATTGGAGTTTACCCCTGCTGAGGAGATTGTGCTGGGACTTCTCCATCCGGTCGCGGTCGGTGGACATGCTGGTCTAAGGGACACAGACTCACCGACCCGTACCCACGGTGAGTACTCTTAAATCTGCATGTTTGCCTGTTTGCTAAATAATCTACAGTTCACTAGTAACAAGATAACGGGATGCCCCTATGGTTTGCCTTGCTTGGCCTCGCACTACTGTGCCTGTTTGTGTCCTCTTTTGGTCCCTGGGAATCACACATTTAGGACCACATCCATTATGGCAAAGATCAAATTTCCAATTGGATTGGTAAAGTCATGAAGTTTCTCCTGAAAAGTGATATATTTGGAATCAATCACAAAACACACATCATTATGTATGGGTTGCCTATTTGTTGTGTGAGTTGTGTTTGAGTTAACAATGTAATTAGCCACCCCCAAACATATCTGACCTAGAGCAGCGAGACTCAACTGGCGGCCCGGGGTCCCAATGCGGACCTTGGCACCAGATTCCAGGACCCCTGCCCAGACAGCCCTGCACTCAGTTACTTCTGTGTTGACGTGCTCAGAGCTGCCCCCTTGATCGGCGATGTAGTGGTTGTTCTCCTGCCCAATGTGATGGCTCCCTGAAACATAGCATTGCAATATGAAGTACTGCACAGGAAGTGGCATTGCAAGGTACACAGTAACTTGGTAAAACTTTCTCTTGGCACAATCGTGTCCCGCTGCCCCTGCTCTGCCCCATCTGCCACAGTCCCCCCATGCCCCCCCCCCCACATAAGCCCCATACATTTGTAACAGATTTGCTCCATCCATCCCATCACCATCAATACGTTAACTCCCCCCTTTAGCCATCCAATCCCTGTCCCCTCAGCTCTGCCCCATCCAGCCCAGCAAGGGCAAGCAGCCTTTATTAGTTTGCACTTGGAAATCTCCAGCCCCTCCACCAGTGTGTTTATTTCTAACTAGACACCCCCTGCGTCAGCCCCATGGCCAGACATTCACCTCTCACCACATACCTTTAAATGGACCTTTCCAACAATTGTTTGAGTACCCCGGACCTAGCGAATGGTAGGCTAAATCCAAAAATGTGCGTTGAAAGTTGTATGCTGACTGGGTACACTTCCTGACTTAGAACTGAGGTCAGTTAGCAGTTTTCGCGAGCCATTGCACCTATCTAAACTTGCGTGTCTTTGAACAAATGTCCCCATTGCTCTAGAGTTGATTAATATTACAAATAGAGGTTTATTTGATTACCTATCCCAAAAATGGTTATGTGTGTGTTTACGTGGTTTGTTTTTCTCTTCTTCAGCCCAGCATGATCCCTCAGCAAGGGTAAACTCACCCCCCAGTTTGGTTATGCCTACCAGGTCCGTACAGCATAGGAGCCCAGATCAGAGATTTCTGGTAAGTTAATTTAGTACCATAAATACTACCAAGTGCTTAAGAATGTGTTAAACTGTTGGAATCCCAAATTTGGACGCCAACTTACACTTTTTTTTTTATATGTCCCTACAGACCCGCACACTCATGGAAGAGATCCAGGACATGGAGGAAGATGATGATGTCTCCATGCAGGGCACGTCGGATGACCTCCCCCTGGGTCCCAATTTGGAACTGCTCCATAATGTTTCTCTGGCCAATCCTCAGCAGCAGAGTGAATCTCCATCCATTGTGCATGCACATGGGGAGACTGACACTACAGTCCCCAGTGTTCACTCTGCTGCTGAGGATTTGCAAAGCAGGCCTGTTGCTGTTGAGGGGACGACACCACGCGGCAGGGCACGCCCAAGAGCCAGGGTAATTGTGCGGCGGACTCCATTACGCCGCCCCACAATTTCCCAGGGGAGGCAGAGTGCCCTGCTTCAATTATGGACCCAACAAAGGGACTCTTATGAGGCACAGCTCGTTACAGAGCGTGAGCAAAGGCATGCCGACATGGTCAACATCCATACCAGTCTACAGGGCATCCTCGCGGAGTTGCGTACCCTCAACAGCAACGTGGTCACTGCAAGTAATGGCATCCAGTCAGCCATGGCTGAGATGACCAATATGCAGAGAAACATTGTGGAGCAGTTTCAAATTCACAATGCTGCCATGGCCCAGGCTAGGTCCCATTCACATGGACCTCCACCTGGACCTCCACCTGGGTATTATGGGCAGCCACCCTATTAAGCCATGGGTGTGTGGGACATCTTTTCTCTTAACCCCCACTGTATTTACTTGTCCTTTGAGGTTTCAAACAATCCATTTTGTGTTGCTCATGCAGGTTGTGTTTTGTATTTGCTCCCATATAGCTCCTTAGAGTAATGCTTAAGGCCACTAGCCAATGCCATAGGTCTATGTGGAGGGTATCTGGCCACTTATGGCTTTAAATATGGATTTGGTTGGTGCTCCTCCTGTTTGCAGACATGTTTGTGTGACATTATGGCCATGCCCAAATATCCCTGGGCACAGGCAATATTAATGACTGGACTAGGCTGGCCTTTGGACTGGGTGTCCTTGTTTGGTTGTGCCACTCACTTCCAGGTGTAGATGTGCTCGATGTTTTTTTTGTAATGTTATCCATTTGTAACCACAGATGTATGTGGAATGTTTTCTGTTAAGCACTATAATTTTTAATTTTCTAAGTAAAAAAAAAACTCACTTACAATACTTGTGGCGTTTTTAGTGGGAACACATTTTAAACAGCTTGGGCTAAACCAGATATTTTTGGTTTGAAGAGGTGTAACAATGCAAATCTAAAGCTAAGGAAACTACATGAAATACATTAGGCAACAATTAAGGTCAAAATGTTTTACTTTGAGGTAATGCCACATTACGGCAAAACAACATATTTAACAAAAAGGATAACACAGACACACAGAATGTTGAGACAGGAAAAAAAATTAAGTAAAATGCTGCAAGATCAGGTTGGCTCTAACTGATTGGCCTGACTCACTGGGTGGCCCCACAAAATTCTCGACATCATCCTCTACGGCTGAAGAGGGCAGGCTATCCACATAACGTGGGACACGTTCCAGGATGGCAAAATTGTGCAAAACAGCACATGCCATGATAATGTCGATCACTTTCTTGGGATCATATTGCAGGGCGCCCCCAGTATGGTCCAGGCAACGAAAACGTGTCTTCAGCAGCCCAAAGGCCCTCTCCACAACAGCCCGGGTCTTGCGATGCGCACGGTTGTACGCTTCCTGAGAGGCATCCTGGGGCCGCAGCACAGGCGTCATGAGCCAGGGTAGAAGTGGGTACCCGGAATCACCTTAAACAGACAATTAAATGTAATCAAAATTAAAAAGGCAACACAACAAACACCAAAAATTTTACATATATCATAATGATGTAAGGTAAAGTGGCCAAAAAAAAAACACAGGGCACATTAGCAAAATAAATCTTTCCACTAATGTATTACCTAATTAAAAATGGCACTTCAATATACCAATTAATTAACAAACATCTGCACGGCCAAGGGTATTTGGAATTTAAATATATTTTTAGTTTTCAGACATGTTACAATTAGGATGCTGCTGAGGGGCTATCCACATTTATATGGAAACTACAATGTATGCAGTTTAAGTCCACTTTGACATTTAAAGACCAATAGTACAAAAGGAGCCAAAGCTCAAAGATCCTTGGGTATAAACTCACAACCAATATATTTAGGGACATGGAACTTACAGACATCCTAACTAAAGGGAAAACATTCTGAAGGACAAAGCGAGGCAAGCATTTTTTTTTGAAGTTCATAATATATGACCCAAGAAAAAGGCAGTTTGAGGCTTATGTAAAGAATTCAAATACTAACATATCAACAAATACAAGATTAATGCAACATTTAATAGCACACAAATAGGACACACTTACCAAGCAGCCATGCCCCCGAAAATTCACCTGCCTCAAATCTCCGAAACAACCCAGATCGCCTGAGGATATAGGAGTCGTGGGACGATCCTGGGTAGCCGGCAAGGACACTCATAAAACGCATGTCCGGACCAACCACGGCCTGGACATTAAGGGAGTGTCCCATTTTACGATTCCTTAAGGCAAAAACATACAAAAAGGGTAATTGATATTTGACCCCAAATAAAAAATTAACAACAAAACATGTCTGCACTCTATTGGGAAATACTAATGAAAAGCCTAGATAAAGCAGCTACACAAATGAGGGATAAACAAATATGCTGCCGCAAAGGCAAACAGGTTACATTACACGTTGGCCAACATAATAACCAATCTCAATACCTATATATATACTCGTCGGCAGCCCTAGGTACGAGTGCCACATGTGTGCAGTCAATAGCACCAATAACGTTGGGCATGTCGGCCACATTATAAAACCCAAGCTTAATGGCGTTTCTGGCTGCCATATCATCCGGAAAATATATATATTTTGGAGTTATGGCAGCCATGCCTTCCAAAAATTTAGATAGTGCGCGGCTCAGCGTAGGCTGTGACATCCCCACGGAGAGGGCACCCAGCCTCTGGAACGAGCCGTTCGCCAAAAATTGCAGGCAGCCAAGCATCTTGGTCATACCTGAAATTGCATGCCCCTTCCTTGTGGTGCGGGCTAACCATGGCCGCAGCTCACTATATAATTTATGGAGGGAAGCGCGATTAAGCCTGGTCAGCTCGAACAGCTCTACATCATTCATGCTATCGATGTTCATGCGACGACGCAGGGGCAATCTGCTCTCAGACATCTCGATCAACTCAATGCCAAAAAGCATAAGCCCTTGATGTGCCACAAACTCGCTCCGCTCCATCCTACTCCCGAGGCCAAATAGCTGCCGGCAAACATTTCGTAAAGCATCTCTTTAATGGGCTTCCAAACAATTAGCAATCACCTCTCTGAATTGGTCGCAAGCCCATGTGAAGGACGTAAAAAATAGGATCGGACGCAAATAATACGATTTGGACGGGAAAAACACACGAACTAACGCAAATTATACGATTCTCGTACGAAATGCGTATGTTCATATACGTCTATGCGCGAACGATCGTGCGAATACGAAATGGGCAAAAAAACAAGAAAAAATGACAAACACCCACACAAACTTACGATTCTCGATACGAAATCAATTAACTTTTGCTCTTTGAATCGAGGGGATAGTCCCTGTCTCTTACTTTGAAAATTGAGCGATAATGTTTTATACCCTGCGGCATATTTACCCTTGTATGTATGCCCAGGTGTCTGTTTTTAATCCACATCACTATATGTTTTTTATTGATTTCTTTTCTTTTCTTTTAATATAGTGCTCTGAGCCTCCGGCAGCCCTCCAGTGTTGATGGCATATTACTATCTGAGCACATTTAAATGCTCCGCCCCTGCATGTCTCTGCCTACTGAGGACGCCGCCTTCTGCATCATTTTGCCTCGGCGACGTCATTTCCGCCTGTATATGTCGCCCTCACACGGCACCGCCATATTGTAGGTGAGCTGCTGGCATTTGCGCACAAACAGGATGCGGCGTCATAGTCAACCCCGTGCGCCACTTCCGGCCGACGCTGTCAATCCTGACTTGGGAGGCTTGGGTGGCCGGGACTGACCTGTCGACCGCCGATGACGCCATCACGAGCGCCGCCGATCGGCGCCATTTTCTGCTAAAACGCTGGAGGCTATATCACTATATAAACCTATCTCCTGGAATTAACAGACACCGCTCTCTTGATAAAGGCCGTACCGGCCGAAACATCGAGGTTTTCTATTTGTCCACACGGTATTGCAGCTTCTTTGCCTTGCTTTGTATTGTAAGTTACTCTGTTGTCTTATTACTCTGTACTGCGTTATTTGCTCACTCGCTGCATAGACCTAGTTTTCTTTTGTGATACTCACCACATAGATTTCAGTACTGGACTTCCAGTTGGTTCTGTCTCTATAGCAGCCTAGTGATATATATGCTCGTTACCATACTTCATAATCTTTGTACAGCGGTCCACATTTTGTACATAGTGTATTATATTGTTATATATGTATATATCTTTGCTCACTAATGTACTTTCACCAGCATTAAAAACCTTTTGCAAGTTCTCTCTTTGGGTGTTCGATTTTCCACCTGTATGTTATTATTGAACCACTGACGATCATGGTTAGAAGCTCTCCAGCCATCACTGGATGGAAGTTGGGGGTGGTAGAGGAAAAAATCTCATTATACACAGATGATACGTTATTATATTTGGCAGATTGTCACAATTCTCTGGATGCGGCCTTAGATATCATTGATACATTTGGTAGATTTTCGGGCCTTAAAATTAACTGGGACAAATCTAGCTTGATGCAGGTTGATGTCTGTGACCCCTCGGGCATCTCCCCGAGATCCCAGCTGAGATCGGTTTGGCAATTTAAATACCTGGGGATCTTGATTGGGAGACAGCCTAGTGAATTTATCCCCCTTAATATATCACCAGTCATAGCGAAATTGAAGCAAAGAGTCAGTCAATGGGCAAGTCTCCCACTGTCGGTTATGGGCAGAATCAATATATACAAGATGATTTTACTTCCGAAGTTTCTGTATATATATCAGGCCTCACCTGTATTGCTACATTCTTCTAACTTTAAATTTCTAGAGAAAATTATTTTTGGATTCATATGGGGACAGTCCCCCCCCCCAAGGTTAAATAGACATATCATGAGGGTGCAGGTAGAAGTTGGAGGACTAGCGGTACCGCACATGCAACTGTACTTTTATGCAACTCAGCTTCTGTTTGCCCACTGGTGGCTTGGCCAGCCAGGGGATAACCCTGTGATACGCCTGGAAGAGGCGGTGCTGGGCTCCCCTGGTCGGTTGTCTTCTTTGGTATATAGGGGAACAAGGGGGCTTAAAGAGGCTACTACATGTATGAGGACGGTCTGTAATATCTGGGACTGAATGGCCAAATTAGGGATGGAGCCAGATGAGAACCGGATGTTCTCCCACCATGCTCCACTGTGGGACAACCCCAGGCTATCGGAACTTGTTACAGTGCAAGGCCCCCAATTCTGGCGCAGAAGGGGGGATTCACCAGCTGGGCCAAGTTTACAGAGAAGGGGGGTGGGTTTCCTTTGACCAGTTGAGGGAGATGTTCCACCGCTACTTACAAATCAGACACGCCCTAAATACGCAATTTTCCAGGGTAGGTCCAAGATTGATGGTGTCACGAGTGGAGAGTGTGATCAGGGAATTGGGTCTGGAGAAGCCCGTCTCTAACATATATAAGTGCCTGCTGGGCGAGTTGGAGTCCCCTAGGGGTAAAATCAAGATGAAATGGCAGGCCATAGACCAAAATCTGGAGCAGGATGATTGGGAGGAGATATTGGACAATCTGCACTCGTCGGTGGTTAAGGCGAGGGACAGACTGATCCAAACTAAGTGGATCCACCAGGTGTACATTACCCCGGTTCGTCTGCACAGGATGGGCCTACTGGATAGGGACACATTCCCTAGGTGCTGGAGGGAAGGCGGCACATGGGTGCATATGGTCTGGTCGTGTGAGACTCTTGTTGGCTTCTGGGAGGAGGTATTGGATCTGATCAGTAAAATAGTTGGAATTCAAATTAGGGGCTCTGTCTCCCTATGTATTTTGGGAGTGGTGGAGCCACTGTCGGAGCTTAGTGCACTGAAGTCGCTGCTCCGGCTGCTGCTCTTTTATGCCCGAAAGTGCATATTAATAAATTGGAAACACCCGGCTACACCATCAGGGCAAGCTTGGAAAAGGTTAATAAATCAAAAACTCGCCATGTATAAATTTACATATGAGGCGGGGGGGTGCCGGATAAGTTCACGAAGTTCTGGGATCACTGGTTACAGTCTCAGGAATCAGTATCTGAGGAAGATTAAGGGGGGAGAGGGAGCATGCCACTGAGGCAGAGGCTCTTGACTCTAACCTATGGACGGGCGGATTGGGTTTGACCCGGAGTCAATGTATGCTAACACATGCCCGAATGAACAGATAACTGTTATCTGTCTTCCAGTCCCCTGCCGGAGCTTTGCATGTCTTTGGAATCCTGCAGTCCTAAGTCCGGTGTGAATGGATGTTGTGTCATGTGTGTGTGTGTTGTCGATGTGTATGTAAGCCAGACTGCAGTTAGGCGCCTGCGGCGCGTGAAAGCTTGTATTAATGTGACTTGTTTTGTATGTTGTTTAATGCAAAATAAAAACTTAAAAAAAAAAGCTGAGATTTTATTGTATTTGGACTGATATCACATTGGTGACTTTTACATTCTGAGAGATACATAATTGAACAGTTACATGTCATGTGCTTTATGCAGCATTTGGATTATTTACGGATAAAGTGGCAGAAAGTTTTGCCTTAGCACTCCAATCAATCCACCCATAGACAAATATAGATCCAGACAGTGTGTGTTTATCTGTCAAAACATTGTTTTTTAAATTGCTGTGGGATATCATGATATTATTTCCGCAGTCATTCACATACAGTAATCATTATTTGCTATTGTTATTTGGCTTTCAGTTTTAAGCATCTTCTTGAATTATTCAAGACTCTTTACAGAGCTTTGTCTATTCACTGCGTAATTGGAAAATAATGAGCAAATATTTGTGTTCTATTTGACTAAAGGATTCGTTCCCCAAGACAATTTGTAGATTTTACTATTAATCTGTTTTCGGGTAGGATTTTTTTTTTGGAATGGAGAAAGCTAATTCACTTAAAAAGTTGGCAAACATTTACACAATACAGAATCTTCTTGTGTTTGGCAGAAAACACATTTTGGCTTGGTAAACTACAAGAATTGTCCATTGGAAAAGTAAGCCTTGCTAACTAGCTATGTTATTCTCATCCAGGCCAAATATATATTTTTTCCTTTAATCAATTGGTTAAAAGAAAATCAACTTTACACTACTAGATCTGCAGTGATCACAGCAGCTTAAAGTTATTCTTTACTCAGTGTGGTAAATTGTATCAAAATGTCTGTTTCTTCCCTGCTTGGCTGTATAAAGCACAATCCGGCCCGGGTTTTCAGGACCCGGATCACTTCCCCAATTCCATAATGGGTAGTTACATGTTCTAAGGCCTCCACAAGTGTGCACGCTGATTACAGGGGAAGCCTGTATAAGAAGAGAGCACACGGCCTTTCCTTTGTTGATGACCAGCCTGTTGGAGTGAGCCCAGGCTGAGCTGCACCGTGGTGAAGGATAGCACTGGACATTGAGCAGAGGGCTGATACACCCTGTAAAGTGGACTGGAATTGATCAGCTTGCTGGAGTACCCAGCCCAGGACTATTTGGTTGGTGAAGTAACCCTTATTGCTTTCTGCCTTTATGCTGCAACCTTTTGGACTATCTACTGAACTTTGCTGAATAAAAGCGTTTTGCCTTTCAAATCCATTGTCGTCACTGCTGATTGTTTGCCTGCTTACAATTGGTGGAGGATGCGGGCACAGTGACTGTTGCTAGGGGCAACGGAGTCACAAAACGCATTTTGCTTGTCGTTGGTGAAAGCGGCGACTAAGATGTCTCACCAAACTCAAATGGAGGAGGTGATTAAGCAGCTGATCCAGGCTAACCTCCAGCAGCAGCAAGCCATGGCACAGCAGCAGAAAGCCCTGGCACAACAGCAGGAAGCACAGCAGCAAGCCATGGCACAGCAGCAGCAAGCACAGCAGCAAGCCATGGCACAGCAGCAGCAGGCCCTGGCACAGCAGCAACAAGCGCAGCAGGAGACAAGCCGCCTGTTGATAAAACAGATTGCTGCACTTCGAGAGTGTTGTGGCTCAAGTCTCACAGCTGGAGAGAAGCCCGGTTGAGTCGGAGGGTGCGAGGAGAGCCGTACAGCGGGTCCTACAAAAGCTGACCCATGAGGATGATGTGGAGGCCTACCTCACGGTGTTTGAGCACATGGCTGAGAGAGAGCAGCTGCCAGTCACGGAATGGGCTGACGTGATTGCACCGTTCCTGTCAGGTGAGCCGCAAAAAGCATATTTTGATCTCAGGGAGCAGGATGTGCGGGACTATGCCAAGCTAAAAATGGAGATCCTTGCTCGCCTGGGAGTCACGCCAGCGGTTCGGGCAAGGCGAGTACACAACTGGACTTTTTCTGTTGATCAACCTGCCCGATCGCAGATGTATGACCTAATTCATCGGGTCCAAAAGTGGTTGGAGCCAGAGCATTTGACCCCTGTGCAGATCATCGAAAAAGTCGTGCTGGACCATTTTGTTCGGGCACTACCGCCAAAGCTACAGCAATGGGCTCGACAGGGCGACCCACAGACTGTTGAGCAGCTAGTTAACGTCGTGGAACGATTTGTCGCGACTGAGGACCAACTTCGGGATGCCCCTGACAAGACCGGCAGACCAGTGAGTAAACAAGTTCCCCTGGGAAGTGTGTGGAGAGCTGTGAGAGGGCAAAAGACTGTTCCTGACCCCCAGAGGCCCCCTAACCCTAGGGAAGACGTCCGGGCAAGGAGTTTCCGGGGTCCCCAGTGTTGGAGGTGCCGTGAGTGGGGGCACATAGCCGCGGATTGCCCCCTCGGCCCTGAACCCATGGAATGTGACGCGGGTCACAGAAGTTCCTTGCTGGCAGACCCCGGTTGTGCCGCCAGTCAGCTGTCAAAATCTGAAACGCAGGTTGTGTCTTTAAAGATGAATGGTCGCCCAGTAAAGGCATTATTGGACTCAGGTAGCCGGGTAACTTTGGTCCGGGCCAACCTGGTGCATGGTGGTTGCAAACCAAAGAAAAAGCTGAGCGTGCTTTGCATCCACAGGGATATCGTGACTTACCCTGTTGCAGTGGGTAAGTTTGAGACCCCGGCGGGAACATTGTCCCATGAGGTTGGCGTAGTAAAACGCCTGGGCTATGATGTCGTGGTTGGGCGGGATTTCCCCTTGTTCTGGCCCTTGTGGGAAAGGTGTATCCCTCCTGCCAACAATGGAGTACCCCCGGCAGAACGGGTAACCCTCCCCGTTAAGTCCGTTAGACGTGTGGTCCCCAACACATTATGTAATAGGCGAGGGTGAGGGCCTGTAATCAGGGTGACCAAGTGCGGAGAATAGTACCCATGGCTGAAAAAGTGAACTTTAAAGCGGAACATAAGCCGGGGAATGTAGTCGCTGTCCCGAACCCACTGTATGGCCGCTGAAGGTTGTCAGACCGTGGGTCTGAAGAAGGGGGGGGGGGGATATGTGGTAAATTGTATCAAAATGTCTGTTTCTTCCCTGCTTGGTTGTATAAAGCACAATCCGGCCCCGGTTTTCAGGACCCGGGTAACTTCCCCAATTCCATAACGGGTAGTTACATGTTCTAAGGCCTCCACAAGTGTGCACGCTGATTACAGAGGAAGCCTGTATAAGAAGAGAGCACATGGCCTTTCCTTTGTTGATGACCAGCCTGTTGGAGTGAGCCCAGGCTGAGCTGCACCTTGGTGAAGGATAGCACTGGACATTGAGCAGAGGGCTGATACGCCCTGTAAAGTGGACTGGAATTGATCAGCTTGCTGGAGTACCCAGCCCAGGACTATTTGGTTGGTGAAGTAACCCTTATTGCTTTCTGCATTTATGCTGCAACCTTTTGGACTATCTAATGAACTTTGCTGAATAAAAGCGTTTTGCCGTTCAAATCCGTTGTCGTCACTGCTGATTGTTTGCCCGCTTACATCAGAAAATAAGTTTATGTCGTCACCTTCTGAACCCAGCCCTGTGTCTCAAAAGAGCCTGTGTTAATTTTTTTTTTTTTTAACTAAAGCCTTTGCCAAATATTCATAAACACACTAACAGGAAGCAGAATAATGTTCGTTTTAAGATTTATTGCAGATATTATAACTGATAAGGCTGACCCTCAATGCTGAGCTGCATGTAACTCACTGGAGAGCGGCAGGCCGCTGCACAGCTAGGGACCTAAACGCCCACCATTCCAACATCATACAGCTTCTTGATTAGTGTTTCTATGAAAATTGGCCAAAGGCTTTAGTCAAATAGGAAACAGTTGTTTAGGACACTGGGTAGGGGATAAAAGGTGATGAAGACAATGGAAGACGACAGACCACATCGGCACCAGCAGGACCCATAGGATACTGTTAACTCCCACCTAAACATGCACCTGAAAATGACCAAGATTTTCACTAGCCTCATGACTGGTCCTTGGCCCAGGGGCATCCTGATTTGGGGTGCCCCACTCTGTAAAACCCCCCAATTAGTCCACTTTCCTCACCTTTCCATCATGCCCACAGCGCATGAGTGGACCCTCGGCCAATCAGTGACTTTAGAACTCGGCATAGGGAATGGGTGGCCGTATCCCCAGTCTCCCTGTGAAATGCCTATGCCCTCGCTCACGGAACTGTGCACAGCTGCAGAGATGCTGGGGATAAGGCTGTGGCTTGTGATAGTGGCAAGGAACCAGTGGAAGGCAAGCCTTGTGGTAATTGATCAATTTTAACACTCAAACATTAAGCATTTAAGAATGGAGCATTTAATCTTTGTTCGGATCATTGGATAGTAACATTTAAAACAAAAAAGAAGATACTGTTATAACTTTCACTTCCCAATAACCCACTGTGCCCTTTTGCTCGAAAAAAAATAAAGAGATCGAAGCACTTGTCACTGTCCAGCAATCTATCCGGAAATTGTAATCTTGAAACTGGGCCTACACACTGGTCATATGTAGTGCACCTAAAGCCTGATTGGCGAGGTCTCCGTTTCCCTGCCCCATTTGCACAGCTGATTTAGATAGGGAGAGGTTCCTGCTACAGCGGTTTAGGGAAAGCAGCAGTTTAGGGAAAGATAGACTCTATTATTTAAAAACAGCCCTTTTCAGGGCAAACTGTAGTCTGGGCTAGTGGTTGGAGTGAGGGCTAGAGTAAGGTTGGACACTGGCTTGTCACTTATGGGGCCTGGGTGTCCCCTTATACCACAACTAGCTCTAAGCACTGGGGTGAGTGTGCATCCTTATACAACAACTAGCTGTAAAGACTGGGGTGATTGCATCTCCTTATACCACAATTAGCCGTAAATGCTGGGGTAAATGTGTACTACTATAACGCAACTAGCTGTTAAGACAGGGGTGAGTGTGTACCCTTATACAACAACCCTTATACCACAACTAGCTGTAAACGCTGGGGAGAGTGTGTATCCTTATACCACAACTAGCTGTAAATGCTGGGGTGATTGTGTGATTTGTATCCCTGGCTGGGATACAATGAGCCTTCTGTCTGCCAATTGCAGACCTGGGGCTCAAGGATGCCCAAGAGCTTCTGGGGGAAAATAAGGATGTGTCCAGTGTACCCTCACAGGAAACCCTAGATGAAGATGAGACCCCAGTGCCAACTGCTGCAGCTTTCTGCAATGTTGAGGCTGAGAGGAAGGTTAGCAGGGAGGAGTGGGTGTAAGAGGATGTCAGGAAGGATGATGAGGTCCTGGACCCTACGTGGACTGAAGGCTATCACAATTCAGAGGAAGAGGTGGTGGTCACAAAGCCCCAGGCAGCAAGCAGAAGAGGGGGAAGGGTGCCATCAATCAGCGGCCAGACATTTGCTGCCACTGCTCCCACACCCAAACTAGCTGTAAATGCTGGGGTGATTGTGTACCTTTATGCCACTACTAGCTGTATACGCTGGGGAGAGTGTGTACCCTTATACCACAAATATCTGTAAACACTGGGGTGAGAGTTTCATCTTATAATACAACAAGCTGTAAAGTCTGGGGTGATTGTGTACCCTTATACCACAGCTAGCTGTAAAGGCTAGGGTGATTGTGTACCCTATTATCACAACTACCTGTCAAGACTGGGGTGATTGTGTACCCTTTTAGAACAACTAGCTGTAAAGACTGGGGTGAGTGTGTAACTTTATAACGCAACTAGCTGTAAAGACCAGGGAGAGTGTGTACCCTTATTTCACAACTAGCTGTAAATACTGGGCTGATTGTGTTCCCTTATACCACAACTAGCTGTAAATACTGGGGAGAGAGAGCCTCCTTATACTACAGCAAGCTGTAAAAACTGGGGTGAGTGTGTACCATTATTACACAACCAGCTTTAAACACTGGGGTGAGTGTGTATCCTATTATTACAACTAGCTGCAAACACTAGGGTGATTGTGTACCCCTATGCTACAACTAGCTGTAAATACTGGGCTGATTGTGTTCCCTTATACCACAACTAGCTGTAAATACTGGGGAGAGAGAGCCTCCTTATACTACAGCAAGCTGTAAAAACTGGGGTGAGTGTGTACCATTATAACGCAACCAGTTTTAAACACTGGGGTGAGTGTGTACCCTATTATTACAACTAGCTGCAAACACTAGGGTGACTGTGTACCCCTATGCTACAACTAGCTGTAAATACTGGGGTTAATGTGTACCCATATACCACAACTAGCTGTAAATGCTTGGGTGAGTGTGTACCCTTATACCACAAATAGCTGTAAACACTGGGGTGAGAGTGTCCCCTTATACCACAGACAGCTAAAAGGACTAGGTTGACTGTGTACCCATACACCACAACTAGCTGTAAAGACTGGGGTGATTTTGTACCCTTATAGCAAAACTACCTGTAAAAAATGGAGTGATTGTGTAACCTTATACCAAAACTAGCTGTAAACACTGAGGTGATTGTGTATCCTTATACAACAACTAGCTGTAAAGACTGAGGTGCTTGTGTTCCCTTATGCCACAACTAGCTGTAAATCCTTGGGTGACTGTGTACCCTGATACCACAACTATCTATAAAGACAGGGGTAATTGTGTGCCCTTATACCACAACTAGCTGTAAACACTGGGGTGATTGTGTACTCCTATACCACAACCAGCTGTAAATGCTGGGGTAATTGTGTTCCCTTATGCAACAACTAGCTGTAAAACCTTGGATGACTGTGTGCCCTGATACCACAACTATCTATAAAGACAGGGGTGATTGTGTGCCCTTATACCACAACTCGCTGTAAATACTGGGGTGATTGTGTCCCCTTATATCACAACTAGCTGTAAATACTGCGGTGACTGTGTAACCTTATAACATAACTAGCTTTAAATACTGGGGTGATTGTGTTCCCTTATACCACAGCTAGCTGTAAATACTTGGGAGAGAGAGTCTCCTTATACCACAGCAAGCTGTAAAACGGGGGTGAGTGTGTACCATTATACCATAACTAGCTTTAAACACTGGGGGGGATTGTGTACCTTATTACTTCAACTAGCTCTAAATGCTGGGGTGAATGTGTACCTCTATACCACAACTTGCTGTAAACGCTGTGTTGATTGTGTACCCTATTACCACAACTTGCTGTAAATACTAGGGTGAATGTGCACCCTTATACGACAACTAGCTGTAAATGTTGGGGTGTCTACCCTTATACCACAACTAGCTGTAAATTCTTGGGTGAGTGTGTACCCTTATAAAACAACTATCTGAAATGACTGGTTTGATTGTGTACATTTATACCACAACTAGCTGTAAAGACTGGGGGGACTTTGTACCCTTATACCACAACTAGCTGTAAACACTGGGGTGAGTTCATACCCCTATGCCACAACTAGCTGCAAAGACTGGGGTTAATGTGTACTCTTATACCACAACTTGCTGTATAAACTGGGGTGATTGTGTACCCTTGTACCACAATTAGCTGTAAATACTGGGGTGAGAGTGGTGTCCCCTTATACCACATCTAGCTGTAAAGACTGGGCTGATTGTGTACAATTGTACTACAACTAGCTGTAAATACTGGGGTGAGAGTGTCCCTTTATACCACCACTAGCTGTAAAGATTGAGGTTAGTGTGCACCCTCATACCACAACTAGCTGTAAGCTCTGGAGCGAGTGTGTACTCTTGCACCACAATTAGCTGTAAAGACTGGGGTGCGTGTGTCCCATTTTACCAAAATAAGCTGTAAACACTGGAGTGAGTGTGTAACCTTATACCACAAGTAGCTGTAAAGCCTGGGGTGAGTGTATACCCATATGCCACAACTAGCCTTAAATTATAGAGTGAGTGTGTACCCTTATACCACAACTAGCTGTAAAGATTGGGATGATTGTGTCCCTTTATAACATAATTATCTGTAAATATTGGGGTGATTGTGTACCCTTATACGACAACTAGCTGTAAACACTGGGGTGAGTGTAACAATGTAACAATTCAAAAATATGCAAATAAGGGACAGGGACATGCCTATAGTACTTCTGCTGATGAAAATTGGTAATGGATTTGCTGCTCATCCAGCCGCTGGTGCTGCAGGAAAAGGACATTTTTCATCCTTGCCTGCTACATTGTGCAAGCAGGCACCAGGGATTGGAGCACATTTTTGTAGGCCCCAGTACTGCTGGCAGAGTGGTGAGGCCAGAACATTGAGACAGTTGTATATATATGATTCAAAATAGTATTAAGAAGTCGCGCTCAAGGTTTTTTTATACAATTTATATTATTATAAGTTATTGTAATTAATTAACTATATATATGGCACACAGGGCTACCAGTTCCATGAGATATTCTTCCACCCACTCCACAGTAGCCGAGATTGCAGAGCCCCCCCCCCCCACCAGTAATATCTACAAGGCCGTCCTAGACAGAAGTCTAGAAGTCACTAATCCTCTATGATAACATGCCTGGCTGGGATACAATGGGTCTTCTGTCTGCCAATTGCAGAACTGGGGCTCAAGGATGCCCAAGAGCTCCTGGGGGAGAATAAGGACTTGTCCAGTGTACCCTCACAGGAAACCCTAGATGAAGATGAGACCCTACTGCCGACTGCTGCAGCTTTCTGCAATGTTGAGGCTGAGAGAAAGGTTAGCAAGGAGGAGTGGGTGTAAGAGGATGTCAGGAAGGATGATGAGGTCCTGGACCCTACGTGGACTGAAGGCTATCACAATTCAGAGGAAGAGATGGTGGTCACAAAGCCCCAGGCACCAAGCAGAAGAGGGGGAATGGTGCCATCAGTCAGCGGCCAGACCTTTGCTGCCACTGCTCCCACACCCAGACTTTTGTATCCTAATTGCCCTGCTAATGTGCACCTTCCAGGTTAGTTATAAAATGGTCGGAGCGGCTGCCACCCCTCCTTTGTTTCTTTTGAATTTGTGCAAGCACATGGGGTGTGGGGTCTAGGCTGTAATGCAAGGTCTTCGACCCTTCCACCCCATGGGCTGCACTTGAGGTTTAGGGCAACCTCAGGTAAGCCTGTTCCCAATTTATCTATTGCATTGTATGTCCCAAATGGGGCTCTCAGAGATTAGAGTTAGGGCTGCACCCCACAGGGGCACCTTGGCGCTGGTGGTGCAGCTTAAGCATATTTCTGCAGATATGTGTGACCAAGCCCTCTGTTTTTAACCAAGTTTAGAGACAGATTTTAGGTTGTCTGCAAGCTAACAGGGTTGAGTGCTGTGGCTCCTTTAAGACATTTACACCCAGGGACTGAGCGCGACAAGGCAGGCTCACAGAATCAAACCAGGGGGGAATTTATTCATGCAGTCCACAGCAGACAAGACAGAGATCATTTGCAAGCTTTGTCTTTGAAGTGAGGAAAACTGCTAATCATCTCTGCACCTCGTGCATGACCAGGTATCTGCAAGCAATACATGAGCTGCAGTGGCAGAACTACAGAAAAAAACTCCAAACACCTCTCAGTCTCCCTCTGTCTCAGCCTGCAGCTTCACCCCTACAACAACAAGGCCACCTGCCCCCCCCCCCAAGAGAGAATGTGGGAACCCTACCACCTCCAGAAACAGCAGAAGCACCACCACCAAGCCGGTTCAGCTCTTCACCCTGCAAACTTTGGAGGGAAAGTGGGCCCAGCTCACCCTAGAGCCCTGGCTCTGAATAGGAGCATTTCAAAGTTGCTGGCCTTTGAAATGTTTCTATTCTGCCTAATGGAGATGGACATTTTTAAAGATCTCTTGGCAGTGGCTGCCTCATAATACCCAGCCAGCAATAAAGAAAAAAATAATATGGGCACCGGGCAATGCCATTAGTTCCAGTGTCCACCTCACCAGGCACATGTGGACAACTAAGCATGGACAGGGACATTACATCTCTCTAACTGCTCACTGGAACAATCCCCTCGATTCAAAGAGCAAAAGTTAATTGATTTCGGATTGAGAATCGTAAGTTTGGGTGGGTGTTAGTCATTTTTTCCTGTTTTTTTGGCCATTCCCGACTCGCACGAGCCTACGTACGATTTCGTATATGCTCTTACGATCATCGGAAGTTCGTTCCTAAATTGTAGGATCAAAACGTAAAACTTAGGATCAAAACGTAAAACTTAGGATCAAAACGTAAAACTTAGGATAATCGGATGTGTTTACGTGTAATTCAGAGAACAGTTTTCCAACCTCTAAATACGTTTTAAAAGAAAGCCACTGCCGACACCTTTTAGCAGTCGGATTGCTGTTCTTGAACAGGTTTTTTGGCTATGTGGAGGAGTCTGCGCGTCTTGAGCTCCAATGAACTGCATGTATCAGCATGGCCGAGCCCATAAATTGTATGGCAATGCATACCTGATTCATGTATGCCTTATAAAAGCATTTTAATGTGGACCTTAATTAGTCCTTTGCATGTAAACCTTTATTTTGCAATACATCCATATATTTACGTTAATTAAAGAAACTTATGTCCTTTGTTATTTATTTTTAAATTGATGTACTAGAATAATATTTTTAGTTTGAATTTATTGGTGTAGTTGTTTACCTTTGCTTTGTTTAATTATTTTAGCTCATCTTTGGTCAGATGCATCACACTTACTGAGGAGAGGAGAGCGGGATAAAGTGCAGGATGTGGGTTACTGCTGTATTTTGCACAGACACAGCAGAGCTGGGGGCACGGAAAGGTCAGAAATTAAAGAATGCAGAGCAACACAGTCACAAGGCCCTTTCTGTTTGCAGGCTGCCCGATAATACCTGACCCGCCATCTTGGCTGTTTCTAGACTCATAACATGCAGAAGTTGCTGGGTGTTTTTTAATTTTTGAGAGCAATCTGTATGTAGAGGGTGTGGGTAACCACACAAAAAATGTTAAGTTGTACCATTTGAAGCCAAAATATTAAAATTAAATCCACAAGTAAAAAATGCAAGTTAACTAAAAATTAAACAAAGTAAGATTTACTTATGCAAATGCATTCATTAATGGTTGGTTACTACAAAATGAATGAAATAAAGAAAAATGAAAAACCAAATATTTAGAATGCACTTTAATGAGGTAAGTTTGTAGTGCGCAGCCGCAAGATCAGAAGGATTTACGTCCAGACAAAAAAGGAAAAAGGGCAAAACCAATGTTGCAACCTGAGAAATGAAACGGAAAATTCAGGATGGAAACTGACATAGGTCTGATTCGGGAACTGCCATACGAACGGACGTACATTTTAGGATAGAAACGTATTAGCTTATCACTCGCAAGTTCATACGAGCGCACGAGCGTTCGGGAAAAATAGGATGATCGGCACCTAAATCAAAGCTGTTACATGTTTCTTTGAATCGACCCAAATGTAGTGGCGGTTGGGACTGAGGCAGGAAGCAATGTGGTGCAGATCCTTCCACCACCCATTATTGTGGGACATTAGTCGGTACCTCCTGTATCCTGCTTCCTCCTCAGGCAGTCAGCAGTGTTAAAACTCATCTGTCTGGGTGAAAGACCCCACTCTGCCGAGGTGCTGTGGACCGGCTTCCATGACCAGAAAGATGATTGCCTTCTACTGCTGGACCTGAAACCTGGCAAGGAGGTATGCGGCAATGAGTGGAACCTTGTAGCAGCCTTGGCCCCAGGTGGGTTTACACACATTACACTCAAGATGTGGAACGACCCAACCCAAACAAATGAAAATGTGCATGAATAACCTGAAGAATACTACATTGTGGATAAGCCACCAGGTAGCAAAGCAGCAAAGCTGGTTGGGCTATGGGCTCTGTACAGACAAAATACAAAAAACAAACCAGTGAAGGGGTTAATTGGGCCTCCCCTCCTTTTACTGAACTCTAAGGAGCTCTAAACATAGCCCAACCTCGCCAAGAGTTGACAATAAATTTATTGGGAGTTAGTCAATTAAGCATAGATAAAAGCATAAAAAGTTTATTTCTTATACTGGTACTTAAAAAATTCACTGTTTACATTCAGTGCCACATACCATGTCGTGCAGTTTTACAAACTTCTAAAAACAGTGAGTCACATATTAAAGCAATACGTCAATATTCACACATTTATGTCTTTTTTATTTTAGCCAGGTCTTTAAGGGGCTTGGCTCTAGGAATAGGGCAGACTAACAATAGGCTTCCTCAGTGCCCATATAATGGCCTGTGAATATACACAATTTTAACAGTATAAATAGACATAAATACTATTTATACTACACAATGCAAATTGACAGAATAATAACAAGATTACAATAATTGATACCTTGATTGAAATGAATGATTGTCTTGAAGCAGGCCGTGGTCTTTAGACTCAGTTCCCTTAATATGGTATATGAATAGGACACTGCTTTAAATACACCAATGTATTGTATTGATCTGAGCAAGTGCGGGGTTCCCGCGAGTGTGTGGAATGATGGCACCTGAGGACAGATAATGGGAGTGCCTGCTAGTAATATATAACTTATATAAATGCACTTCAAGTATGTATGAAGTAATGTCTATAGACCTACCTGGCCAGTCATGTGAATGAGTTGAAGCGGCGTTATGAGGAGGCAAGGACAGGTCTTACTTATCCTCCCATTAGCTGAGCTCTGCCGGCGCCATAAGGATGCGGACTAAGCAGCGAGTGCAGCCGCCTAAATGTGTCTCGCACCCGATTACGTGCGCACCGAAGCCCCGCCCACCGGCCTCCCTCGCTCTGTGCTCAGCGTCAGGCGTTGCCGGGGGAACGGGGACGGAGCACATCGTAGGAGACGTACTACGCTGCTGTATAAGCCTGCCCGAGAGGCGGAGCACAAAGGTGCTCCAGCCATCTCTGTGGGCACACAGCGCTGACGTTCCCTTGGCGCCGGGACGTGTTGGTGCATGGGCGC
Source organism: Gastrophryne carolinensis (assembly GCA_027917425.1). Taxonomy (NCBI): domain Eukaryota; kingdom Metazoa; phylum Chordata; class Amphibia; order Anura; family Microhylidae; genus Gastrophryne; species Gastrophryne carolinensis. The sequence continues at coordinate 520,180,790 of CM051235.1, read as the reverse complement.
CATTTTGGTGGAGACCAGGGCACGTCCAGCAGGAAATCAATGTATTAGGTATATAAACCTCTGGATAGGGATAGGGAACACATTTGCATTCATTGCGTTTAATAGTGTATACATATTTGAATGAGAAAAACAACACTAATAGTTAAAAAAAAAAGGGAATGTATTATATCAATATATTAGTAATTAATAAAGCAGCTAGATAATATATTAATGGTATTAATGGTCATTAATATATTAATATATTATCTAGCTGCTTTATTTATTACTTCCTTGTGGAGCAGGTGGGTGAATTCCCCGTGTGTGTGTTTGTTCCTTTTGATGGCACCCACGTGGGTGGCATGCTGGCCAGAGAGTGGTTTCAAAACAACAAGGGACACCCCGTAGGAAGTTGTACACACCTATTTTAATTGTTATGGGGGAACCTAGGATGGGGGACACTGTTAATGTGTTCCCTATCTTGAGGCTTATACACCTAATATATTGATATAATACATTCCCTTTTTTTTTTTAATTATTAGTGATCAGGAGAGACTTAAAGAACTTTAAGAAAGAAGGGAGAGGGGGGACATGATTGAGACCTTTAAATATGTGAAAGGATTGAATAAGGTTCAGGAGGGAAGTGTTTTTAAGAAGAAGCTTAATGATAGAACAAGGGGGCACAACCTGAAGCTAGTCGGGGGGAAGATCAGGAGCAATGTTAGAAAATATTATTTTACAGAAAGAGTAGTAGATGCTTGGAACTTCCAGCAGAGGTAGTTGAAAAATCAACAGTCACTGAATTTAAACATGCCTGGGATAAGCACACATCTATCCTAAGATAAAGAGTACATACAGTATACACATAAGGGAAGACTAGATGGACCATATGGTCTCCTTCTGCCGTCAACCTTCTATGTTTCTATGTTTCTAGTGTTGTTTTTCTTATTCAAATATGTATACACTATTAAACGCAATGAATGCAAATGTGTTCCCTATCCCTATCCAGAGGTTTATATACCTAATACATTGATTTCCTGCTGGACGTGCCCTGGACTCCACCAAAATGGCGCCCATGCACCAACACGTCCAAGCGCCAAGGGAACGTCAGCGCTGTGTGCCCACAGAGATGGCTGGAGCACCTTTGTGCTCCGCCTCTCGGGCAGGCTTACACAGCAGTGTAGTACGTCTCCTACGATGTGCTCCGTCCCCGTTACATTGATTTCCTGCTGGACGTGCCCTGGACTCCACCAAAATGGCGCCCATGCACCAACACGTCCCAGCGCCAAGGGAACGTCAGCGCTGTGTGCCCACAGAGATGGCTGGAGCACCTTTGTGCTCCGCCTCTCGGGCAGGCTTACACAGCAGCGTAGTACGTCTCCTACGATGTGCTCCGTCCCCGTTCCCCCGGCAACGCCTGACGCTGAGCACAGAGCGAGGGAGGCCGGTGGGCGGGGCTTCGGCGCGCACGTAATCGGGTGCGAGACACATTTAGGCGGCTGCACTCGTTGCGGCCGCTTAGTCCGCATCCTTATGGCGCCGGCAGAGCTCAGCTAATGGGAGGATAAGTAAGACCTGTCCTTGCCTCCTCATAACACCGCTTCAACTCATTCACATGACTGGCCAGGTAGGTCTATAGACATTACTTCATACATACTTGAAGTGCATTTATATAAGTTATATATTACTAGCAGGCACTCCCATTATCTGTCCTCAGGTGCCATCATTCCACACACTCGCGGGAACCCCGCACTTGCTCAGCTCAATACAATACATTGGTGTATTTAAAGCAGTGTCCTATTCATATACCATATTAAGGGAACTGAGTCTAAAGACCACAGCCTGCTTCAAACTAAGACAATCATTCATTTCAATCAAGGTATCAATTATTGTAATCTTGTTATTATTCTGTCAATTTGCATTATCCCAATGGAATGTCTATTTATACTGTTAACATTTTGTATTTTCACAGGCCATTATATGGGCACTGAGGAAGCCTATTGTTAGGCGAAACTAGTCTGCCCTATTCCTAGAGCCAAGCCACTCAAAGACCTGGCTAAAATAAAAAGACATAAATGTGTGAATATTGACATATTGCTTTAATATGTTACTCACTGTTTTTAGAAGTTTGTAAAACTGCACGACATGGTATGTGGCACTGAATGTAAACAGTGAATTTTTTAAGTACCAGTATAAGAAATAAACTTTATATGTTTTTATCTATGCTTAATTGACTAACTCCCAATCAATTTATTGTCAACTCTTGGCGAGGTTGGGCTATGTTTAGAGCTCCTTAGAGTTCAGTAAAAGGAGGGGAGGCCCAATTAACCCCTTCACTGGTTTGTTTTTTGGGTTTACACACATCCTGTGCCTGGCACATGTGCACAACTTGGTGGTGCAGAGCTTCCTGGCTCATTATCCAGAAATGCCAGAGCTGCTGCATAAAGTGCATAGTGTGTGCTCGCAATTTCAGTCTTTCCACCCACCGCCTCATATGTGACTTACCCACCAGGTAGAATTCCATGTCGTATATGCTGGAAAGGGTGTGTGAGAAGTACCAGTAGTGGAGTTCCAGTTGCAAAATGACCAGCAGCACTTCATCATCAGTGAGTGGGCCTCCATGAAGGACATCTGCGTGGCGCTGCAGTGCTTCCAGTATGGCACCAATATGGTCAGCTCACAGGGTGGGTTGCTGGGCCGACAGCGGGCAAGTATGCCAATATACAGCCAGTGGACAGCTTTGGAAGAATTGGAGGAGGAGGAGAGAGGGAAGAGAAGGAGGACTAGTTTCTCTCTCCCCAGGGTGACCCCCAGCGCAGCCCACATGTGTCACTGGGGCGTGGTTGGGGGGACTAGCAGGAGGAGGAGGGGATTCCTGACACCTTCTCCTTGACTCAGAGCAGCCTGACTCACATGAGCCACTACATGCTCCAGTGCCAGCGCAACGACCGCAGAGGGGCCTGCATAGTCAAAACATCACCTCCTTGTTCCCCAAACTGTAGCTGGATCAAAAAATTAGAGAGTACAAAAGTATGCTGATGATGACTAGTCCCCAGCTGACTTTCAGGGCTCAGTGGTGGCACGAGGAGGAGGATTAAGCTGCCAATGCAGCAGGGGCACCAGCAGCACCTCAAAGGGGAGGGTGAGCATGGACATATTGTAGAATATTTTATTCCATTGTCCGCCACATCCACCACCATCAGATACTATGGCCCATAGTACCAGGAGACAGACTTTGACTCACTTGGTGGATGACTACCCGCCTGCCCGCGCTGGCCATTCACAAACGCTGCCGATGAGGTACATTTTTGGGGGGTTTTGGGGGGGTCCCTTACCGCGGGACATCCCGATCTCGGATGTCCCGCAGTGAGGGAGGTGATCGGCCCGGGAATCTTATAGATAGGCCGATCACCCCTGGGTGACGGTCCACTTTAAAGTGTTTTCTACCTCCTCCTCCTCCTCTGCCTCTTACTCTTAAAACGCAACATTCACCCCCCCAGACTTTAATCCATTTGTGTATAGATTGATGTATATATATATTTATTTATTGATATATATGTATAGACTGATTTATTTATTTGTGTACTTATTTATTTATTGGTTTATATATGTATAGCTAGTCATATGCATCCATCCCAAGGGAAATTCAGATTGCTGCACATAAAAATATATTCATTATTTGTATCTTCTGTCATGCCTCAATGCCATTCTATGGATCTGCCAGTGGCCTGCAAAGAGGAAGTTACATTTTGCATTGTGGGTTATGTTGGTTAAAGCCAGACAGCAGCACAGTTAGGATGCTGGGAAACCTCACATGCACTCCAAGATTGCAGCGACCAGGAGAAAAACTTTGTGGCAGCTTTTCTTCTTAAGTGTATGCAGACAAAACTAAAAAACAAAAACTCCACAAAATTCAATTGATGTAACACCGAGACCACACAGTATGATCCCATGATACAGGCCATTCAAACCCCTGACAGGCTGCAGAGCCCTTTTACCACCACCAGTGAATAGAGCCCTGCCAGCCCTGTTTGACATAGCCCTGGTCTATTCAAGAGATTGTATTGGGCCAGAAGCCCAGATAGTGCATAAGCATAAACGAGATGGATCAGGATCAAGACAACAATAGTCCAAGTTTAAATTTTATATTTAATCAATTTAAGAGCACACTAGACAAACTATACATATACAATGATTAGATACATATTCAGGTCAGAAGAGCAAACACTAGTGGTAAGCTACAATACGAGTTAGCAGATTAAATGTATGTCAGTTATCATAAGTTGTTGGCCCTTGGTGATGTGATGTGAACAGCTACAGGGGCATGTAGATAGATGCTAGATCATGGCCCCCCCTCCACATATCACATGTGACCCTAGAGAAAAGACAAAGGGGTCTGGGCTCTTAAGACCTTTATACACTTTTGGGACACTCCCCAATCTGCCTGAGATGGACCTCTTCCCCCTCCTCCTGCTATCCCCTGGCTAAAACTTCTAAAAACTATTAAATGTCATAACTTTTTTGGTGAAAGGACATCAGGGCAATTCTGGTGTCATCAGTTCTATGCTATTTGTCTTCCAAAAGGAGTTCTCAATATCTCAGCCACTGATTGTGCTGGGGTACTGGGAGACCCACTCATGCATGCAATATAATCTCCTGGTTCCAAAAATAGGGTTAGTTTATGTGTACTATGTAGGGGATTTTCATCATTTTACTTGTTTTTCATGAATATACATAATCTTAAAGTGCCCAAAATATCTGTCTGTCCTGTTTGAAGTGTTGTGGTCGAAGCAGGTACATGACAGGAAGTGCTTATGGCCATAGACCTTCTGTCTCCATTTCTGCTTAGATGCAAATCTAAGTGGTGTACACTGGTAAGTGTTAGCCCCATTAATGGAATGTTACATTTCTTTTTCCTTAAAAGCCCAAAAGTTTATTTTGTCTATCTAGACTGGTCCAGTTTAAGATATTTTTGTACTGAATATCTCTGGGGCCATGCTTTGTTTGTCTGTCTTTTTCACATACTGCATTACCATAAACACTAGTGCAAAATATATTTTTTAGATTTAGATCGACCTTTGCCATTTCTGTATATTTTGCCACAGCACCATTTTTTACAGTCCGAAAAATAAAGTTTAGTCAATTTCTCTCCTAAGTCCCCCCTAAAACAGTCATATACTCCAATGCCCGATATTTGGGGGTGTTGCACCACCTTTTTTTCAAGGCAGCATGTATACAATGGGAAAAGAAGAGTCCATGCAGGAGTGGGAAAAGTCTTCCTCCAAAATTGAGCGCACGGCAACTAACCCGCAAGCATCACAAGAACTTCATCCCAGCAGCCCGTCAGCCCAGGGCCACTGGTATCACCATACAAGTGACAATGTTGATTGTCTGAGGCCATGGGTAGAATGACAGGAAAGCTGAGGCTGGTCACCACATAGGGGGCCTTACTATCAGTTTCCTATTGGCCAGTTACACCGTTTAAGCATTACTCTTCTTTTCCCTTTGTATACATTCTGCCTTGAAAAATAGGTGCTGTGACATGCCTGATACTCACCTGTTCTCAGGTGTGTATCAAGATGGGTGATCCTATGCAGTACAGGAGCATGATATCTGAATGTTATTCCACAATAGAGTTATAGAAATTTAGCCACGGCTCTCAGTAACTTATACCTCAATTGATTTGCTGCATAAATGTAGATTGCCAGCCACCAGCAATTATAACATCTTCTTTAATGTTGCATTTTAAAAGCATCCATGCACCATAATTCCAGAAACATATTACCCCTTACTCATGCATGAGTGCATGGATGCATTTAAGATGCAACAGCAAACAGGACATTTTAATTACCGGAGGCTGGCAATCTACATGTATTACACAATATCTGCTTGGGTTAAGCCCTTCCGAAGAGATTAATAACTAATTGACAGGAGGAGGGGGGGCTTTAGGGGAGCAATTTACTAAGCTCTGATTTTTGTGATTGGAAGTCTGCTTTAACATGTTTGTTCTGTGATTCTATAAAAGAACATTAGATGGCAGCAATGTATTTGTTTCTCTATATACAGCTAACATACAGCATAAGGTAACTTACTATACATGTTTTTTACATCTTTTTTCGCATATACGTCTCTACATATTTCATGGAACAATATTGGTTCACTTTGCGTTATACTACTGTATTGCTAAATTTTGGAGAAAAAAAAACCTGATTCAGCAAAGGTCATTGAAATTTTTTTTAAGAAAAAAAAGAGATTTTGCATGTTAATGTGATTCAGCAGTAGGCAAATGTGTTCTTTAATTCTTTTATCATAGCAAGTGTAAAAAGTGCCTGACACATTCTTGCATGTTTTGATTCAATGTTTTATTAAAAAATAAAATGATGCACCAGGTATGGAGGCTGGGTTTAGAGATTATATGGGTTTACAAAGCATTCTTCAGTAATGTCGCAGGGCACTCTGAAGTTCCATGTTCTTTTCTTCCAGTGGCAGTGACTTTAGCAGCCACCTAGACACCATTTTGGGTCCCAGGGTACAAAGCTCCGTCCAGGTCCAGTGGTCAGTTCCTCTAATACCGGCAGTGCCAGCTTTGACATCTAATGGTACAGCAGTATATAAAGACACATTCTCTCTAAGGGGTTCGCCACTAAAAGCTGGCAAACAGAAAAGGTGTTTGTCAGCATGCACTGCGCTAAATGGTTTTGCCGTAAACACTGAAATTGTCGCTGGTGCACGTTGTAAATGTGGAAAAGTGCGAATGGCCAGCGAATGACCGGGGGAATGCTAGGTGAATGGATTCTTAAATGACCCTTAAATGTACCTCTGTATATTACATTTTGTAATATAATATGCAGGGCTGTATTCCCCATTAGGGAACCCTAGGCCTTTTGCATACACTCTTCACTTAACAAAAGGGGGGTAAGAGCAGCTATGATAATGTTTGTTTTTTGCTACTCTAACCCCAACAAAATAAAAATTTAGGGGAGAAAATACCTACCTAACAGTGCTACAGAGCAAGGGGTGTGAAAGGGGATAGGGGGACAATAGCCAGAGATGGTTTCTTTCTGGCTTCTTTCTAGCTGGTATTTATTCTTTATTTTAATGGAAGAAAAAAGAAGCAAAGGGTTACAGGCTTTGAACATTCACAGTGGCATTACTATAGTAAGTGGCAGATGTGGTAACTGGTCAGGAGCTTTAAGGAAAAGCCTACTTTATAGTATCAAGATTGTAAAATCTCCATGCGGAGCCCCTTTTAAAGGGACATAAATAAATTATAATTATTCCATGTAGTCTAATATAAAGTACTTCATAAAAGCTATATATGCACACCCTACATGTACCCCTTGGAGCTGACAAAATACCCCAGGAGTGAAGAGGGGAAAAAAAGCCCAGACTGTAAATGTTTAACCCTTCAAAGGACTAGGTGAGCATGAATCTGGAACAGGGCTGATTGGCTGCACAGTTAGGATCCTCTTGAAAAAAAAAACATTTTGTGCAGTGTGCACTGGTTCAAACCACTGCTGTGTCAGTACTCTGTAATAGCACTTCAGTGCCAGTACTTTGTAATAGCACTTCGGTGTCAGTACTCTGATAGCACTTCAGTGTCAGTACTCTGATAGCACTTCAATGTCAGTACTCTTTACTACCAATTGTTCAAACCACTGGTGTGTCCGTGCTCTGTAATACCAATTGCTCAGGCCACTAGAGGTTCACTGCTCTGTAATACCAATTGTTCAGGTCACTTGGGGGTCCCTGTTCTGTAATACCAATTGTTCGTATCCACTGGGCTAGGCCACTTGTGTGTCAGTATCGTTTATTTTTATTTATTGTTTTAATTGTGGGCACACCTGGCATTACACCCTCTTGTCCTTTGATAAACTATTAAATGGTGGCACACCTGGCATTATAATCTTTTGAGCTTTCATAAACTATTTAATTGTGGGCACACCTTGTATTAGACCCTTTTAGCCTTTATCAAAGCTATTTAATTGTGGGCACACCTTGCATCAGACCATTTTGGCATCCAACAGTGTGTGTTTACACTACCTCATCTTTCTATCCCACTCCATTGCTGAGATTAAGGAGGTCATGTTATCGTTATAGTGGGGATCCAGCAGGGTGGCCACCCAGTATTTGGCACTATTTACTATGCGGGTTTACTCTGCGGTCAGTCCACAGGCACTGGAGCATGTATTGAATCAGTTTACCCTGAGTCAAAGAGAAGCTGTCTTCAGCGGGAGCTGTCTCCTCCTTTGCATCCCCCAGCCACGCTCCAGTGACACCTAATATCTGCGCTGGGTGCCACCCTTCTGTGAGGAAAAGTACTCCTCCGAAGCCTGCACAACTGTCCCTTTGCTGGCCACTGTCAGTCTGGCAACCGAACCTGTAAACCACGAGTAGATTGGCCTGGCACCCGGGGAAATGTGCCCTCCTGTTCCTCCTCTGCTTCCTCCTGTGACAATGTTACATTCGTCATCATGTCCTACCTACCTGAACCTTCATATTTACTTTGGGGAAGTATTTATATGTGATTTACCGCTTTTCATAATTTTTTGCAAGCTTATTTTCCCATTTGGGTAGAGATTTAATTTCACAAATCCCCCATTTATTTTCTCCCTTACGATTATTCTACATTGGGTTATTATAGAAGTGGTCCGTTGGGGATGTTTGGAGTTTACTGCACATTTTGGGATGTAGATGAATATAGGAATTAATTTTGGAGATTGATTTCTTTTTATTATTAATTTTATTATTGATAGACACTGAATCTGCACTTTAGCCTGGGATAGAATATGGATAGTTGTCTGTGAGTTGATTCTGCACATTTTGGCACTATTATTTCATATCAGTGTACTGTATTTTTGTGGCACTATTTTGCACTTTAAGGGTTTTTTTGGGGGGATGCATAATAATTATTTAAAATCCGCCAGACATGCATTGTTTATATATTTTTGTATATCATATGTATTAGCATGGTTCAGCAGAGGTAGTTATTTTTAACTTTGTCTTGTGATATATGTTTTTAATGATTTGGTGGCAAATAAAAAATTGTTGATTTTCATATAAGAGTAGTCCCCTAGTCTAAATTGAATTTATTGTGGTTGTTGAGGCCAGGGGAGCACCACCATATATCTTTGTTGATAACATTTTCTTGTGGTTCCCACAGACAGACAAGGGTTTGCATTCATCCGGTAAATAACATATGTATTCTCAAAATTTGTAGTTCCCTTTTATTATTTTCAGTACTTTTCCTAGCCAATTTTGTGCAAGGGTATCGCCCAGGTGCCCTCACTCTCAATTTGGCATGGCACACCAGTAAAAAAAAAAAACGAATATTTTTTAAAAAACTAATTTTTTTTTGTCTTTTAATTATCTTTTTATTTATGCACTGTGTTCTGTTATTGGTTTGAGTATGTCCCCTGGCTCCTTTTGTGCGGGGCAATTGCCCTGGTGTTACCCTCGATTTGCAGCTCTCTAGCCCTCTAGCCCTTGCTAACCCCATTTTACAGTCATTTTTGGTCCCCCAAATTCGGGTCCCGAAGGGGCTTGGGTTCGGGTTGAGTCCAGGGACCTGAACAGGACTTTAGCAGCAAGTTCGACCAAACTCGTTGAATCCACTGATTTCAGCAGGTTCTCTCATCCTTATCTACTAATACTCAACTTATGATGCTGTAGAGTGCAGCTGTTTACAGATTTACAGATGTTTACACTGGCAGCTGCTCTGCAAAGCAAAAGCACTTGAGTCACAAGCTCAACTACTTGGACCAAGAGAAACCAGTGAAAGTATTCAATTAATTAGAGGGGCATGCCAAACAGACAGACTTACATCCACTGCTATTAGATTGAGGGGCATACCAAATAATCAGCATTACATCCCCAGCTATTAGATTGAGAGACATCACAAATAATCAGCATTACACCATCAGCCATCCCCACCCCCACCCTTATCTGCTGTCATCCTTACACCCCTCCCCCCCACCCGCCCAGCCAAAATAATGTTGTCAAGGTGCTTGGCTTATTTTTTAATCTTTGTATTTTCTGTTTGTTTGCAACTAAAGTGGTGTATTTGGTGTACCTGGCAGAGACTACCCGACTCTGGTTTAACCATTCATGCTCTGACAGTAGCTGACAGTAGCTGAAGGGTTACTGTCAGCATTTGGGAGGTCATTACTGCTGCTTGATTTAGTCAAAGCTGTTGATGAGCTCGCCTGTTACAGTAGAATGATTCTTGGATTTGTAATCAGAAATGATACTAAGGGCTTTACACAAGAGCTGCTCACAGCACAGAGCCACAGAAATATAAGAAGGGAAATCACATGTATGGGGGAACAATCCTTACACACATGAGTAAAATAATTCCCCCTCCCCACGGCAATCAGCCTTTTAGCACCACCCCTCCCTGCCAGTCAACCTTACACCCTATTCAGCACTCAGCCTTGCACCTCCCTCATCCCCAGTACTCAGAATTACCCCTCTGCCACACTCAGCCTAAAACCACTTCACCCAGCAGATGACCAGACACTCCTGCCCAGCACTCAACCCTGCACTCCCTTCTCCTCAGTGGTCTGTTTTACACCACTTATGCCCCTTGAAGGGACACCATACCAGTTCATAGGTTGTGCGATGGCCAGAGCTATTTTATCCCACACTCGGGAATACCGAATGCTGGATACTCGGGACTATCTGGCGGGATGGCTTTCAAACTGAATCGTCCCGGGCCCCTGCTCATCACTACTTAAAATAAAGAGGTATGCCTTTTCAATTGGGTTAACAACTAGGTTAGGTTTACAGTTAGGTTAACGGTAAATAAAGCTGAAGACTTTATTACCTGCCTACAGGTTCAGACAAGTCATTATGAGAAAAAGACACTCTTCTTTAAAGTCATTTGAAATCTTACTTTTAATCAAGTGGGAAAATAATAGAACCATTAAAATGTTTTCTGCCATTTGTGACATCACAGGGGAAATCAAGCCTCACCTCCTGGTTGTCCATCAGAGTGACACCAAACTACGCAGTGTTTTTTTTTTTTTAATGAAGTTCTTGGGGTTTGTCATCTCAGATCATTAATCATTGTTGTATTCTGATTCATGTAATGTTTTGTTTGGGAACAGATAGATTTCACTTAATGAAATTTCCTGTAATTATCCCTTATATGCTCATTATGACTTATTATGCTTGTTTACCTTTGAGGTGTTTGCACAAGCTGCAGCTCTATGTTTTCATAAGATGACAGTAAAGAACATTGTTACAATCTACAGATCATATCTCCACAACCACTGTTTAACAGCTCTGTTATAAGTGTGCAGGCCCCGTCTCTCTCTAAGTTGGGGTCCATGGTACCTCTTTGTTAAACACAGTTTAAAAAAAAAACAATGGGGGCAGATCTGCTTTAAGTGTGCAGGCCCAGTCTCTCTCTAAGTTATGGTCCACAGTGATTCTTTGTTAAATACAGTTTAAAAAAAACTTTTCACCTGCGAAGGCCATCTATCTGTTTTAGGAAATACTAAGTAAAATATCTGGGAAAGGCAGGGGTGGGGGATGGGATAGAGAAAAAGACATTCCTGCAATTCCTTCTGCCACTAAGGATAAGGATGTTGGTGTCAGTACCAACAGTGTGGTTAGCAGCCATGTGCCCAGGCCAAGTAAAAGTCGCACCAACTATTTGCCCAGGCCCAGCCATAGTAGTGGCAGCATCCATCTGCCCAGGCCCTCCACTGCTAGTAGTAGCAGCAACAGCAGTGCATGCTGTAGTAGTAGCAGCAGCAGTAATGTACCTGGTAGTAGTAGCAGCATCAGCAAGCCAGAGTTGTGCATTTCCTCCAGTGGGCATGTTATTTTGGACAATGCATCCATTGTGGACTGGTTGACTCTTGCTCATCTCAGGAGGAGGAAGACTCTAACACAATGTCTATGAGCCAGGTTTCAGTGGATTTATTCTCCACTACAGCTACACGTCACAGTAAAAGAAGCCTTTCTCTTCCATCATCTGTCTCTTTACTGCCCGCTTGCTATGAATGAGGAGAAGATAGCATCTGAACCAAAAGAAACATTTGGAATGAAAGATGCCAAACCAGTAAAATATCCTATGGAAACCAACTACTTAAAGGAGATAAACAGCCAAGATACAGCATTCCACTACCAACCAACACTTAGTACAGGAAAGCAATAGGGAAATTGCTGTACTGTACCACTACTACAAGGCCCGGCATTGCAGCAGTTATTGTAATCCTACGCAGAAAGGTTTTAATGCTAAGTCAAATGGACTGGAATGCTGTAAAGTGAGTCATTTACAGTCTAAAAGGGAATTTAGATTACAAGCTAAAGTTACCAGCAAGTGATGAAAGTAGCCTGACAGGATATGGGGATGTTGACTGGACCGCAAACATCAGTGACAGAAAAACTACCGGTGGTCACTTATTTCTTCTATCAGGAGGTGCTATCAGTTGGACTAGCAGAAAGTAGATCTCTCTTACACTTTCATCTACTGAAGCAGAGTATGTTGCAGCAGTGCAGACAAGCCAAAAAGTTATATGGCTGAGGCAACTGTTAACAGACTTGGGTCAACCATAGTTGGAACCAACAAGAATCTTTGAGGACAATCAAGGATGCCTTGCACTTGTGTGTAGATGGAAAGAGTTATCTTGAGAACCCAGTACATTGACGTGAAGTTCCACTTTCTGAGGGATCTTCAAGAGCAGGGACATCTTGAGTTACTTAACTGAAAATATGACAGCAGATATCCTTACCAAGCCCCTGACCACTGAAAGACACACGAGGGTTGCAAAGAAGATGGGCTTAAAAGACTAAGCCTCAGCTGTTGAGAAACGGTGTTGGAGATACAATACTTTGCAACAGCTTCTGCTTGTCTCTGAATGTGATTTTAGAAATTTTGCCAGATTGACTGCAGTTTACAGTTATGACAAGTTATGGCAGCAGATGGCGCTGTTACCAATGCTTAACTTTAGTCTCTATATGCATTTTCTGATGTTTTTCCTGTATATTCAGCCACACTCTATGACTATATTTCCCTGTCTATGACTTTATTTCCCTGTCTCGAAGACCTTGCAGTACAGCCTAGACCCCACACCCCATGTGCCTGCCTCCTTTGTTTCTTCTGAATTTGTGCAGGCTGTACTGCGAGGTCTTTGACCCTTTCACCCCATGGGCTGCACTCAAGGTTATAGGGCATCCTCAGGTAAGTCTGCTCCCAATTTATCTGTTCCAGTGTATGTCCCATATGGGCCTCTCAGAGATTAGAGTTAGAATTGCACCTCACAGAGGCACCTTGGCATTTGGTGGTGCAGCTTTAGCATACTTCTGCAGATGTGTGTGGACCTAGTCCTCTGTTTTTAACCAGATTTAGATACAGATTTTAGGTTGGTTTTCAAGCTAACAGGGTTGAGTGTTGTGGCTCCTTCAAGACTTGCAGAATGGCAAAGTAGTCACACTTTTCAAACCTGCTCATGCTGGGCCATATAAAATGAAAAAGAGATGAACGCTGGGGACTTGCTACAGCATGTACAGCACACTGTAGAGATTGGAGAAGATGCAGAATTGTGTTTTTCAAATTAATATGATTTATAAAGCCTACACCATATAAACATTTATTTGTCAATGTAATCAAATTCCTATTATCTGCACAATAGCCATGACCTCATATACAACATAAATGGTTTTATTTCACTTTTTGGAAATGTCCTTTTTGTGGCACGAACCACTGAGAACAGAAAAGGTTCTCATGTCAATGTCTAGCTCCATCATATTGTTGACTCAAGCCAATAAGGCTTTATATAGAATTCCTATTTTCCAGGCCCCAGCTATAGTTACAGTATATAGCAGATATAGCTGCAGAAATAATATTTAGGATTAATGAGAATGGGGGTTACAGTCTCGCGGTTTAATAAGTAGTAGAGCCATTTCAGGTAGGATAGATAACTGTTTAAAGGAAATATCTTTTTCCGGAAAGATTTATTTACTTGGCTGATCCACCATGGGTAGATGGAGCAATGTTGCTGTTATACTTTCTGAACTATAGGTGAGAGTATGCTGTCCTTTGTTTAGAAACCTCTGAGGCGAGGTACCATCTAAGAAGAACCTTAGCAGTCATTTCAGTTGTGGAAAGGCTTAAGGACAATTTGAATTTGTTTGCCAAATTTAAAGCCAGGTAGCATCATCCTAGGTCATCTATCTAAAAGATACATTTGGGAGGGTAGGGAATTTGATTTATTGTTTGAAAGTCTCTTGTATATCATGTATAGGGATGAGCGAATCGATCCGGACGAACCCGGATTCGATCCGAATTTCAGGAAAAATTCGGTTCGGATCGAATCCGAATTTCCCCGCGATTCGATCGCTCGAAGTTTTCCTTTAACATCCATTCATTTACATTTACAGGCATTCTAAGATGGCGGACGGGACATGTCTGGACATCTATCCCGCGCCAGTGCAAGCTGGGGCAGTCACATGCAGCCTATCAGCAGCCAGCAAGCCCGGTGACGTCACAGCGCTATTTAAGTCGGCCATCTTGCTTTTCCTTCCTCGTTTCTCTATTGCATTCGTGAGAGACAGAACGTTGTAGTGAGAGAGAGAGGCAGTTAGACAGGCAGGGACAGACAGGGACAGGCTGGAGACAGGCAGGAGACAGACAGGAGACAGACAGAAAGTCAGCGAAAAACAGGGAAAGGTAGGAAAAATCGGAGGCTGTCACAGGGAGATTTTTTTTTTTTTTTCATCCAGCCTGAGTGTTACTAGCTGGCTGACAGGCTTTGTTAGCGTTTTCAGGCTGCTTATACTAACTAACTGTGCATATATACTGAACTGATCTTAAGTATGCTGTGAGGCATCCCATTCTGTGACTACAGCAGCCTCTGTTTAAGACCATATAACCATTTGCACTTATTATAATTGAAATTAGGCCTGATAAAGACACTTTTGCTGGTCATAGCACTACTGGACCCTGCCAGGTGTACTTACTGCTGGTTTTTAGGGCATCCCATTCTGTGACTACAGCAGCCTCTGTTTAAGACCATATAACCATTTGCACTTATTATAATTGAAATTAGGCCTGATAAAGACACTTTTGCTGGGCATAGCACTACTGGACCCTGCCAGGTGTACTTACTGCTGGTTTTTAGGGCATCCCATTCTGTGACTACAGCAGCCTCTGTTTAAGACCATATAACCATTTGCACTTATTCTAATTGAAATTAGGCCTGATAAAGACACTTTTGCTGGGCATAGCACTACTGGACCCTGCCAGGTGTACTTACTGCTGGTTTTTAGGGCATCCCATTCTGTGACTACAGCAGCCTCTGTTTAAGACCATATAACCATTTGCACTTATTATAATTGAAATTAGGCCTGATAAAGACACTTTTGCTGGGCATAGCACTACTGGACCCTGCCAGGTGTACTTACTGCTGGTTTTAGGGCATCCCATTCTGTGACTACAGCAGCCTCTGTTTAAGACCATATAACCATTTGCACTTATTCTAATTGAAATTAGGCCTGATAAAGACACTTTTGCTGGGCATAGCACTACTGGACCCTGCCAGGTGTACTTACTGCTGGTTTTTAGGGCATCCCATTCTGTGACTACAGCAGCCTCTTTTTAAGACCATATAACCATTTGCACTTATTCTAATTGAAATTAGGCCTGATAAAGACACTTTTGCTGGGCATAGCACTACTGGACCCTGCCCGGTGTACTTACTGCTGGTCTTTAGGGCATCCCATTCTGTGACTACAGCAGCCTCTGTTTAAGACCATATAACCATTTGCACTTATTATAATTGAAATTAGGCCTGATAAAGACACTTTTGCTGGGCATAGCACTATTGGACCCTGCCAGGTGTACTTACTGCTGGTTTTTAGTGCATCCCATTCTGTAACTACAGCAGCCTCTGTTTAAGACCATATAACCATTTGCACTTATTATAATTGAAATTAGGCCTGATAAAGACACTTTTGCTGGGCATAGCACTACTGGACCCTGCCAGGTGCACTTCTTTTTTGGGGCATCCCATTCTGTGACTACAGCAGCCTCTGTTTAAGACCATATAACCATTTGCACTTATTATAATTGAAATTAGGCCTGCTAAAGACACTTTTGCTGGGCATAGCACTACTGGACCCTGCCAGGTGCACTTCTTTTTTGGGGCATCCCATTCTGTGACTACAGCAGCCTCTTTTTAAGACCATATAACCATTTGCACTTATTCTAATTGAAATTAGGCCTGATAAAGACACTTTTGCTGGGCATAGCACTACTGGACCCTGCCAGGTGCACTTACTGCTGGTTTTTAGGGCATCCCATTCTGTGACTACAGCAGCCTCTGTTTAAGACCATATAACCATTTGCACTTATTATAATTGAAATTAGGCCTGATAAAGACACTTTTGCTGGGCATAGCACTACTGGACCCTGCCAGGTGTACTTACTGCTGGTTTTTAGGGCATCCCATTCTGTGACTACAGCAGCCTCTGTTTAAGACCATATAACCATTTGCACTTATTATAATTGAAATTAGGCCTGATAAAGACACTTTTGCTGGGCATAGCATTACTGGACCCTGCCAGGTGCACTTCTTTTTTAGGGCATCCCATTCTGTGACTACAGCAGCCTCTGTTTAAGACCATATAACCATTTGCACTTATTATAATTGAAATTAGGCCTGATAAAGACACTTTTGCTGGGCATAGCACTACTGGACCCTGCCAGGTGCACTTATTTTTTGGGGCATCCCATTCTGTGACTACAGCAGCCTCTGTTTAAGACCATATAGCCATTTGCACTTATTATAATTGAAATTAGGCCTGATAAAGACACTTTTGCTGGGCATAGCACTACTGGACCCTGCCAGGTGCACTTCTTTTTTGGGGCATCCCATTCTGTGACTACAGCAGCCTCTGTTTAAGACCATATAACCATTTGCACTTATTATAATTGAAATTAGGCCTGATAAAGACACTTTTGCTGTGCATAGTAGTACTGCTCACAGGTGCACTGCTGGCTGTTGGGGCATCCCATTCTGTAACATAGCATACCCCTCTTTATTTACACTAAGCAGCTCTCTTATTTACACTAAGCAGGCCTGTTGGAGGCTGAGTGTTACTGCTCACTTTTGGTGTGCATTATATTCTGTTTCATATAGACCCACCGCTGCCCGGGGGATCTTAAAATATCACCTACTACCACGCCAGTTAGACTATGTCGGGCAGACAAGTGCCTGGAAGTGAAAAGAGGAGTGGCAGAGGCCAAGATTCCGCAGGCAGAGCTCGCATCAGACTGGGGGCCAGTAGCAGCAGGAGTCACGCTGAGAGACCTAATCTGCCAGTATCTGCTAGCGGTCGGGTCTCCACCAGTAACGCATCTGCCGTGGTAGATTGGTTGACGCGCTCATCAACAACATCATCACAACTTATGTCTGAGACCCCCAGTCTAGGGTCGGTAGGTTCCTCTGACACAACCCTGAGTTGGCATGCCCCGAGAGCAGTCCCTGTCCTCCCATTGCCTCTGTCCTACGTCGTTCCCTCCCCCAGCGACGTATCCTATGCTTTGGGTTCAGCTCCACTCTTTAGTGAGGAGGACGATCAGATACAGGAGGACAGTCAGCAGCTACTGCCCAGCCAAGAAATGGAGGTGGCTTCTTTAGCTAGGCAGACAAATAGTGATGTGGACAGTGTCGTGGGTGCTGCGAGCGTTCCAGCTCCTGCGCCAGACACTGTTGACGAATCCACGAACATCAGTGACGTACAGCCACAACTCGGTGATAATGATGATGACGATGAAGCCGATCGCACTTGGGAGCCGGGTGATGAAGGGGCTTCATCGTCATCATCAGGAGAAGAGGGGCGCAGGTTGCCTCGGAGTCAGCAGCTGAGGCAGCAAGGTGGTAGCAGTCAGCATGGGGGCACAATTCCAAAGGCTGGAGCCGGCCGGGGCCGGGGCCGGGGTAGAGCACCTGCTGTGCGGCAGTCTACCTTATCGGGAGGTAGTGGAGCAGGGGTTCCTGGAGTTGGCAACAGCAGCAGTGAATCAGTGAGGCCAGGGGGTGGGAAAAGTAGCTACTCGGCAGTGTGGCAGTTTTTCCTGAAGCATCCGCAGGAGGTTAACATGGCCACATGCAAGATATGTAGGCAAAAGGTGAAGCGTGGCCAGGGTCCAAACGTTGGCACCACGGCCCTGCGTCAACATATGATGCGTCACCATAAAGCGACCTGGGAGAACCGAGGCTCCCAAGGGGTGGTCCAGTCTGCTTCCTCACCAAGTGAGCTCCCAATTTCTGCCAGCCAAGGCTCCAGCACCTCAGCCGAAGACAGCTGTGCGTCATACCCATCCTCTGTCGCTCCTGCTCCTCCTCCTCCAAGTCATGCATCCCTCCAGCAATCCATCAGCGAAGCCATGTCCAAGAGACAGCAGTATGCGCCCACTCATCCTACGGCGCAGAAGCTGAATGTGCTCCTGTTCAAGTTGCTGGTGCTGCAGTCGCTCCCTTTTCAGGTGGTGGAATCTGCACCTTTCAGAGAACTGATGGCTTGTGCCGAGCCGAGGTGGAGAGTCCCAAGCCGTCATTTCTTTGCCAAGAAGGCAGTACCAGCGCTGCACACTTTTGTTGAACAGAAGGTGGGCCAGTCCTTGAGCCTGTCGGTGTGTAGCAAAGTGCATGGCAGCGCCGACATCTGGAGCTGTAACTACGGTCAGGGACAGTAGTGTCGTTTACGGCCCACTGGGTGAATGTGGTCCCTTTGCAGCAGCAGCAGCAACTTGGACAGGTCACGCCGCTTAAAATGGGAATCATGGTTACCGACAATGGGAAGAACATTTTGTCTGCGCTGCGCCAAGGAAGCCTGACCCATGCCCCCTGCATGGCTCACGTCTTCAATCTGGTTGTCAAGCGGTTTCTGAAGTGTTCCCCCCATCTGCAAGACATCCTAACAACTTCAAGGAAACTTTGCATGCACTTCAGCCACTCCTACACCGCCAAACACACCCTTCTTGAGCTACAGCGTCAGAATGGTATCCCCCAACATAGTCTGATTTGCGATGTTTCCACCCGTTGGAATTCCACCCTTCACATGTTGGACCGATTATATGAACAGAGAAAAGCCATCACGGATTTCCTGATGATCCAAGCAGATAGGGGGACTCCACTGTGTAACTTCAATGTCAACCAGTGGCAGCTCATATGTGACACCTGCCGTTTGCTCAGGCCCTTTGAGGAAGCCACTTTATTTGTCAGTCGGCAGGATTACGGGATGAACGACGTGATTCCACTGCTTCATGTACTACAGCACATGTTGGAAACCATGGCTGGTCAGGGCACTGGAGACATGGCGTTTACATCTTACGGCCACATGAACCCCGTTGGAGCTGAACTGGAGGAGGAGGAGGAAGAGGAGGAGGAGGAGTTGCCCAGCGAAACACAGTTTAGGCTTGGCGAAATGGCTGGTTTATCTAGTCAGCGGACAGGAGAGGAGGAGCAGGAGCAGCCAGAGGAGCTAGAGGTTTTTGAGGAAGGCGAGACAGAGGACCCGGGCACACCGTGGCAGTATGCAGTGGAGATGGAGACAGGTAGTCCATCCGAGTCACTTGCGCAAATGGCCGCTGGGGAGGTTGGCAGGAGCAGCAGCAGCAGCCCCATCAGCAGCAGCAGCCTCAGTCTTCAGTCGCTAATGAGTAGCTTTCTACACCCGCATAGTGAGGCTACTCATGAGCAGCAGGAAGACCTGGAGCAGGACCTCAACCAGCAGGTCATGTCATACTTTGACATGACCATGCCAACACACCTTGAGGATCCGCTGGACTTCTGGGCAGCCAAACTTGATTTGTGGCCGCAACTAGCAGAGTTTGCCCTGGAAAAGCTGTCCTGCCCGGCAAGTAGCGTGCCATCTGAGCGGGTGTTTAGTGCAGCGGGGGCCATAGTTACGGCGAGGAGAACTCGTCTGTCCACTAAAAATGTGGAGAGACTCACCTTTGTCAAAATGAATCAGGGATGGATCAGCCAGGATTTCCACCCACCAATGCCTGATGCATGCGACTAGATTCAGCATGGTGCCACGTTTTACACTTTCCAAATGGTGCAAAACATATTTATGTCTTAAGGCCATTTTTTGGGCTCCTGCTGCTGCCAACTTCTGCCAACTCCAGGGTGCGATTCATCCAATTTTTGGGCTCCTGAAGCCAACCCCAGGGTCTCTTTAAAGTAATATTTGGGCTCCTGCTGCTGCTGCTGCTGCTGTCAACTCCTGCCAACTCCAGGGTGTGATTCATCCAATTGTTGGGCTCCTGAAGCCAACCCCAGGGTCTCTTTAAAGTAATGTTTGGGCTCCTGCTGCTGCTGCCAACTTCTGCCAACTCCAGGGTGTGATCCATCCAATTTTTGGGCTCCTGAAGCCAACTCCAGTGTATATTTGGGCTCCTGCTGCTGCTGCTGCCAACTCCAGGGTGTGAATCGTCCAATTTTTGGGCTCCTGAAGCCAACTCCAGTGTCTCTTTAAAGTAATATTTGGGCTCCTGCTGCTGCTGCTGCCAACTCCAGGGTGTGAATCATCCAATTTTTGGGCTCCTGAAGCCAACCCCAGGGTCTCTTTAAAGTAATATTTGGGCTCCTGCTGCTGCTGTCAACTCCTGCCAACTCCAGGGTGTGATCCATCCAATTGTTGGGCTCCTGAAGCCAACCCCAGGGTCTCTTTGAAGTAATGTTTGGGCTCCTGCTGCTGCTGCTGCCAACTTCTGCCAACTCCAGGGTGTGATTCATCCAATTTTTGGGCTCCTGAAGCCAACTCCAGTGTATATTTGGGCTCCTGCTGCTGCTGCTGCCAACTCCAGGGTGTGAATCATCCAATTTTTGGGCTCCTGAAGCCAACCCCAGTGTCTCTTTAAAGTAATATTTGGGCTCCTGCTGCTGGCAACTCCAGGGTGTGATTCATCCAATTTTTGGGCTCCTGAAGCCAACCCCAGTGTCTCTTTAAAGTAATGTTTGGGCTCCTGCTGCTGCTGCCAACTCCAGGGTGTGATTCATCCAATTTTTGGGCTCCTGCTGCTGCCAACTCCAGTGTCTCTTTAAAGCAATGTTTGGGCTCCTGCCCCTCATAGTGATGCCACTTCAACTCTCTGCAATTGTGCCGCTCTGCGATTCTATTAGCGATCTGCATGTGATATTTCTTCAAAGTATTATTTAACTAACGCAGCACGCATCCTGTGCGTGTTACAGCAAGGCAGAATGGTTTACAACCCTAATGAGGCTCTAGGAGGCTCAGAAATAGCCGTTTTTAATAGCGATTCGTTGCGAATTTATTCGGGTCGAAACGATTTTTGTCGGAAAATTCGGCGAATCAGTCGAATCGAATTTTTCAAAAGTTCGCTCATCTCTAATCATGGATATTGTTTCCTTCGAGAATGGGTCATTTAGGCATAGTTGTTCAACATTAGATAACTGATAGGTTGTTGTGCTTACTTTTAGAGCTTGTTGGTGGAGTGTTTGAGCTGTAGTAGGATGGGAGTCCATGCTTGCTAACAAGCTGCTCGAAAGGTATCACTTAATTGGGGAGATAATGACCTCTTTGTTACCATTCTTAAAAGGTGCAGCGTGAATCAGTGCTTGTTGAGAAATCTGGGTGTCCTAGGAAAGGATGCAAGAGGCTTGTAAGAGGATATCAATCCTTTACTTTTTTAAATGTTGTCCCATATACTGAGCGTGCGAAGGATTATAGGGTTATTAATGTTTTTGCATATGTATACAAGAGTCCACAGAAGGTTGTTAATTAGGGATGAGCGAATCGATCCGGACGAACCCGGATTCGATCCGAATTTCAGGAAAAATTCGATTCGGATCGAATCCGAATTTCCCCGCGATTCGATCGCTCGAAGTTTTCCTTTAACATCCATTCATTTACATTACAGGCATTCTAAGATGGCGGACGGGACATGTCCAGACATCAACCCCGCGCCAGTGCAAGCTGGGACAGTCACATGCAGCCTATCAGCAGCCAGCAAGCCCGGTGACGTCACAGCGGTATTTAAGGCCGGCCATCTTGCTTTCCAGCCTCATTTCTGTATTGCATTCGTGAGAGACAGAACGCTGTGTAGCTGAGGGAGAGACAGACAGTTAGACAGGCAGGGACAGACAGGGACAGGCTGGAGACAGGCAGGAGACAGACAGGAGACAGACAGAAAGTAAGCGAAAAACAGGGAAAGGAAGGGAAAATCGGAGGCTGTCAGTTTTTTTTTTTTTTTTTCATCCAGCCTGCTTTGTTAGCGTTTTCAGGCTGCTTACACTAACTAACAGTGCATATATACTGAACTGATCTTATGTCTGCTGTGAGGCATCCCATTCTGTGACTACACCAGCCTCTATTTAATAGCATAATAACCATTTGCACTTATTCTCATAGAAATCAGGCCTGATAAAGACACTTTTGCTGTGCATGCTCTCTGGTTTTTGTGGCATCCCATTCTGTGACTACACCAGCCTCTATTTAATAGCATAATAACCATTTGCACTTATTCTCATAGAAATTAGGCCTGATAAAGACACTTTTGCTGTGCATGCTCTCTGGTTTTTGTGGCATCCCATTCTGTGACAACACCAGCCTCTATTTAATAGCATAATAACCATTTGCACTTATTCTCATAGAAATCAGGCCTGATAAAGACACTTTTGCTGTGCATGCTCTCTGGTTTTTGTGGCATCCCATTCTGTGACAACACCAGCCTCTATTTAATAGCATAATAACCATTTGCACTTATTCTCATAGAAATTAGGCCTGATAAAGACACTTTTGCTGTGCATGCTCTCTGGTTTTTGTGGCATCCCATTCTGTGACAACACCAGCCTCTATTTAATAGCATAATAACCATTTGCACTTATTCTCATAGAAATCAGGCCTGATAAAGACACTTTTGCTGTGCATGCTCTCTGGTTTTTGTGGCATCCCATTCTGTGACAACACCAGCCTCTATTTAATAGCATAATAACCATTTGCACTTATTCTCATAGAAATTAGGCCTGATAAAGACACTTTTGCTGTGCATGCTCTCTGGTTTTTGTGGCATCCCATTCTGTGACAACACCAGCCTCTATTTAATAGCATAATAACCATTTGCACTTATTCTCATAGAAATCAGGCCTGATAAAGACACTTTTGCTGTGCATGCTCTCTGGTTTTTGTGGCATCCCATTCTGTGACAACACCAGCCTCTATTTAATAGCATAATAACCATTTGCACTTATTCTCATAGAAATCAGGCCTGATAAAGACACTTTTGCTGTGCATGCTCTCTGGTTTTTGTGGCATCCCATTCTGTGACAACACCAGCCTCTATTTAATAGCATAATAACCATTTGCACTTATTCTCATAGAAATTAGGCCTGATAAAGACACTTTTGCTGTGCATGCTCTCTGGTTTTTGTGGCATCCCATTCTGTGACAACACCAGCCTCTATTTAATAGCATAATAACCATTTGCACTTATTCTCATAGAAATCAGGCCTGATAAAGACACTTTTGCTGTGCATGCTCTCTGGTTTTTGTGGCATCCCATTCTGTGACAACACCAGCCTCTATTTAATAGCATAATAACCATTTGCACTTATTCTCATAGAAATTAGGCCTGATAAAGACACTTTTGCTGTGCATGCTCTCTGGTTTTTGTGGCATCCCATTCTGTGACAACACCAGCCTCTATTTAATAGCATAATAACCATTTGCACTTATTCTCATAGAAATTAGGCCTGATAAAGACACTTTTGCTGTGCATGCTCTCTGGTTTTTGTGGCATCCCATTCTGTGACAACACCAGCCTCTATTTAATAGCATAATAACCATTTGCACTTATTCTCATAGAAATCAGGCCTGATAAAGACACTTTTGCTGTGCATGCTCTCTGGTTTTTGTGGCATCCCATTCTGTGACAACACCAGCCTCTATTTAATAGCATAATAACCATTTGCACTTATTCTCATAGAAATCAGGCCTGATAAAGACACTTTTGCTGTGCATGCTCTCTGGTTTTTGTGGCATCCCATTCTGTGACAACACCAGCCTCTATTTAATAGCATAATAACCATTTGCACTTATTCTCATAGAAATCAGGCCTGATAAAGACACTTTTGCTGTGCATGCTCTCTGGTTTTTGTGGCATCCCATTCTGTGACTACACCAGCCTCTATTTAATAGCATAATAACCATTTGCACTTATTCTCATAGAAATTAGGCCTGATAAAGACACTTTTGCTGTGCATGCTCTCTGGTTTTTGTGGCATCCCATTCTGTGACAACACCAGCCTCTATTTAATAGCATAATAACCATTTGCACTTATTCTCATAGAAATCAGGCCTGATAAAGACACTTTTGCTGTGCATGCTCTCTGGTTTTTGTGGCATCCCATTCTGTGACTACACCAGCCTCTATTTAATAGCATAATAACCATTTGCACTTATTCTCATAGAAATCAGGCCTGATAAAGACACTTTTGCTGTGCATGCTCTCTGGTTTTTGTGGCATCCCATTCTGTGACAACACCAGCCTCTATTTAATAGCATAATAACCATTTGCACTTATTCTCATAGAAATTAGGCCTGATAAAGACACTTTTGCTGTGCATGCTCTCTGGTTTTTGTGGCATCCCATTCTGTGACAACACCAGCCTCTATTTAATAGCATAATAACCATTTGCACTTATTCTCATAGAAATCAGGCCTGATAAAGACACTTTTGCTGTGCATGCTCTCTGGTTTTTGTGGCATCCCATTCTGTGACAACACCAGCCTCTATTTAATAGCATAATAACCATTTGCACTTATTCTCATAGAAATCAGGCCTGATAAAGACACTTTTGCTGTGCATGCTCTCTGGTTTTTGTGGCATCCCATTCTGTGACAACACCAGCCTCTATTTAATAGCATAATAACCATTTGCACTTATTCTCATAGAAATCAGGCCTGATAAAGACACTTTTGCTGTGCATGCTCTCTGGTTTTTGTGGCATCCCATTCTGTGACAACACCAGCCTCTATTTAATAGCATAATAACCATTTGCACTTATTCTCATAGAAATCAGGCCTGATAAAGACACTTTTGCTGTGCATGCTGTCTGGTTTTTGTGGCATCCCATTCTGTGACAACACCAGCCTCTATTTAATAGCATAATAACCATTTGCACTTATTCTCATAGAAATCAGGCCTGATAAAGACACTTTTGCTGTGCATGCTGTCTGGTTTTTGTGGCATCCCATTCTGTGACAACACCAGCCTCTATTTAATAGCATAATAACCATTTGCACTTATTCTCATAGAAATCAGGCCTGATAAAGACACTTTTGCTGTGCATGCTCTCTGGTTTTTGTGGCATCCCATTCTGTGACTACACCAGCCTCTATTTAATAGCATAATAACCATTTGCACTTATTCTCATAGAAATCAGGCCTGATAAAGACACTTTTGCTGTGCATGCTCTCTGGTTTTTGTGGCATCCCATTCTGTGACAACACCAGCCTCTATTTAATAGCATAATAACCATTTGCACTTATTCTCATAGAAATCAGGCCTGATAAAGACACTTTTGCTGTGCATGATCTCTGGTTTTTGTGGCATCCCATTCTGTGACAACACCAGCCTATATTTAATAGCATAATAACCATTTGCACTTATTCTCATAGAAATCAGGCCTGATAAAGACACTTTTGCTGTGCATGCTCTCTGGTTTTTGTGGCATCCCATTCTGTGACAACACCAGCCTCTATTTAATAGCATAATAACCATTTGCACTTATTCTCATAGAAATCAGGCCTGATAAAGACACTTTTGCTGTGCATGCTCTCTGGTTTTTGTGGCATCCCATTCTGTGACTACACCAGCCTCTATTTAATAGCATAATAACCATTTGCACTTATTCTCATAGAAATTAGGCCTGATAAAGACACTTTTGCTGTGCATGCTCTCTGGTTTTTGTGGCATCCCATTCTGTGACAACACCAGCCTCTATTTAATAGCATAATAACCATTTGCACTTATTCTCATAGAAATCAGGCCTGATAAAGACACTTTTGCTGTGCATGCTCTCTGGTTTTTGTGGCATCCCATTCTGTGACTACACCAGCCTCTATTTAATAGCATAATAACCATTTGCACTTATTCTCATAGAAATCAGGCCTGATAAAGACACTTTTGCTGTGCATGCTCTCTGGTTTTTGTGGCATCCCATTCTGTGACAACACCAGCCTCTATTTAATAGCATAATAACCATTTGCACTTATTCTCATAGAAATTAGGCCTGATAAAGACACTTTTGCTGTGCATGCTCTCTGGTTTTTGTGGCATCCCATTCTGTGACAACACCAGCCTCTATTTAATAGCATAATAACCATTTGCACTTATTCTCATAGAAATCAGGCCTGATAAAGACACTTTTGCTGTGCATGCTCTCTGGTTTTTGTGGCATCCCATTCTGTGACAACACCAGCCTCTATTTAATAGCATAATAACCATTTGCACTTATTCTCATAGAAATCAGGCCTGATAAAGACACTTTTGCTGTGCATGCTCTCTGGTTTTTGTGGCATCCCATTCTGTGACAACACCAGCCTCTATTTAATAGCATAATAACCATTTGCACTTATTCTCATAGAAATCAGGCCTGATAAAGACACTTTTGCTGTGCATGCTCTCTGGTTTTTGTGGCATCCCATTCTGTGACAACACCAGCCTCTATTTAATAGCATAATAACCATTTGCACTTATTCTCATAGAAA
The DNA here is from genome assembly GCA_027917425.1 of Gastrophryne carolinensis. Taxonomy (NCBI): domain Eukaryota; kingdom Metazoa; phylum Chordata; class Amphibia; order Anura; family Microhylidae; genus Gastrophryne; species Gastrophryne carolinensis. The sequence continues at coordinate 520,154,063 of CM051235.1, read as the reverse complement.
TCAGGCCTGATAAAGACACTTTTGCTGTGCATGCTGTCTGGTTTTTGTGGCATCCCATTCTGTGACAACACCAGCCTCTATTTAATAGCATAATAACCATTTGCACTTATTCTCATAGAAATCAGGCCTGATAAAGACACTTTTGCTGTGCATGCTGTCTGGTTTTTGTGGCATCCCATTCTGTGACAACACCAGCCTCTATTTAATAGCATAATAACCATTTGCACTTATTCTCATAGAAATCAGGCCTGATAAAGACACTTTTGCTGTGCATGCTCTCTGGTTTTTGTGGCATCCCATTCTGTGACTACACCAGCCTCTATTTAATAGCATAATAACCATTTGCACTTATTCTCATAGAAATCAGGCCTGATAAAGACACTTTTGCTGTGCATGCTCTCTGGTTTTTGTGGCATCCCATTCTGTGACAACACCAGCCTCTATTTAATAGCATAATAACCATTTGCACTTATTCTCATAGAAATCAGGCCTGATAAAGACACTTTTGCTGTGCATGATCTCTGGTTTTTGTGGCATCCCATTCTGTGACAACACCAGCCTATATTTAATAGCATAATAACCATTTGCACTTATTCTCATAGAAATCAGGCCTGATAAAGACACTTTTGCTGTGCATGCTCTCTGGTTTTTGTGGCATCCCATTCTGTGACAACACCAGCCTCTATTTAATAGCATAATAACCATTTGCACTTATTCTCATAGAAATCAGGCCTGATAAAGACACTTTTGCTGTGCATGCTCTCTGGTTTTTGTGGCATCCCATTCTCTGACTACACCAGCCTCTATTTAATAGCATAATAACCATTTGCACTTATTCTCATAGAAATCAGGCCTGATAAAGACACTTTTGCTGGGCATAGTACTACTGGATCTGTTTTGGGGGCATCCCATTCTGTGACTAAAGCAGCCTCTGTTTAAGACCATATAAGCATTTGCTCTTATCATATTTGAAATTAGCCTGATAAAGACACTTTTGCTGGGCATAGTACTACTGGATCTTTTTTGGGGGCATCCCATTCTGTGACTAAAGCAGCCTCTGTTTAAGACCATATAAGCATTTGCTCTTATCATATTTGAAATTAGGCCTGATAAAGACACTTTTGCTGGGCATAGTACTACTGGATCTTTTTTGGGGGCATCCCATTCTGTGACTAAAGCAGCCTCTGTTTAAGACCATATAAGCATTTGCTCTTATCATATTTGAAATTAGGCCTGATAAAGACACTTTTGCTGGGCATAGTACTACTGGATCTTTTTTGGGGGCATCCCATTCTGTGACTAAAGCAGCCTCTGTTTAAGACCATATAAGCATTTGCTCTTATCATATTTGAAATTAGGCCTGATAAAGACACTTTTGCTGGGCATAGTACTACTGGATCTTTTTTGGGGGCATCCCATTCTGTGACTAAAGCAGCCTCTGTTTAAGACCATATAAGCATTTGCTCTTATCATATTTGAAATTAGCCTGATAAAGACACTTTTGCTGGGCATAGTACTACTGGATCTTTTTTGGGGGCATCCCATTCTGTGACTAAAGCAGCCTCTGTTTAAGACCATATAAGCATTTGCTCTTATCATATTTGAAATTAGGCCTGATAAAGACACTTTTGCTGGGCATAGTACTACTGGATCTTTTTTGGGGGCATCCCATTCTGTGACTAAAGCAGCCTCTGTTTAAGACCATATAAGCATTTGCTCTTATCATATTTGAAATTAGCCTAATAAAGACACTTTTGCTGGGCATAGTACTACTGGATCTTTTTTGGGGGCATCCCATTCTGTGACTAAAGCAGCCTCTGTTTAAGACCATATAAGCATTTGCTCTTATCATATTTGAAATTAGCCTGATAAAGACACTTTTGCTGGGCATAGTACTACTGGATCTTTTTTGGGGGCATCCCATTCTGTGACTAAAGCAGCCTCTGTTTAAGACCATATAAGCATTTGCTCTTATCATATTTGAAATTAGGCCTGATAAAGACACTTTTGCTGGGCATAGTACTACTGGATCTTTTTTGGGGGCATCCCATTCTGTGACTAAAGCAGCCTCTGTTTAAGACCATATAAGCATTTGCTCTTATCATATTTGAAATTAGGCCTGATAAAGACACTTTTGCTGGGCATAGTACTACTGGATCTTTTTTGGGGGCATCCCATTCTGTGACTAAAGCAGCCTCTGTTTAAGACCATATAAGCATTTGCTCTTATCATATTTGAAATTAGCCTGATAAAGACACTTTTGCTGGGCATAGTACTACTGGATCTTTTTTGGGGGCATCCCATTCTGTGACTAAAGCAGCCTCTGTTTAAGACCATATAAGCATTTGCTCTTATCATATTTGAAATTAGCCTGATAAAGACACTTTTGCTGGGCATAGCACTACTTGTCCCTGCCAGGGCATCCCATTCTGTGGCTAAAGCAGCCTCTGTTTAAGACCATATAACCATTTGCTCTTATTATATTTGAAATTAGCCTGATAAAGACACTTTTGCTGGGCATAGTACTACTGGATCTTTTTTGGGGGCATCCCATTCTGTGACTAAAGCAGCCTCTGTTTAAGACCATATAACCATTTGCTCTTATTATATTTATATTATAAGACACTTTTGCTGGGCATAGGCTTACTGCTGCCTGCCAGGTGCACTTCTGTTGAGGCATCCCATTCTGTAACATAGCATACCCCTCTTTATTTACACTAAGCAGCTCTCTTGTTTACACTAAGCAGGCCTGTTGGAGGCTGAGTGTTACTGCTCACTTTTGGTGTGCATTATATTCTGTTTCATATAGACCCACCGCTGCCCGGGGGATCTTAAAATATCACCTACTACCACGCTAGTTAGACTATGTCGGGCAGACAAGTGCCTGGAAGTGAAAAGAGGAGTGGCAGAGGCCAAGATTCCGCAGGCAGAGCTCGCATCAGACTGGGGGCCAGTAGCAGCAGGAGTCACGCTGAGAGACCTAATCTGCCAGTATCTGCTAGCGGTCGGGTCTCCACCAGTAACGCATCTGCCGTGGTAGATTGGTTGACGCGCTCATCAACAACATCATCACAACTTACGTCTGAGACCCCCAGTCTAGGGTCGGTAGGTTCCTCTGACACAACCCTGAGTTGGCATGCCCCGAGAGCAGTCCCTGTCCTCCCAATGCCTCTGTCCTACGCCGTTCCCTCCCCCAGTGACGTATCCTATGCTTTGGGTTCAGCTCCACTCTTTAGTGAGGAGGACCATCAGATAGAGGACAGTCAGCAGCTACTGCCCAGCCAAGAAATGGAGGTGGCTTCTCTAGCTAGGCAGACAAATAGTGATGTGGACAGTGTCGTGGGTGCTGCGAGCGTTCCAGCTCCTGCGCCAGACACTGTTGACGAATCCACGAACATCAGTGACGTACAGCCACAACTCGGTGATGATGATGATGATGACGATGAAGCCGATCGCACTTGGGAGCCGGGTGATGAAGGGGCTTCATCGTCATCATCAGGAGAAGAGGGGCGCAGGTTGCCCCGGAGTCAGCAGCTGAGGCAGCAAGGTGGTAGCAGTCAGCATGGGGGCACAATTCCAAAGGCTGGAGCCGGCCGGGGCCGGGGCCGGGGTAGAGCACCTGCTGTGCGGCAGTCTACCTTATCGGGAGGTAGTGGAGCAGGGGTTCCTGGAGTTGGCAACAGCAGCAGTGAATCAGTGAGGCCAGGGGGTGGGAAAAGTAGCTACTCGGCAGTGTGGCAGTTTTTCCTGAGGCATCCGCAGGAGGGTAACATGGCCACATGCAAGATATGTAGGCAAAAGGTGAAGCGTGGCCAGGGTCCAAATGTTGGCACCACGGCCCTGCGTCAACATATGATGCGTCACCATAAAACGACCTGGGAGAACCGAGGCTCCCAAGGGGTGGTCCAGTCTGCTTCCTCACCAAGTGAGCTCCCAATTTCTGCCAGCCAAGGCTCCAGCACCTCAGCCGAAGGCAGCTGTGCGTCATACCCATCCTCTGTCGCTCCTGCTCCTCCTCCTCCTCCTCCAAGTCATGCATCCCGCCAGCAATCCATCAGCGAAGCCATGTCCAAGAGACAGCAGTATGCGCCCACTCATCCTACGGCGCAGAAGCTGAATGTGCTCCTGTCCAAGTTGCTGGTGCTGCAGTCGCTCCCTTTTCAGGTGGTGGAATCTGCACCTTTCAGAGAACTGATGGCTTGTGCCGAGCCGAGGTGGAGAGTCCCAAGCCGTCATTTCTTTGCCAAGAAGGCAGTACCAGCGCTGCACACTTTTGTTGAACAGAAGGTGGGCCAGTCCTTGAGCCTGTCGGTGTGTAGCAAAATACATGGCAGCGCCGACATCTGGAGCTGTAACTACGGTCAGGGGCAGTACATGTCGTTTACGGCCCACTGGGTGAATGTGGTCCCTTTGCAGCAGCAACTTGGACAGGTCACGCCGCTTCGGCCTCCGCGCTCTCTGCCCATTGGGCCTGTGACACCGTGCGACTCGGCCTCCTCATCCTCCGCCATCTCCTCACCCTCCACTGTAGGCTCAAGTCTCAGTGCCCCTCCAGTCTACCATGTGTGCAGGGCACGGAGGTGTCACGCAGTGCTTCACATGGTTTGTCTTGGCGAACGGAGTCACACAGGGGAGGAACTGCTTAAATGTATTCATCAGGAAATCCAAACATGGCTTACTCCGAGAAAACTTAAAATGGGAATCATGGTTACCGACAATGGGAAGAACATTTTGTCTGCGCTGCGCCAAGGAAGCCTGACCCATGCCCCCTGCATGGCTCACGTCTTCAATCTGGTTGTCAAGCGGTTTCTGAAGTGTTCCCCCCATCTGCAGGACATCCTAACAACTTCAAGGAAACTTTGCATGCACTTCAGCCACTCCTACACCGCCAAACACACCCTTCTTGAGCTACAGCGTCAGAATGGTATCCCCCAACATAGTCTGATTTGCGATGTTTCCACCCGTTGGAATTCCACCCTTCACATGTTGGACCGATTATATGAACAGAGAAAAGCCATCACGGATTTCCTGATGATCCAAGCAGATAGGGGGACTCCCCTGTGTAACTTCAATGTCAACCAGTGGCAGCTCATACGTGACACCTGCCGTTTGCTCAGGCCCTTTGAGGAAGCCACTTTATTTGTCAGTCGGCAGGATTACGGGATGAACGACGTGATTCCACTGCTTCATGTACTACAGCACATGTTGGAAACCATGGCTGGTCAGGGCACTGGAGACATGGCGTTTACATCTTACGGCCACATGAACCCCGTTGGAGCTGAACTGGAGGAGGAGGAGGAAGAGGAGGAGGAGGAGTTGCCCAGCGAAACACAGTTTAGGCTTGGCGAAATGGCTGGTTTATCTAGTCAGCGGACAGGAGAGGAGGAGCAGGAGCAGCCAGAGGAGCTAGAGGTTTTTGAGGAAGGCGAGAGAGGACCCGGGCACACCGTGGCAGTATGCAGTGGAGATGGAGACAGGTAGTCCATCCGAGTCACTTGCGCAAATGGCACGAAGCATGCTCACGTGCTTGCGTAGTGACCCCAGAATTGTTTCCATCTGTCGGCGGGATGACTTCTGGCTGTCCACCTTATTGGACCCTCGCTTCCGGCACAAAATGGGGGCATTTTTTAAACCCACGAGAGGGAGGACAAACTCAACTACTACAAAGACATTCTACGTAGGCAGTTGGCCGATGCCTATCTGCGCCATGGTCCATACTCTCGCAGGTCTGACTCGAGGGGACCTCTGCGCTCACCTTCCACTGCCATGGCCGCTGGGGGGGTTGGCAGGAGCAGCAGCAGCAGCTCCATCAGCAGCAGCAGCCTCAGTCTTCAGTCGCTAATGAGTAGCTTTCTACACCCGCATAGTGAGGCTACTCATGAGCAGCAGGAAGACCTGGAGCAGGACCTCAACCAGCAGGTCATGTCATACTTTGACATGACCATGCCAACACACCTTGAGGATCCGCTGGACTTCTGGGCAGCCAAACTTGATTTGTGGCCGCAACTAGCAGAGTTTACCCTGGAAAAGCTGTCCTGCCCGGCAAGTAGCGTGCCATCTGAGCGGGTGTTTAGTGCGGCGGGGGCCATAGTTACGGCGAGGAGAACTCGTCTGTCAACTAAAAATGTGGAGAGACTCACCTTTGTCAAAATGAATCAGGGATGGATCAGCCAGGATTTCCACCCACCAATGCCTGATGCATGCGACTAGATTCAGCATGGTGCCACGTTTTACACTTTCCAAATGGTGCAAAACATATTTATGTCTTTAGGCCATTTTTTGGGCTCCTGCTGCTGCTGCTGCCAACTTCTGCCAACTCCAGGGTGTGATTCATCCAATTGTTGGGCTCCTGAAGCCATCACCAGTGTCACTTTAAAGTAATATTTGGGCTCCTGCTGCTGCTGCTGCTGTCAACTCCTGCCAACTCCAGGGACAGGGTGTGATTCATCCAATTTTTGGGCTCCTGAAGCCAACTCCAGTGTATATTTGGGCTCCTGCTGCTGCTGCTGCCAACTTCTGCCAACTCCAGGGTGTGATTCATCCAATTTTTGGGCTCCTGAAGCCAACTCCAGTGTATATTTGGGCTCCTGCTGCTGCTGCTGCTGCCAACTTCTGCCAACTCCAGGGTGTGATTCATCCAATTTTTGGGCTCCTGAAGCCAACTCCAGTGTATATTTGGGCTCCTGCTGCTGCTGCTGCCAACTCCAGGGTGTGATTCATCCAATTTTTGGGCTCCTGAGGCCAACCCCAGGGTCTCTTTAATGTAATATTTGGGCTCCTGCTGCTGCTACTGTCAACTCCTGCCAACTGCAGGGTGTGATTCATCCAATTTTTGGGCTCCTGAAGCCAACTCCAGTGTATATTTGGGCTCCTGCTGCTGCTACTGTCAACTCCTGCCAACTCCAGGGTGTGATTCATCCAATTTTTGGGCTCCTGAAGCCAACTCCAGTGTATATTTGGGCTCCTGCTGCTGCTGCTGCCAACTTCTGCCAACTCCAGGGTGTGATTCATCCAATTTTTGGGCTCCTGAGGCCAACCCCAGGGTCTCTTTAATGTAATATTTGGGATCCTGCTGCTGCTGCTGTCAACTCCTGCCAACTCCAGGGTGTGATTCATCCAATTTTTGGGCTCCTGAAGCCAACTCCAGTGTATATTTGGGCTCCTGCTGCTGCTACTGCCAACTCCTGCCAACTCCAGGGTGTGATTCATCCAATTTTTGGGCTCCTGAAGCCAACTCCAGTGTATATTTGGGCTCCTGCTGCTGCTGCTGCCAACTTCTGCCAACTCCAGGGTGTGATTCATCCAATTTTTGGGCTCCTGAAGCCAACTCCAGTGTATATTTGGGCTCCTGCTGCTGCTGCTGCCAACTCCAGGGTGTGATTCATCCAATTTTTGGGCTCCTGAGGCCAACCCCAGGGTCTCTTTAATGTAATATTTGGGCTCCTGCTGCTGCTGCTGCTGTCAACTCCTGCCAACTCCAGGGTGTGATTCATCCAATTTTTGGGCTCCTGAAGCCAACTCCAGTGTATATTTGTGCTCCTGCTGCTGCTGCTGCCAACTCCAGGGTGTGATTCATCCAATTTTTGGGCTCCTGAAGCCAACTCCAGTGTATATTTGGGCTCCTGCTGCTGCTGCTGCTGCCAACTTCTGCCAACTCCAGGGTGTGATTCATCCAATTTTTGGGCTCCTGAAGCCAACTCCAGTGTATATTTGGGCTCCTGCTGCTGCTGCTGCCAACTTCTGCCAACTCCAGGGTGTGATTCATCCAATTTTTGGGCTCCTGAAGCCAACTCCAGTGTATATTTGGGCTCCTGCTGCTGCTGCTGCTGCCAACTTCTGCCAACTCCAGGGTGTGATTCATCCAATTTTTGGGCTCCTGAAGCCAACTCCAGTGTATATTTGGGCTCCTGCTGCTGCTGCTGCCAACTCCAGGGTGTGATTCATCCAATTTTTGGGCTCCTGAAGCCAACTCCAGTGTATATTTGGGCTCCTGCTGCTGCTGCTGCTGCCAACTTCTGCCAACTCCAGGGTGTGATTCATCCAATTTTTGGGCTCCTGAAGCCAACTCCAGTGTATATTTGGGCTCCTGCTGCTGCTGCTGCCAACTTCTGCCAACTCCAGGGTGTGATTCATCCAATTTTTGGGCTCCTGAAGCCAACTCCAGTGTATATTTGGGCTCCTGCTGCTGCTGCTGCTGCCAACTTCTGCCAACTCCAGGGTGTGATTCATCCAATTTTTGGGCTCCTGAAGCCAACTCCAGTGTATATTTGGGCTCCTGCTGCTGCCAACTCCAGGGTGTGATTCATCCAATTTTTGGGCTCCTGAAGCCAACTCCAGTGTATATTTGGGCTCCTGCTGCTGCTGCTGCTGCCAACTTCTGCCAACTCCAGGGTGTGATTCATCCAATTTTTGGGCTCCTGAAGCCAACTCCAGTGTATATTTGGGCTCCTGCTGCTGCTGCTGCTGCCAACTTCTGCCAACTCCAGGGTGTGATTCATCCAATTTTTGGGCTCCTGAAGCCAACTCCAGTGTATATTTGGGCTCCTGCTGCTGCTGCTGCCAACTTCTGCCAACTGCAGGGTGTGATTCATCCAATTTTTGGGCTCCTGAAGCCAACTCCAGTGTATATTTGGGCTCCTGCTGCTGCTACTGTCAACTCCTGCCAACTCCAGGGTGTGATTCATCCAATTTTTGGGCTCCTGAAGCCAACTCCAGTGTATATTTGGGCTCCTGCTGCTGCTGCTGCCAACTCCAGGGTGTGATTCATCCAATTTTTGGGCTCCTGAAGCCAACTCCAGTGTATATTTGGGCTCCTGCTGCTGCTGCTGCTGCCAACTTCTGCCAACTCCAGGGTGTGATTCATCCAATTTTTGGGCTCCTGAAGCCAACTCCAGTGTATATTTGGGCTCCTGCTGCTGCTGCTGCCAACTCCAGGTTGTGATTCATCCAATTTTTGGGCTCCTGAAGCCAACTCCAGTGTATATTTGGGCTCCTGCTGCTGCTGCTGCTGCTGCTGCCAACTTCTGCCAACTCCAGGGTGTGATTCATCCAATTTTTGGGCTCCTGAAGCCAACTCCAGTGTATATTTGGGCTCCTGCTGCTGCTGCTGCCAACTTCTGCCAACTCCAGGGTGTGATTCATCCAATTTTTGGGCTCCTGAAGCCAACTCCAGTGTATATTTGGGCTCCTGCTGCTGCTGCTGCCAACTTCTGCCAACTGCAGGGTGTGATTCATTCAATTTTTGGGCTCCTGAAGCCAACTCCAGTGTATATTTGGGCTCCTGCTGCTGCTGCTGCCAACTTCTGCCAACTCCAGGGTGTGATTCATCCAATTTTTGGGCTCCTGAAGCCAACTCCAGTGTATATTTGGGCTCCTGCTGCTGCTGCTGCCAACTCCAGGGTGTGATTCATCCAATTTTTGGGCTCCTGAAGCCAACGCCAGTGTATATTTGGGCTCCTGCTGCTGCTGCTGCTGCCAACTTCTGCTAACTCCAGGGTGTGATTCATCCAATTTTTGGGCTCCTGAAGCCAACTCCAGTGTATATTTGGGCTCCTGCTGCTGCTGCTGCCAACTCCAGGGTGTGATTCATCCAATTTTTGGGCTCCTGAAGCCAACTCCAGTGTATATTTGGGCTCCTGCTGCTGCTGCTACTGTCAACTCCTGCCAACTCCAGGGTGTGATTCATCCAATTTTTGGGCTCCTGAAGCCAACTCCAGTGTATATTTGGGCTCCTGCTGCTGCTGCTGCCAACTTCTGCCAACTCCAGGGTGTGATTCATCCAATTTTTGGGCTCCTGAAGCCAACTCCAGTGTATATTTGGGCTCCTGCTGCTGCTGCTGCCAACTTCTGCCAACTCCAGGGTGTGATTCATCCAATTTTTGGGCTCCTGAAGCCAACTCCAGTGTATATTTGGGCTCCTGCTGCTGCTGCTGCTGCCAACTTCTGCCAACTCCAGGGTGTGATTCATCCAATTTTTGGGCTCCTGAAGCCAACTCCAGTGTATATTTGGGCTCCTGCTGCTGCTGCTGCTGCTGCCAACTCCAGGGTGTGATTCATCCAATTTTTGGGCTCCTGAGGCCAACCCCAGGGTCTCTTTAATGTAATATTTGGGCTCCTGCTGCTGCTGCTGCTGTCAACTCCTGCCAACTCCAGGGTGTGATTTATCCAATTTTTGGGCTCCTGCTGCTGCCAACTCCAGTGTCTCTTTAAAGCAATGTTTGGGCTCCTTCTGCCCCTCATAGTGATGCCACTTCAACTCTCTGCAATTGTGCCGCTCTGCGATTCTATCAGAGGCGATGCCTCTGATCTGCATGTGATATTTATTCAAAGTATTATTTAACTAACCCAGCACGCATCCTGTGCGTGTTACAGCAAGGCAGAATGGTTTACAACCCTATTGAGGCTCTAGGAGGCTCAGAAATAGCCGTTTTTAATAGCGATTCAATATCTACCCAAAGAGGAATTTCAAATTTAGCATGATATGCAAGAAATTGAGATGTTTGACTTGAGTTTGGGTAACCATGTCATCTTTATTGCTCCTATTCCACCAAGCCATGACCGAGCTAATCTTGACCAGGAGTCTAATAAACCTTGAAATGATTTGCATAATGAAGGGTAGTTAGCTGTGTATAAAGATTTATGAACATTGGTTATTTGCACTCCCAGATATGTGATTAAAGAGGTTTGCCAATGGAATTGTTGATAAACTGCTTGTTCTTTTAGATTAATATTTAAAGTATAGGTTTAATTAGAGTTTACTAGAAGACCAGAGATCTGACCACGCTTTGTCCATTATCTGTTTTAAGCCTTATTGACATAAATCTTGGGCGTCCAGTTTTAATTGTTTTGGCTAAGGATGGTCCAATCTTGTTTATATTGCAGACCCATGTGAATTTAAATGAAAAAACATGTTCAGCTTTGTCTGTCAGGCAAAGCTGTTTGTCCTTTTCATAATGACGTTCTTGTCTTTTGTGGGTGATTATTTTGAAAATCTTTAAAAACTTAGAAGAGTTTATGTAATAGCTTAACTTCAAGTTTCAAACTGGCCCATTTTTTGCAGGAGGCTGCCTGGATTAAGAGGCCTCTGATGGTGGATTTGTGGGATTCCAAAAGATTCACATATGATGCTTCTGAGCCTTCATTATTCCTAAAGTCAATCCCTTGTTGGATATTCTGCCAGACGGACAAGTGGCTAAGCAGAGATTCGTTAAGCTTCCAGTTTAATGAGCACAGGGTGCTGCACTGAGAGTCTATGGATAGGGAAACTTAATCGTGATCAGACCATAAAATGGGATAAATATGTGATTTACTATTATAGGTGTGCCATGGATTAGGAAATGGGCAATAATTGTGAAAACTTTTGGATATAGAGAAGTGAGAATAAATATATTTAGCTGTATTTGTTTCTCACCAGACATCAACCAGTCATTAATTGTTCAGGATCTCAGGAAAGTAGTGATGTATATGTTGGTGGGTTATTGCAGCAGGAGTGTATGTCTAAGTTGGAGGGGATAAGACTTTGTTTGAATTGCCACAAAGGATTAGCAAGAAGTTTTTGGAAAAAACTAATTAAGCCTGATTCCTAGCGTCTCCCCAAGGCATTCCCGCTTGCGGTATTTTTCTGCCTCATGCTGTTTACTATTGGCCTATTTTTGTGTGAGTTTCATTTTGTTCTGGAACTTTTTGGTTTGTGTACACAAAAACTGAAATTCGACATACTGGGCCATACTGGTAGAGCGCCACAGTAAAAGCTAGACAATGTGGTTAAGCTAATAGTTGCCTGCATAACGCTCCACAATTTTGCCTTGCTGAAGAAGGTTCCAGCTTACCTGGAGCAGGAAACCACTGCAGCTGCTCAGGAGGTTCCTGGGCATCTATATTCTGGCACCCAGTGCAACACTGGCCAGTCAGTAGGCCAGCACCTGTTTAGTTAATTTGTGTCCACTTTGATTTTGTTTTGCTTTGCTTTGTTTGGTATTTACTGATGTACCCCCCTCTGTTTTGTGGTCACACCATGCATCAAGCATAGATTTTTGGATAAACAAAATGGTTGGGCCCCCAGGCCTCACATATTGTGGGGAGGTTGCCTGGTCCTCCCTGTTTGGTGCCTGCCGGCTTGCTTGTATTCAGAGCAGCATTTACTCAGTGTTCGTATTCTGCCAATTCCATTGGGCAATCATCGCTTCTAAATCTTGAAACCAGGTCCTCATGTATGAGACTTGCAGTTCTCTGCACAACTTTTAAGTACCTTGTGGAGTTTAACCTGAAGGTGGAGCTGTTGGTATGCTAGTCTGTGTCCATTTTTTGACATCTGCGTGCCATTGAAATTGGCTGGCTGGCTTCTGGGTTCTCTATGGACTCCGATGTGTTAGAATCCTGCTCATGGTCTGGGAGGTTGGAGCTGGAAGGCAGGCTGGGTTCCCGGTTTGTTGGACTGAGTATTGGAGTTTGCAGTGAACTTAGTGAGAGCCGCTGGCTCAGCTGGCCATTTGACTCCTCCATGTACTTCAAGGAGAGGTGGTATCTGTGTGGATCAAGGTAAACATTAGTGTTTGTGGCCATGGTCAAACCCAGCAAAAACCCTACTTCATTTCATTAGCCTGAGCCTACACCCCCCCCCCCCCCAAGGCTAGCACATTGCGGCACCTCATTTAATGGTTCAGTTACCTCAGTGTGGTTTGGGCTTGTTGCTGGTCCAGGTTTCTCGGTTCCAGGGTAGGACACAGAGCCGGGTGCTGGAGGTCCAGTGGGTGCCAAAGGCGGAAGCATGGCTGGTGGCTGGGTGGGTGCTGTAAGGCAAGGATAAACAATCTAAGCTAAACACATTCCTTAGCTGCACTCCTTAAAGTGGACCAACAGTCAAAAATGACATAAACCGGACCAACACAACAAACAGTGCTCATATGCATCCCTCCCAATGGCAATTTAGATTGCTCCACATAGAAATAAATTTACCTTTTTTAACTCCTGCTGTGGTAAATCTTAAAAACAAAATGGCGGCTCATGGATCTGCAACCTGCAACATGGCACCCTCCCTGATTACCACCGATGAGCAGGAATAAATTATGCTGGTAAGTACCCAAGCTATCAATATAAATAAGAAGGTAGGACCACAACACTAGTTTGGTTTGCAAAAAACTGCATTGAAAAATATATCAATTATATACATATACATACATTTCATACTATACAATGTGACATAAATGGGAGGTGTACTTCTATTACATCTAAGTATCCCAGAAAAAAGGATACATGTATTAGGCAAAGATCCAAGTTGTTGTCCTGGGGGAGCTGTGGGCACCATAACACTAGATAAATGTGAATAAAGAATAACCTTAACAATAATGTTATATGTTGTAATCTATGAACTGAATGGTAAAAGGTTACCCTCCCTTGTCAGGGTATATAGTTAGGTGCATTCACAGTGGTCCTCAGGTTTGTCACATACAGGGTTAATACATTTACTGAAAATGTGTTAAGGAAACAGGATTCAATACAGGATATGTCGCAAACAATTATCTGATTCAGCACTCGAAATAATCATACTACAGATCATAGAGAATACAATGGTGTTAATTAGATACATAAATCATGACGTCCCATCATAACATCTGTACACATGTACTAACATGAATAGGCAGAGCAAGAGGCATTTCAGAAGTAGATATAAGAAAAGGCAAAGTAAAATGATCGATCAGAAAACAGTTACAGACATTTCACAGCTCACGGAGTAGTGATACCTTACACCTGAAAATGGCGGGCATTTACAGTGTGTGTCAAGCTTCCCCCCTGGCCGGCCAGTGAGTGATCGCTGCCAGCAGCACACTTCCTACGGCCGCTCGGGACATCACTTTCAGATTTGGCGTCCCGACCTGTGAACGCTGCAATGGTGGGCGGATGTGATGTTCCGTCCTTCCAGTCTCATGGTTGGCGAAAGTGACGAACTTCTATACCAGTGAGCCGCTGTCAGGGGCATGGAGCATCGGCACCTGAACTTCCCAAAGATGGCTGCGCCCCAGTGCAGTATATGAAACATAAAAATAAATGACAGTTAAGCGAAGTAAGTGTCAGTCTCATGGTTGGTGAAAGTGACGAACTGCTATACCAGTGAGCCGCTGTCAGGCGCACTGGCATCAGCACCTGGACTTCCCAAAGATGGCTGCGTCACAGTGCAGTATATGAAACATAAAAATAAATAACAGTTAAGCGAAGTAAGTGTCAGTCTCATGGTTGGTGAAAGTGACGAACTGCTATACCAGTGAGCCGCTGTCAGGCGCACTGGCATCAGCACCTGGACTTCCCAAAGATGGCTGCGTCACAGTGCAGTATATGAAACATAAAAATAAATAACAGTTAAGCGAAGTAAGTGTCAGTCTCATGGTTGGTGAAAGTGACGAACTGCTATACCAGTGAGCCGCTGTCAGGCGCACTGGCATCAGCACCTGGACTTCCCAAAGATGGCTGCGTCACAGTGCAGTATATGAAACATAAAAATAAATAACAGTTAAGCGAAGTAAGTGAAGTGGACGGCTGGAAGCTTGTGTGTTTCAGGGAAAGCTTGTTTATTGATGAGGAAAATATCCATCTGCAAAACATTAGTAAGAATTAAAATTAAATAATTAAAAACAAAGCATTTAGAGCGATCTTGGATATAATGTCATATATACAGTGCCTATAATTTTACCACAAAAAAGCTAAAGGGTGAGTTTGTGAATATATTGAATAGAAATTCATTGTACATTATGGTATCCTATCAGCAGAAACCATAAAATAAGACCATAGGAAATAAGGGAAAACCAACAGGAGGTCTCATATGGCAGTGTCCAGAATGGGGAGATTGCCATATGAGATAGTCTGACTAAGTGTCTTACGATAGGACCTTAAAGCCTAAAGTTGGTAAGGACTTTTAGAGACCTCCATGGGGTTTCCTCAATAATATCTATATGGTGACTAGAAGAAAATTCTACTTATGAGGATCTCATTATAATAATTGTTCAAACTCTTATGTAATTATGACACTATGAGTGTTGTTCATATAATTAGTGCATAATCCAATTCCTCATTTAGACCTTTAGGGGCCATTGTATCAGGTAAAAATCCATTATAATTCACGTTTCAAAAGTGATCTATGTCTATCACCACCCCTGCAGAGATCGATTACTTGTAGTAGCTCTTTGGTGTCTTCTGGGTTTGAAGAGGCATAGGGTTTACTTCTGTTCTTCTGTATTACTGTGGGAGACCCAGTTATACTAAGGGCCTTATTTATGTTGGCGCCTTTTAGCATAATTTTTGTGGCTATAGTGCCAGCTTCAGAGCGCTGGCATTCCCAGAGTATCTGGTGCTCAGCTGTGGATTATATTGGCGCTAGCAGTCGCTGTTGCACTTAGGTATTGGCCGGCCTATGTGGGCTGTTGGACCCAATAGACGATTATCCCAGTGCCAGTGAATGCCAATTTGTAATGCCGTTTTTCTGGTGCTCCCCAGCATATTTTTGCTGGTGCTGGCTTTAAAAAAACTAGCTGTTCCTTATCTCTGGCAGCTTGGAGGAGTTTTTCTTTAGTTTTATAGAAATTAGGTGATTCAGGTCAGGGATGCCCATTATCCTTAAGTTGGATCTGCATGTTCTATTTTAAAGATCTTCCACTTTCAGGGCGAATTCAAGATTGCTGGATTTTAAGGATTTGATTTCTTCCTTTTGGGCAGCCAATACTGATGTGATTTCTTTGTTTTCATGTTCTAAAGCCGCAGTTCTGAAATTAGGATCATGCAATTGCTTGTCTAGTTTTTTTCTAGAGCTTCGTTAAGCATGGTGTCAAAATTTAAAAGTAGGGGCTCATTCAGGCTAATTGAGACATTCTCCTCATCCAAAGGCTCATCAAGCCAGCTTTCATCCTGAGGAAGGAGGTTCAAAGCATTTAAAGGTTCTTCCAGTGTGCTTTGAGAAGCAGCCATATCTAAACCATGAGTGTGGTCTTAAGGAACAAAGACTGCACTGGGGTGGGGAGGATGAGACTCTATATGCAACAGTGGCTAAATGAGGGCAATGAAGCATATCTTTTGTTCTAAGTTAAAGAAATATAATACTAATGGATTCTTCCCTTCTGACTTTTAATTATTGAGACATAATGCAGCGTGCGAAGGTATCATCTCTTTGCACAGTTTGTCAAGGAGAGAGCAGCCACAGCTCATTCAGAATAGCATATGGGAGGATTACCTGTTAAGCCCTCCTCTGGAGAGCTCGTAACTCCCTGTCCTATGAGCAGCCCAATATGTGAACATATCTGTGTACATATCTCACCCTGCTTCATTCCAGGCATTAAAGTGGTTAGCGCATGCACAAAGGGGAAGCTGGGCAAGGTCCACATCTTTATTACAGTAATAATTGTGGCCAGGATGCCTCTTACTTTTTCAGTTGCCATCTGGACTAAGTGGATCTGGTTCCCAACACTGCTAGTCAAGACATTTTGCTCGGGTAGCTCATGCGCAATTACCATGGGTTGCTTCATACTTGATCTGATTGGTATTGTTGGATGACAGAACAGTCACCTCAGAAGTAAAAGCTTCATCAATAATCTGGATAAAAGTGATTATTGCTAAAATTTCCCTTCCTCATTTCACATACTGTAAGATAGTGTTCTGATCTTCCATTTTAGAGCAGTATTGGTTTTGAATATAAATGACAAAATTGTGTCTTTTGCCCAGCTCCTAACAAGAGATTTAGGATAAATAATGCAGGACTTGGGTTCTCTCATACATACCAATGATAATAGTAAAGTAGGAAAAGTAGTGACAATTTGGGTATTTTATTACCAGACCACAGTGGATCAGGTATGAAAGGCAACTTCTTCTTTCTACCACAGTGGATACATCCATGCTAGGCTGGAACAGGGAGTGCGTCTCCTCCAGACATTTACAAATGACTGGTGCCATGGCATACCCTGCTAAAGTTATAGCAAGGAGTGTCCCCTCACACGGCAGCAATAATGCTTTTGTCTAAATAAGCAAGCCCATGGCAGTCAACAAATAAGCAAATAAATGGGCAAAATGTTACACTTGCATACTCAAACATTTGTGCAATAACAGCAACAACAACAGAACAGCATACTTTGGGACATTAACATCAGTTACAGATGTACCTATAAGTTCCTATAAGGGTGAGGCTAGCAAGGGGTTAAAAGGTTGGAGCTTTCCAAAATGTCACAAGCACTCTGCAGAAAGTTAGGCAATAATGTTTAAACACTTACCAAGACGCCGTCCACCAGATAAATGCCCCTCCTCAAATAGTCAAAAAATTGATGAATTTTGCAGAATGTGGGCATCATGGCATAATCCGGGAAAGCCAGCGACAAAGCTAAGTATTTTGAGATCTGGACCAGCAATCATCTGTACATTCAGTGAATATCCCATCTTGCTATTGCGGTAGATATATTCATCCACACTGGGTAGGTTAAAGCAAACATAAGGGCAATCCACAGCCTCCATGACATGTGGCATGCCAGCAATGCGATAAAAACCCCGTTTTACCACCGTCCATTCCTGGGGTGAGGAGGGTAAATGCACATACCTTGGCAAAATGACACACACTGCCTTTAAAAATGTATCTACAGCACGGCATACAGAAGTTTGGGACATGCCAACCGCCACACCACCCAGGCGCTGAAATGAATCATTGGCCAGAATTTGCAAGCGAACTATTAGATTCGTCATTCCAGAAATTGTATGTCCTCTACCAGTTAATGGTGCCAAATATTGATGCAGCAGGCTATAGAGGTCTTCCAAAGCTGCACGATTTAGCCTAGTAACCTGGAAAAGTGCTTGATCTGGCAGCTGATCCACATCCAAGCTAGTCAGAAAATACTTGGGAATGGCCAGTTTGTGCCTTCTCTGCGCCACATCATCTGCAATATGTTCGAAGTCAATGCAAAGAAAGTAAAAGGGCTCCATTGTGAGAAAGAGCAAAATGAGTTTACTCCTGCTGAAAGCTGCCTCAAAAAACTAGTGTGAAACAATCTAATTTATATCATGTGTGTGGCTCATCAAGTCCACCTGAATCAATAGTAAAATTTTCGAATCGCAAAATGCAGTAGTAAATTTTTCGATCCACTAATTTATTCCAGGTTGCTGAATCACTCATAAAAAAACGATCGCAAAATCGCAACTTTTTAAGCACAAAACACACGAAAAATCAATTTTCTACCTTTGTTGAATCGAGCCCCATATGTCTCCTTCTTCATGTGGCATCTCCGGAATCCCCAAGATGGCTTTGCGCTCTTGTATCAGATCTATCCTTACTAGAATGCAGATTCGACATGGGGTCGCTGGAGACAGTGCTGTAACTAGATGCGATAGGGCCCTGGTGCAAACATTAAATGAGGCCCTTTCATGGCTCATACAGTAAACTTTTTTCTGTCTTTGAATTCATTTGGATGCAGTTACACAACTCAAGAGTAAAACAGCAAAGCCAAATGGTGCTTCCTTTCTCCAAATGATGCCAAGTGAGCACAAATATGATAAATAAGGAGAAGCAACAATGATGAGCACCCATGACCTTCCGTGCCCTGGTACGGTCGCACCCCCTGGACCCTCTATGCCCCTGGCTGGACAGGTGATTGGCGCTCCCTTGAATTTTCCCTCAGAATGGGAAACAAAAATCATGATAGTAAAAATTCTGTACCTCTGTAATTGGGTGTTTCTGGTTTTGCATATAGTTTCTCATGGAGATTTTTTTCTGAATGTTAGGATTCCCATAATTCTTAATCACACTGCTAGGGGCCATTACATTTCACTACAGTTAGGATAAAGTTTGGCTCTGTCTCTGATTGAAATAGCATTGACTCTATTGATGCACCAAGATATGTACAGTAGCACAGTGCAATGCATGAAAGGTGCTCATGATTATTCTTTTCTGATTTTAGGCAACAAAAACCTACCATTTTAACAGTGGTGTGTAGACTTTTTATATCCACTGTACCTGTACAGTACCGCTATAAAAATGCTGAAAACAGCTGGATTGTATGTGTCATTTAATGTGTGTCAAACAAAAAAAAGAAAAACTGTTTTTTTTATAAACCATCACTTTGCATGGGACCCTACAATGCTAATGCAACTGAGATTTCCCTACAGGCAGCTTGTAATGTTCATACCTAAATAGTGTGCCTGTTTATGCAAGTTAAACAAAGTAGGCATTTTCCCTAGCTTTGGACGGAGGTCTCTAGCATAGTTTGGTAAGTGTACATGATGTACTATGAATGTTCACACAGTTTCTGAATCATCTGCTACGCAGTCTTAGTTCGAAATAAATGGTGATACTCATTCATCCTTCATTTTACTCTATTTAATGTCACATTCACCTTTGCCTAAGCACATGAGAATCTCTGCCATGTCTCGTCAGTTTGTTCTGGATGAAAATGAATGTAATGCTTTGTTTATGTAGTATGACATTTAATTTCTTGTCTTAATGAATAATGCCTGAGGGTTAAGACATAGTACAAAGAGAGACAACCATTATTTTGGAACTTTAGCTATATAGCTTCTCAGTATCACAGAGGCCCATCTGTTTACATCATGTGCTACTGAAAATTATTCTGCAAGTGGGGGGGGGACTATTCTTACACAACAGTGTTGTCAAATGTTGAATGAAACCTAACTAAAGAAAAACACACATTTAATGTTTCTGTTGGTCAATAACAGTCTAGAAGTTATAATAGTCTGGCAGTTATAATACACTGGTGCATTAATGCGGTGCCATTGTGCCTCTAGAAAACAACACTGAAATTCTGATGTTGTTTAGAAGTATAGTGAAATTGTGATGATTATTGGTGTTCAATATCACATTGTTTGCCAGTCTTAGGTCTAATATCACCCTGTGCCATATTTTAGGATGGTGCCCCCTCCCCCCGCAAGAAAATCACACATATCCACAGGGAGAGAATGCTAAAGTAAACACATGGAAGAAAGGGATGCAGGAAATGTAGGAAAAGACACAATGAACACATACAACTGAAAACAGAGATGGACAGAGCAAAAGAAAAACAAAGGATGCAGCGAATAGAGTGAAATACTGATGTCAAAACAGAGACCGAGGCAAAGAAATGTGCAAAAATGAAAGAGAGAACAAGAGAGAAGGACTAACCATGGAAAAGGCAGAAAGGAGAAGGCAAACAAAAGGAAGGTGTCTGGAAGATGAAAGATAAAAGGCTAAGGAAAGGGGAGTGATAAGAAAAAGGAACGAGATGAAGGCATGCAGTAAAAGAGAAATAAAGACCTGGAAAGGCAAAAAGAAGGAAACATGTCTTCAGCTTGACATAATGGCCTCAATTTAATAAAGGTAGAAAAAAATTTTCATGGTAGTAAAAGATTCAATTCATGAGGAAAAATCCAGAGAATTTCACTGTTTCTGAATCACTAGCTAAGAAAACAATGGAAGTCAACTGCACTTTTTTACTACTAAGAAAAGTAGAGAACTGTTTACTCCTTTCTACACTGTAGTAAAAGCTGCTATTGACTTTCATTGTCTTTTTATCTAGTGATTCAGTAACAGTGAAATTCTCAGGCTTTTTTCTCATGAATTGAATTTTTTACTACCATGAGAATTTTTTCTTCCTTTATTGAACTGAGGCCTTTGTCACAAAACATAGGAATCCCCCTCCATTTCATTAGTCACATGTGGGATACCACAGAGGCTCCTGTGGCCGAGTTAAGAAAATGTCCAACAATTTTACTCATTCTTCAAGTTACCTGCCCTGGTGGCAGGAATCCTACAGTATAAATCGCCTGGAAACACTCTGATGATTGGCCTGAAGGATAATGCTACAATATGACTTCCTCCTACTTCTTCCATTTCCTTCATTACCCTTATCTCATTTGGAGAGTCATAGGAAAAACTTAGAAATGCCTAGATCAAATTTGGGAACAAGGATATATTAAATTGAATAAAGTGATGATGGTATGGCTGCCATGGGACATAGCAAATAGGTTTCTCTAGTAGCTCCAGCACAAACAAGATGTATTACGGTAAAGTGGCTTGTCTGCCACTTCTTAGTGCCTTAGTACCTAAATCACCAATTCCTAGCTTGGTTTGCTACTCTAAATGACCATTCTACTCGTTCCTTATAACAAAGAAAAAGATACAATCCCGAGAGCTAAACCTTGATTTTTTAGTTAGTAAACATAACTCTTGTAGTGACCTTCAGAGCTTAATTACCAGGCCTAAAGCTGTAATTTATTGTAGGTAAAACCCCTGAAATAGACTTTGCCTTAACTCTAGGAACATAATCTGTAATTGAAAAGCAGGTTATTCTTGCTTATTTTCTACTGCTGTGTTGTCTTTGAGAAGGAAGCGGCGAGGATTCCCATAGTATTGATTAGCACCATAGCTTTCTGCAGTGATTGGCCAAGGGTGTTTTTGACTAATTGCTGCTTTGGAACATCAGTAAGGAAAAATATCACAGCAGGAACACAATCCCCAAAGCTAAACCTTGATTTTTTAGTTAGTAAACAGAAGTGTTGTAGTGACCTTCATAGATTAATCACCAGCACTAAAACTGTAATTTATTGTAGGTAAAACCCTTGAAATAGACTTTGCCTTCACTCTAGGAACATAATCTGTAATGGGTAATAGGTAATTCTTGCTTATTACCTACTGCTGCGTATCACATATAGTGCCTAATAGTAATTTATTGCACAATTAATCAAAAATATCACAGCAGGTACACCATGTAAGTTGAACCGCAGTTAATAAAACTCTCGGTCTCAAAAAGTCTAGCAGAACGCAGTCCACAAAAGCTTGAGGTCTGAAAAAAGGGACATATCCTACAGTGCCTGCTTGTAAAACATCCCTGAAGCTTGTTGATACTCAGCAGCTGTAAGATGTATGTTACACCAATAAACCCATTTGTTGCCCTTTGTTCTGCTGCTCTGGCCTAGACCTGTTATTTATCACTGTATCCAATTATCATATTAGTGCTGCTAACATATCCAGTTATTAAAGGATTTGTCCAGGCAAAAAAAAATATATATAGATATAAGAGTCGATTCAGAGAAACACCAAAAACGTTAGTATTTTTTCCGATCTGTGTTTTTTGG
Source organism: Gastrophryne carolinensis (assembly GCA_027917425.1). Lineage (NCBI taxonomy): Eukaryota > Metazoa > Chordata > Amphibia > Anura > Microhylidae > Gastrophryne > Gastrophryne carolinensis. The sequence goes on along the minus strand of CM051235.1, from coordinate 520,131,980 downwards.
TGTAAATTTTCCGATTTCGTATGAACATTCGAGCGATTCTATAATGCATTTCAAACCGTGTGTACGTTTTCCGTCCGTTCGTATGGCAGTTAGTGAATCAGCTGAATGTCAGTTTCCATCCTGACTTTTCCGTTTCATTTCTCAGGTTTCAAAGCCGGTTTTGGATTTTGCCCTTTTTCCTTTTTTGTCCGGACGAAAATCCTTATGATCTTGCGCCTGCACACTACAAACTTAACTCATTAAAGTGCTGCCTACATATTTGGCTCACTCACTTCTTCTACAATGCTTAGCTAAATCACTTTGCACTTTCTTACATCTTCCATGTCTCACCCCTAAAACTGACCCAAACCACTGTGCGCTCAGGCGAAACTTCATTTCTGCTTTTTCTTTATTTCATTCGTTTTGTGGTAACCAACCATTAATGAATGTATTTCTAAAAGTAAATCATACATTTTTTATTTTTTTTATTTTGAACTAGCATTTTTTACTTGCGGTTTTTAATTAAAATATTTGGTTTCAAATGGTACAACTTTAAATTTTTGGTGTTGTTACCCACACCCTGTACATACAGATTGCTCTCCAAATTTTTAAAACACCCAGCATCTTCTACATGTTATGAGCCTTGAAACAGCCAAGATGGCGGGTCAGGTAATATAAGGCAGCCTGCAAACAGAAAGGGCCTTGTGACTGTGTTGCTCTGCATTCTGGGATTTCTGACCTTTCAAGGCCCCCAGCTCTGCTGTCTCTGAGCAAAACACAGCTGTAACCCGCACCCTGCACTTTATCCCACTCTCCTCTCCTCAGTAAGTGTGATGCATCTGACCAAAGATAAGATAAAATAATTACACAAAGCAAAGGTTGCCAACTACAACAATAAATCCGAAAACAAATTAAGATTCAAGTACAACAACAACAATCCAAAAAAAAATAACAAAGGACATACGTTTAAAAATAAATTGCAATTATATGGATGTGTGGCAAAATAAAGGTTTACATGCAAAGGACTAATTAAGGTCCACATTAAAATGCTTTTATAAGGCATACATGAAATGTATAGATTCAGGTATGCATTGCTATACAATTTATGGCCTCGGCCATGCTGATGCATGCAGTTCATTGGAGCTGAAGGCGCGCAGACTCCTCCACATAGCCACAAAACATGTTCTACAATAGCAAATCCGAGTCCTCAAAGGTGTCGGAAGTGGATTTTCAATTAAACTGATTTTTAGGGTGGGAATCAGCTCTCTGAATCACATGGAAACACATCCAATTAACGAAAGTTTTAGGAACGAACGGAAAAATTACAATTTGGTTGGGAACATTTCCGATTTGGTTGTAAAACTTCCGATTTTGTTAGTAAAACTTCCGATGATCGTAAGAGCATATACGAATTCGTTCGAACGTTCGCGCGAGTCGGAAATGGCCAAAAAAAAAGGAAAAAATGACTAACACCCACCCAAACTTCCGATTCCCGATCCGAAATCAATTAACTTTTGCATTTAGAATCGACCCTATTGTCACCTTTTGTTCAGCTGCCACAATGCCCAGACACGCTTGTCAAAATCTTACCCAGAGTGGAGAACAAGTGCCCTGTCGGTTCTCTCTGGTCATTGCAATGAAGTGGGTGTGCCACGGGGCATAAACCAGTCATGTCCACCGCCACCATTTTGATCCAGAAGAGACAGATTGAGAACTCGTTCTCTACCCCAGCAGGTCTGGTCAGTAGAGCTGTGCAGGACCTGTTTTTTTCCAGCTACAGTCAGGATCCCATAAAACATTACTTTTAATGAGTCACCATTAAAATTGCATAAATGATCTCTGTGTGGGTGCAATAACATAAAGAACCCCCAACCGGCCATTAAAAGACGAAGAGGACTGTAATATTAACCCAGCTTAAAGGAGGAATTTAGCTTAACTATAAAAAAATCTTGAACAAACTTGTTGAACATTGAGTCTGTAATAAGGCGGAATTGATTAGGCATTAAAATGATGGTGGGATACCCTGTGTTGCAATCGTGGCCAGGGTGAAATAAAATCCCTAACCCATAGTGCGGACGCTGGCCTGGAATGCATAAGCGACATGATATGTAAAGCTCACAGAATTGCTGACCAGGCCTTTCCAGCCCTGGATTAGGAAGTGACAAGGCTAAAATATTTTAATTTGAGCAACCTAGTGCAAACTAGTACAAATACACTCCGGGTATCATAACCAGGGAAAGGCAAATCAAGAAGATGGGTTAGGCAAATTAGCAGGGTATACAGTATTTGATTAAGGTATGGAGCAGAATTAAAATACATGTAAAGGGTACTTTATTTAGTAGATCTTAAATATAGGGCTATAGATGTAGAACAAATTCAGATTTTAAAAATACATACATGAAGTTTTTTTGTGCTGCAACCCAGTATATATAGTTGTGACACAACACTTTCTGACTGCATGATTATCACCCCCTCCTTATGACTTGACATGTATCTTACTACTAAACAAAAAAAAATGCAATCAAGCCACATGTGTAAGTGTTAACCCACATACCCTTTCTGTAATAGTATCAAGGGTAAACCACACAGATTGGGGGTTATTCACATTGTTGCTACCGCACAAGGATTATTTTTGCAAATATAATGGCAATTCATAAAAAATGTGTTTTATGGTATCCTGGTTGCAGCTGGATACATTTACATTAGCATTCATACAGTTTGTCTTGGTCTGGCCATGGTCCCATCAGTGCTCCTCATTATCCCTAGGGAAGGTGAGCTGAGCAAATTCATTGTTAGATTTTTTTGGACAATATGCAATGCTCGGTTAGACACCTGCCTTCTAGTCAGATCACAACCTCCAATCTCCACTGCTACTTCTGCCTATAGAGAAGCCCCCCACTCACCAGAATGCTGAAAACACCTCACCGGACATGGTTGCCCCAGGACTTAAGCAAAAGCAAAAAGGATGTAATCTGGCAGACTGAGTGCAGGTGAACCCAAAAGGCATATGGGCGCTGAGATGAAGGTGACTGAGCCAGCAAGGAGCCAGAGCACAATCCAAAGAGAGATTCCAAAGACAAGCAAGGGCCGGGAGCCGGAAGGTCAGAGAGCTGCGCAGTATCATTTAATGAGAGGGGGATGGTCATGGTCATGCAAATTGTCAAGTTGGGAAATCAAAATTCAAACGCGGTGCCAAGGGACAAGAAGGACGCAGTGGTAAAGAGATAAGTTGAGGTCACACAACCGAAGTACAAAGAGCTGAAATTCAAAAACGAGTACAGCGCACCCTAGCATTCGCTCTGCCTGCTGGGAGAGGCCTGGCTTTTTGTGGCCACCAGCCAATCAGGGCAGGTCAGAGTCAGCCAGCCAAGAAAGTTCTGTGTAAGAGGCATTATTCATATTGTATCTAGTTCGTGCTTTAGGAAAGTGAGCCGAATCAACTAAAACCAAAGCCAACCAAAGTATTCCACAATAACTTGGCTTTACTTGCTGTAGGTGATAATGGAGGGCTTTGAGAAACATGCAGCATCTTACTAAGGGCATTGCTTTAAGATATATTACAGGAAGAAGCAACAAGTTGAAAGACCTTAAAATATGAAAAACCTGAATGTGTGGAAATCATTCAGTATAAGTTGTTCCAAAATAGTGGCATTGAGAATCTCTTGGTGTTGTTACATGTCATGAAAAACATCCTCAAAATGTTATTTAAATATAAGCAAGTAATAGTTTCAGTCTACACAAAGACTGTGGAAATGTTTTGTGATGTCACAAAAAGCTACAAAGCACAGGGAGGGATCAACAGATTAGTAAATAAAGAATAAGGAAAGCTGCCAACTCAAAGGCTTAAAGCCTCCAATGAAGACGCCACACTTGAGAAAGATATTGGCCTGCATATTCAGTTCTGTGTCCCGATGAAACCAGGGCATAAGCAGAAAGTGAAGAGAAAAGAAAGAGAGACAGGGACCTTGTTTCAACATTTTAAATAACTGAAATTCAACAGGATGTGGCACCACCTTCTTTTAATTTGCAGTCTGGTTTCGAATACTGTTGGACAGAATTCTATGTAAGTAAACTTTTAGCTAACTATTTCAAATGGGATACAGCCTGATAAATATAGATTAAATACAAAAAGTGGTGGTTATGATTGATATGTGTCCTTACGGTAGATTTACGGCAAAACAGATTTATTGGGTTCATATTTATTTTTGCAAGTACTGTACATACTTGGAATTTGTTGTGCAGGGGGGGCTCAGTACTTAATATTAAGTAATATGGCACTTATTTTACTGCTGCTGTATGGCTACTTGCTCTGCACATTTCATCTCTGAATATTTTCCATTGAAGAACATGTTTTATATACTGTATATATCTTAATTTATTGTACTGTACTTTACAAGAGAGAGGGCTGAAATAAAAATGGTGAGGTTTAGCAAGGGAAAGTGTGTCGACTATGGAGCGTCCTGAAGCTAATAGTTTTATCCAACCCTATGTTTTTGCATTTTGTGTAAAGCCATAGTAACCCTTGTTTTGAAGGGGAACAACAGACCTTTTCTGTTGTTCCTTTAAATACATCCCTCCCACGCTACCTTTTAGATGTTAGCTTTATCTAAAACACCAGCATCCTGCTGCAATCCACCTGTCACCCCCCCCCCCCTTTTAGCTCTCACTGACTGATCGCAGTGGGTTAAGCAATACTTATCTCTAGCCATCTGCTCTTTAAAACTCGTGCACCGCTCCTCATATCTCGTGCTTTTCTGTGCTCAGTGTCATTGCAGCCTATGCACTGCATATGCGCGAGATCTGAAGGGCGGTGCAGTATATGCCAGGACTCCAAGATGGCGCTGCCCTATGGAGGACGATGGGGAAGAAGAGGGATGCAGAGTGCGATACGACCAGTTTAAATTAACTATTTTCTAAACCAGAGGGGCAGGGGGGCTAAGCCAGGTCTGGAGAGTTTTTACTAACTACCCAAGACCTGTAAATTCCTAAGATTTAAGACATATGCTGTTTCTGCTGCTACTTTAAATGTTTAAAGCCATGCAAGATGCTTTGTAACTCAGTCAGTGTCTTGTAAAGTAGGATATATATTTACATCAAAATATATAATCATACATTTGAACATTTCAATGCGTTAGTTAAAATATAAAAGCAGGCTTAATCATAAAAAATATAGAAAATGACCTAAAGTGGACCTATCACCACCAATGCTGGCCCAGGAGCCTAAAATTCTTCAGGGCTGGCTGACTAGTTGCCCCTGGAGCATGCCCATTGAGCATACCCCACTGTGGGCCCCCAGATCAAGCCCCCTTACCTTTCCCCAGTCTCTCACTGTGTTTACAGGCTGTTGCCACACCCCCAGCTTCCCTGCAGCTGTGTGCACTTCCATTAAAATAGGCTGGTCATGTGAGAGCACACACTCCACAGTGGAGCCGAGGATACGGCTGTCGGCGCTCCCTATGCCGATGCACCATTTAAAACAGTAAATTGGTGGTAACTGATGAACGATTATTGCCAAGTTTAGAAATTTCCTGCTGCCTCCCTACCCCCCCAACTCCCCAATTAAAGCCAAATCATATGTTTATTTGAGCTGCCAAAAGATGCATGCCTTCATGTATATTTTGGACCTTGAAGGCAAAACAAGTAGCCAGTTATACCTGAGAGAAAAGAAAATCCTTCTGTTCTCTGAGGGCTGTCAGACAGATCCCTGGATAATGCTATAGGTTATAGGTTTGATTGATATGAATTCAGAATTTTATCCCATAAAACGTGTTATGGATGTTGCCACACTACCTCCTTCAGCAGGGCATTCCCTCACATACCGAATTTTAGACCATTATAAAAATATACATTTTACCAAGGGTACTTCGCATTGGACTTATGTGATTTGATTTTCTAACCAGTTAATGAGACCTCATTTATTAGTTAAATTTTTATAATAATAATAATTTAGAGTTTGGGGTGCTGTTACGGGGTGCTGTTACTTCTCTAGCATGATTAAAATCTGACTTCGGTACCTTATTTCGCCAGGGAAAATCTTTTTTTGCAAACTTTAGAAAAACCTTACTCCAACAACAATCATTCAGGTTTAGCGCATATCCCCTACTAGTATTTTTCTTTTTATTGTAAAAAAAAAGCCAAAAACTTTGTTTAAAGGTACACCGCTTGTGGTATGTGTCTCCATTTATATCAATAGGGCCTGATTTATAAAGCACTTCTGGCTATCTTCTATTCATTCCTCAATGAGGGGGTATGGCTTAATTTAACAATTGTCCCTCTTTCCCTACCTGAAAGATGGAAGGTATGTCTTAGCCTCATGTACTGCCTACTGTGAGCAAACAGGAAGGTAATCCTTCAGAAATAAACAATATTGGGGGCCAGTGTGTGTAAGTTGCTTTAGCCCAGATGACACACTAAGCAGGTTATCCAAACGATTTTATATCGGGCCCCTGGGGGATTTTCCACTGTGCATCATCCTAAATCAATCAAGTGCTACTTGTATATCTGACGGGGAGTGTGGTGATTGTACCCCTCCTGCATCATGAGGGAAGATGCTGAACAAGCAATCCCAATCTTCCATGCCCCCCACCGCAAAACAGGGATCACCAGCCCTGCACTGTCTCCTTAGATGGCGATTAAAGTGCTTAAAAAGGGGCATCCCAAACTGGTTTTGGTCTACTTTAAAATCTTTTGGGTTTTTTTTTTTCTTTTTTTTATTTAACAAGAAAAAAATGAATTAATGCATTGTATAGAATCAAAATGGGGGGGGGGGAATATTGTTGCTGTATGGGCCCAAAAATTTCTAGTGGTGGCCCTGGTGCAGTGTAAGGATGTCAATAAAGCATGTACATGTCGAATCTGATAAGCATGGGTTAAGAAACAATATGAACAAAATGTGATAAAAACATAAAAACATTAAATTACATTGTGCTTTTTCTTTAGAAACTACCTAATGCTAGCCCCAGCAGAGATCCATTTCCCATCCACTGAGACAGCCTGTGTGGACATCAGCGGTGCAAGAGAGAATGTAACAGTTCGAATCATCATACAACAAGGAGTTCACGATAAAGTGATTCTACGCCACAGCTTAACTAAATTCAAGTTGTTCACATGTGTGCAGTTCCAGGTATTGGAGCCCCCCCCTCCCTAATCTTTCTGATATAATTGAACTACCCTGGTTACTAAGAGGCTGATTCATTACTAACGCCAGGTATCGGCAGATGAGTGTATGTATAGCGCCGCTAAAATGCAGCCTAAACGCACTGTAAAGTTTGTCTCCTTTATCCCCAGCAGTGATGTTCTGTAAATGTAATGATGAAATGCTGACCAGTGGCGAAAAAATACAGCGCCAATCTTTACAAGGAGGAAACAATTCATAAAACGAAAAAATAGCGGTACAAATTGGCAGTCACTGGCGCTGGGATAATCGGCAGCCTAGTCCAACAGGCGCTGACATAGGTCGCCCAATACCTAGTGCAACAATCAAAGCTAATTAATTAGCACGTGTCACCATTGTAGCTTGCAGTGTAACGTCCCAAAAAAAAAAAAATCCTAAAAAAAAAGTAATCCTATGCCCAGTAAGGGAGTTTATGTCATTATCTTCTATCCCCAGTCCAGTGCCCCAAAACAGCCAGTGTTTCTTTTTACTAAAGCCTTTACCCAATATTCAATAAATGCAAACTTACTATGCTGCTTCCTGTATGTGTTTTTATGAATATTGGGCACAGGCTGTTTTGGGGCATTGGGCTGGGAAAGGAAGTTAATGTTATAAACTTTCTATCTGGGTATAAGTAAACTTTAACATACCTATGCCTGTAGAAGTGGTGTTTTTATTTCAAAAGTGGTGCTTTTTATTTCTGCAAGAATATATAATTTTACAGGTGTTATTAATGGTGTTTTTTGATTTATAAAAGCCAAATGTAATTTTAGGAATTAAAATGCCAAGTTTCTTTAAATATATTTTAATGCATTCAAGAACTTGTGTCTTTTTCGTAGGCTCCTTGTCCAAATAAAAGAACAGAAGAAGTGTTAACCATTCACATATCTATAGTTGGACCAACAACTAATTTATCTGAGAGTAAAAAAATGCTGGTGCGATTAATGGGCTCTTTCACCATGATTCACTCCGACAAGCCTATATACACTCCGGGGCAAGTAGGTTAGTAATAATGTCATATTTTCATTCTTTTTTTTAATGTCAGCTGAGCTGTTAATTATATCCAGCAGTTCACACACCATATACAGAGGAAGCAACACTTAATATCTTGCTCAGAGGTTTATACCCATCTCTGCAAAATATCGCCCTTCTGCTGTGCAATGTATCAAGAAGGATGAGTCATCTTACATTGTAAAAGCCAGCCCCCTGAATGTGTAATACACTGTAACTTCCAGGCTGTGGTTGCTGTTACCATTGTGACAAGATTGTCCCTGCTGTGATACCTTGTTTAATTGCCATCAGTCTATTAGTAAAATATAAACAGCTCACAGCTGACTTCTGACATCTATGTGCAGTGTGTGATTTCTGCATCGCAGAGCTGTGGAGAAGGGCTTATAATGAAGAATGCTGCAGCAGTATAATAAAAATAAACAATTATAAGCAATAATAAGTGTACATAACTGTCTAGAGTGCCAACAGGGATGTGTGGTTTTTCTCAAGCACGGAGGTTATGTTTGACAATTGCAGGCTAGGGGCTACTAAAAATCCTTACACTCTTGCTGGAGTATCACTATGCCAAATATTTCCTTTTCCCAGGGCATCTCGAACAGGGATGTCCCTTTCTGTCAAACCCCCCAAGTTGCCCTCAAATCCTCCCTTTCTGATAAGCCAATGGCGCATGCGTGGCTGGCGCTGGCATGACTTGCATCCCCACTGCATTTAAATGGCTGTGTGTGGCCATGTACAAAAACGGCGAGCAATGACGCGCCGCCAATGTGTGACTGGGGATTCCATTTAGCTTCCACAGACCCACATTAATATGTGCAGCCGAAGAATTAGATCAGATGAATGGCTGCACATGCGCTGTTGAACCGAGGACAGGTAGGTTTCCTGGCCGGTTTTCACACAGTGGTGGTACCCAAACTGGGGTGTCCCTGGTGTATGGGATACCCAATAACCCAAGGATAGTGAAAAACCTTGATTTTGGTTAAGCAAGATCAAGCTTTTGTTCATTACTTCACTGATCTAGTTCTAACTATTTATTAGGCGGAGTGGGGTCTAATTGGTTTGGAGCCCTCTGAACAGCAATGTCCCAGTGTGCAGGATTTGTTACTCCCAAATGCTGAATACATTGCCCCTTGTTCCAGTGACCCTGTGAACTGGTATCTACATCACTGGAGGGGAGGGTGGATGCTGATACCCTAGGAAATCTCCTCTATGCCCCCCATCTCCAGTGATGTTGATAATCAAATAAGAATGATTCCACAAAGACTATCCTTCTGTCGTATAAAAGGTTCCATCTCGGCACCCTACCACTACCCAATGTCTCCCTTCACTCCAGATGCTGGCTGGCATAATATGCAGTGATTTCCTTTGTTGTAAATGCACTGTGTAGAAAAGAAAAAGCAAATAAGTGTGAACATAGCTTAAATAAAAGGTATATTTCAATCAATAACAATGTACTCCTGGCGTGTCCTCGGCTATTCAGCTTATAGTACATTAGATGCACCCTTAGTATCTCATTTACTGCACTTCTGCATTGTTTCTAGAGAGGCAAACCTAGCATCCTTTAAACCAAGATAATATAGATTGCACCCTTGCCATACTTTTGAACAACCTGTTGAGAAATTCTCATGGAGTACTAGGTAGACTGTGATCCAAAAGGTTCCAAAAGTAGAAAAAATGCCTACAAAGAACCAATCATTTTACCGATTTCAAATAGGAATACCTTGGAGGTAGGGGTGTTAGCAGACCTTCAGTCATTTTGACTGGGTGCCCACTTCAAAAAATGTATATTTTTACTCCTATTTCCTACTTCCATTTGTTGTGGTCTTTTAACCGGTCGCTAAATAATTCATGCATCAGATGCCATTACCATTAATAAATCCTTTATCATTCAGCTAGTCTACTGGAGCATAGATTTACTAGTAAATATTATCTGTTTTTAAAATGGTTGGGCTAAATTTAAAAAAAAACATGGCAAAAATAAATTAAATCAGACCAACACAACAGACGGTGCTCATATGCATCCCTTTCCAGGGGAATTTAGATTGCTGCACATAAAAAATAATTTACCTTTTTCTAACGTCTGCTGAGGTAAATTTTAAAAACAAGATGGCGACTCTTGGGCTTGCAGGCCACCTGCAAACAGGTGCTGGGATTCCTGTTACTGTGCATTTCAGTTAGGTCAGTTGGGAGAGGAAGCTCCAAAATGGCCGCTACCTTCCCTTTTCCAACTGTGCCAGGCTGTTGGTCTGGTTTTATGGCACTCACTGTGCAATTTAAGAAACCAATCACAGGCGGCGCCGATGCAGCTGCCAGCCTGTGTCTAATTTAACAGTAGCAGCCAAAAGGTTGCAGCATCAGGCACTCTGGTTGAAACAGCGCCAGTTCATAATGGTGTTATAGGTCAAGATTCCATAGAACACAATGGGCAGAACTGTATTGAAGTGTTTTATGCTTCTAATTAATATTTCACACATTTTTTTGTACAGAACTTGCATTGTGAATTGAGAATAATGTAACACGAGTTCCTAGATGTTGGCAAATGTCATTTATTTCTTGTAAAATCAATTTTGAATTGCTTATTTTACTTACGAATATGTAATTTGGAAAACAACAACTAAAATGCAGCCTAAACTGTACTGTAAACTTACACTGTAAAGTTTGTCCCCAACACTGATATCCCATAACTGTAATGATGAAACGTAGACCAGCACCAGAAAATACAGCACCATTTTTTTGCGGGTGAAAAAAAATCATAAATACGCTGTGCAGCACCGACAAGACTCCGTGCACTGGTATAATCAGCAGGTGCTGACAGGCCGGCCAATACCGAATGCAACTATCAAAGCTAATTAGTTAGCATCAGACGCTGCAACTTCTAGCACCATTGTAGTCCAAATAGCAGCACTCCAAAGCTGCCACTATAGCCACCAGAAAGATGCTAAACTGTGCACTTCTTAAACGTCTGTGTCAGCACCTGCTGTGCACTTCAGATGCTAAACTTTGCACTTCATAAAGGCCCTTTGTATCCCTCAGCTGTACAATCCTGCTCAGGTTGTATAGTCACAGGGTCCCCAGATCAAGTAAATCCCGAGTAGATGGGCTGTGCCAGTCACTGTCTCTGTAGTAGGTTCTGTGGGTGCACATGTATGTTAGAAGACGAGATCTCAAGACCCAGTAAGTACGGCAGGGGTAGGTCAGAACAACTGCGGGGGACAAAATCAAAGTATGATATTTTTTTCATCTAAACTTAAAATCTGCACGCTAAATAACTCATTTATCCACTTTGCATAAAATTCTACCCAAGCTTGTTTTGATTTTTTTGGGGAAAAATATGACAAACAGGTAACAGGCTTTTTAACATACTATTCTCCTTTACATGGGGAGGACTGCTGAATTCTCTGTTTTTACATGGGGGGGGGGGCTGTCTATAATGCTAGCCCATTTGTAAATGCCCCTTTACCCATTATGTAATAATCTGGATAGGAACTTCAGTGCCATTAGCTGCATGCAGCCCTTTTTTCTGGATACTGAGAGAAGGCAGAGGTGCCATGAATGGATGCAGAGGTAGGGAATAGATAAGGGTGAGAATATTTCTAAATATATTTTGCTGCTCTTCATCAATGTCAAACAGCAGTTATAATGCACTGTAAATTAAAAGTTGGTATTTTCTTACTATATGCAACTTAATAAAATGTTCATAAAATACATATTTTCTTCTTTCAGTAAACATCCGAGTGTTGAGCTTTAACAGGGAATTTCTGGCCGTTAATGATATTGTAAGTTATGCTATTTTACTGGGTCTTCTGCGAAGGAAAAGCAAATAATTACTTTATCTGTTGCCATTTATATTGCATTATTTTTTTGTGGGGGTGGGTTGTACATTTTCAGAATGTTACAGACATAAAGAGTTGGCAGGTAAAATCAAGACTCAAGGAAAAAAGTCTTATTATTTATGTAGAGGCAGGAAAAATAGGTAGGAGGGGGTGGGTGGCAATAAAGGAGCTGCTCTGTGTCTAATTGCCCTCAATTCTGTCACCCTTCACCCGTGGCACCCGTGTGGTGGCAGCCAGCTGACTCCTTCCCGCAAATGCAGTAACTTGATGCAGGGTTGCTTAACTGTTTAATCAAGGAGTGGTGTAAAACTTAAACAAGATGGAACAATTCTTACTACTGGAGTACATGAAACAGATAAAATAACATACTATACATTAGACGGATGGTGAGAGGAAGGGATGGTCCAATACCTGGGATATGATGAACAGAAGCACATGTGGAGGACCATATGGAAATTAACTGCAGCACAGAAGGATATCATGATAAAATATATCTATATCCTAATGAGGACTACTGTGTAGAATATATAGAACTTATCGACTGTACTATGTGAAGGATAGGAAGGAAGGATAGGAAAGAAGGATGGCACTAGATTTCTGAGACAGCCTATATGAGATGCTTGTTCATAAGCAAGATGGTTTCTGACTAAAAGTAGGGCTGGACTAAGAACCAAGGGGCTTCTGGGAAAAACGGACCAGATATATCAATAGCCAGACTAGACAAGGCAATAATAATCAAAAGTCAACAGAAAAACAGATGAAATACAGTATATTATTCTAAAGAAACTGCCATCAATAGATGTCACTGCTGGCAATGCAAGTCAATGACTAATATGAATGAATGGCAATGTAAATCAATGAGCATTAATAAACATATGATAAAAACAGGTTATTCTGAAATAGGGGAATGCTTTTTCCTTAACACCCTCCCTTTTAGGTCTAACAAACTAATTTTTCCCAACCCTCTACTGGGTTAGTATCTTCCAAAATGCATGAAATGCTCTTTTACTGTCATTGATTAACAACCCCTTGCTGAAGAAAGCAACACCAAGGAAGCTATTCCTGTGAAAGCTCAGCTCTTCAATCAGCTTTTCGTCTCAGTTTGGTCTTAGGCAGATAATATTGCTATGATGTAAATAATTTTATCCTTTTTTGTCTCTGCAGTGTCCTTTAGTAGCAATACAGGTGAGTAACAGAATCCTAGTTTTCACATTTTCTTATTTATTTTTGTAAAAAAAAATATATATATATATATATTAATATAAATTATAATACTATATTCCATTCTCCTGATTTTATTGTTGGGTGGTTATCAGAATATCAGACATATTCATATCAATCATACAATCATACAAGATATTCAAATGCTTGCTTATCCTTTCTTGGTGAAATACAAACACAAAACAAGTAATACATTCAACGCTACATGGCGCTGTTAGAGGCGCTCACCAGATTGACTTTCATATATCTGGTTTTCACATACTGCGCCTGACGTTCACCTGACGCTATGTGGCTTTAGCGTTTCTTAAATTACCCCTTTAGTCATCTAGTCCGGCATCTTCACATGTTCCCTTGGTGTCCAGGAAACTCCACAGGTGAAACCTATTATATTTAATAATCCTGCAAATCTTTAAAACAATCCTTAAAACGCATCTCCTTAGGGAGGGGGGTTGGAGCCACCTCCTGTGTCCTGAAGATGTATTTTTTCTTCCAGGGTCAGGGGCTCTATTCCTCTTACTGGTGTGTTTTTGTGTTTAGTAAGGTGATAATACCATCATGTATAGTGCTTTAAAGGAAAAAAAGGTGTACTTATTTACATCAAACATACTGTAGGGATCCTCCCGGGGGATGGTGTGTTTGGACACAGTTCACAGCAGACGTAGATTTTATAAAAGCAGGTCTTGGTGTTTATTCATGGCATAAACAGTCCAGCAAACAAAAACACACAGCAACAACGTGCTTCAAAATTAAAAGACCTAGCCCGGCTGGGCGCTTACTAACTGGTTCTTCTCACCTATCTGACACTTTCAAAGCACAGCTTTCGCCTGGATATCGCAGGGTAAGTTTCAGCTCCAGCAGTGGCTGCGCTCGCAGCTTCCTCCAAACACCCACAGGCTGTTCATTCCTGGCTGAGAGCAATCACCTGCAGGCTCTGCAGAGCTTTTACCTTCCCAGGCTAATTAGGATCAGAGCTCACCTGATCCAAAACCCAAACTGGATCGGGGGGGGTGTGGAATGACAGGTCCCTCTACCAAACCTACCTGCCATTCCATATAAATCCAGGCCCGGCAAGATTAAACAACAACTCAGCAGCATATCACTGCTGAGAAACAAATCAATCCTGGACTTACCATCTCACCCTGCGTAGTAACCTAGGTGAAATGTACACCCCCTCGACCACTTCTCCAGTGACATGTCTACATATCCCCCCCCTCTTTTTCAGACCGGAGGGCTGAGCATTTTGTCCCCACAGACAATGTACCCTCGACAATGCGTCAGCATTTGCCTGTAATTTCCCTGGCCTGTGTTCCACAGTGAAATTAAAGTTTTGTAGGGACAGAAACCATCTAGTCACTCTTGCGTTTCTCTCCTTGTTTAACTTCATCCATGTTAGGGGGGCATGGTCTGTTACTAACTTGAATTTCCTGCCTAGCAAGTAATATTTTAGGGATTCGAGGGCCCACTTCACTGCCAAACATTCTCGCTCCACAATGGCATAATTTTTCTCGGCCGGGGTTAGCTTCCTACTCAAGTACATCACCGGATGCTCCTCACCATTCACTACTTGTGAGAGTACTGCACCTAAGCCTGTGTTAGAAGCATCTGTCTGGACCAGAAATTCTCACCTGAAATCGGGGGTAACTAACACAGGTTGTTGGCACAAGGCAGATTTAAGGCTTTGGAAAGCCTTCTCGGCCTCTGGAGTCCACATGATCATTGCTCTCTTTCCGCCATTTGTCAAGTCAGTTAGTGGAGCAGCAACTGAGGCAAAGTTTGGCACAAATCTACGGTAATAGCCTGTAATACCAAGGAAAGCTCTGACCTGTTTCTTTGTCAGGGGTCTAGGCCAATTCTGTATTGCCTCAATTTTATTTAGCTGTGGCTTAATCAACCCTCTTCCAATAATGTAGCCCAGATACTTGGCCTCTTCTAGGGCTATTGCACACTTCTCGGCATTTATGGTCAACCCTGCACCACTTATGGTATCCAATACGGCCTGTACCTTACAGAGGTGACTTTCCCAATCAGGGCTAAAAATGACCACATCATCGAGGTAGGCAGCTGAGTAATCACAATGTGGTCGCAAAATCAAGTCCATCAACCTCTGGAAAGTCACAGGTGCTCCATGTAACCCGAACGGCATCACTACATACTGGAATAGCCCATCAGGGGTGGAGAATGCAGTTTTCTCTTTAGCCTCATCAGTAAGTGGAATCTGCCAGTAGCCCTTTGTGAGATCGAGGGTGGTTATGTACCTGGCATTACCCAACTTCTCAATCAACTCATCTGCCCTGGGCATAGGATAAGCATCGAATTTTGAGATCTCATTCAACTTTCTGAAATCGTTACAGAACCTCCAAGTTCCATTAGGCTTTGGGATTAATACAATCGGGCTGGACCATTCACTCTGCGACACCTCAATTACCCCCAGATCAAGCATACGTTTTACCTCAGCAGATACGGCTTCCCTACGTGCTTCCGGTATCCTATAGGGCTTGAGGTTTACTCTGCTTCTAGGCTCAGTTTCAACGTGATGATAGATGAGGTGTGTACGCCCTGGAAGGTCAGAAAACTTGTCTTTGTTTTTCTGTAAAAATTCCTGAGCCTCCTGTTTCTGTGACACTGATAGGGTATCACCAACCTTGACTGGAGGGATTGGTTGTGACAAATTATTAACAGTATTTGTCGCCCCAAAGGATTCCCTGTCTTTCCAGGGCTTAATCAAGTTTATGTGGTAAACTTGGAAAGGCTTCCTTCTACCTGGTTGGTGCACCTTGTAGTTCACCTCACTGACCTTTTCAACAATTTCATAGGGACCTTGCCACTTCACCAGGAATTTACTCTCCACAGTGGGGACTAGTATAAGGACCCTATCGCCTGGGTTAAATGTCCTGATTCTTGCAGACCAGTTGTAAATTCTACTTTGGGCCTCTTGCGCCCTCTGGAGGTGTTCCCTTACTAGGGGCATTACAGTGGCTATACGGTCCTGCATTTGTGCTACATGCTCAATAACACTCTTGTATGGGGTGGACTCGCTCTCCCATGTCTCTTTTGCAATGTCCAGTAGACCCCTAGGGTGACGACCATAGACCAACTCGAAGGGTGAGAACCCTGTGGACGCTTGGGGCACTTCCCTAATAGCAAACATGAGGTAGGGTAACAAATGATCCCAGTCACGACCATCTTTTTCCACCACTTTCTTCAACATATGTTTCAAAGTTTTATTAAATCTCTCCACCAATCTGTCCGTCTGGGGGTGGTATACAGAGGTACGGATGGGTGAGATTTTAAATAGTTTGCATAACTCCTTCATCACCTTTGACATAAAGGGTGTACCTTGGTCAGTCAGGATTTCTTTGGGGATTCCAGTCCTAGAGAACATATAAAACAACTCACGTGCAATTGTTTTAGATGCAGTGTTTCTTAAGGGCACAGCCTCAGGATAGCGGGTCGCATAATCCATGACCAACAAAATATACTGGTGTCCTCTAGCTGATTTTACAATGGGACCCACTAAATCCATGGCTATACGCTCAAAAGGCACCTCTATAACAGGGAGCGAAACCAAAGGACTGCGAAAATGTGACACTGGGGCACTAAGCTGACATGTGGGGCACGACTCGCAGTACTTTTTAATATCATCATATATCGCCGGCCAGTAAAACCTCTGGAGAACCCTCTCTTGCGTTTTGTCAGTCCCCAAGTGTCCCCCAAGAACATGGTTATGTGCCATGTCAAGCACCTGACGCCGGTACGGCTTAGGCACCAGAAGCTGTTCCACAATATCATCCTTAATCTTAGTGACTCTATAGAAAAGATCATTAGTCACAGAAAAATGTGGAAATCTTTTCTCAGCATCTGGTTCCTGAGGTACCCCATTCATGACAGCAACCTGCTCTCTCGCATTTTTGAGAGTGGGGTCCTGTAACTGTGCAGTCCCAAAATTATCCCTAGACACCTCTAAGTCTGGTATATTTTGCTCAGTGGGAGGAGCCTCCTCCTCTCCAGCCAGGACCTGCAAAGGAAAACAATCATTTTCATCCTGCACACTTTTATCATTTACAGTGGGTAATGCAACAACCTTAGGAGTATCCTCACTCCTTTCGGGGGATTTTCTTTTTCCCCAGAGAGCCCAGAATAATGGAAAATCACGCCCTAATATTACGTTATGCATGAGATTTTTAACCACACCCACTTCATATTGTACGGTGCCTTGTTCAGTCCCGACTTTAGCCAGCACTATAGGGTACACTTTTGTATCCCCATGTATACACACAACACTCACATGCTTTTTACACTCAAAGTCCCCAGCCGCCAGGCTGGCATGCACCAAGGTTACGAGGCTTCCTGAGTCCAGCAACGCCTTAACAGGAAAGTCATTAATTGTAATGTTGCAGATTTGCGGTTCAGTCTCTAGTCCAGGAACTGCAACACAAGATGGTTCTGCAAATAGCGACTGACGCCGACTAGCCTCACATTCCATGGGCTCAGTGGTAAGAGGGCAATGGGCAGACACGTGTCCCGTATCATGGCATCTCCAGCACTGGATAGAGCCTGGTCTCCTTGGCAAGGAGACCTTTTTAGGGCCACTTAGCCACCCGGGACCATCCCCAGTCTTTTGCCCCTGAGACACCACTTGAGCCCTTTTTCCTCCCTCAGCACCCCTCCACACTCCCCCAATAGATGGAAGTCTCTTACCAGCTGATGGCACAGATCTGGCACTCCGGGGAGGTGAAGATGCTGCAGGAATATCACGGAGGTAGTCCTCAGTCGCCTGGAACCTCTCCACAAGGTTGACAAGTTCGTTTGCATTCTTAGGGTCACCTTGTCCCACCCAGCGTTGCAGGTCAGCAGGCAGTGCTCGGAGGTAGCGATCCATCACAACCCTCTCTAGGATCTGTGCAGGAGAAGAAGAGTCTGGCTCCAACCACTTTCTCGCCAAATGGATCAGGTCATACATCTGGGACCTCGGTGATTTGTCCAAACTGTAGCTCCAGTTGCGTACCCTCCTGGCACGAACCGCAGTAGTAACGCCTAGCCGGGCAAGTATCTCCGCTTTTAGCCGAGTATAGTCCTTAACCTCTTGCTCACTGAGGTCATAGTAGGCCTTTTGAGGTTCTCCTGTTAAATAGGGTGCAATTACCTCTGCCCACTCAGCGACTGGTAACTTCTCACGCTCAGCCACACGCTCAAACACAGTTAGGAAGGCCTCAACATCGTCCTCAGCAGTCATCTTTTGCAGGGCTTGCTGCACAGCTTTTCTCACATCAAAAGTCTCTGGAGCGGCTCGCACCACTGTTTGGGGGTTAGCAACCACAGGCGCCTCTTGTTTTGCTATCAGGTGTTCAATAAGTTGTTGTTGGGCAGCCATGGTCTGTTCATGTCGTCTATTGGCCTCTATCTGAGCCTTCTGTTGTTGCAAACTCACTTGCATAAACTGCTTCAGCATCTCCTCCATGTTGCCCGGCTTTCTTGGAGTGTAGTTGCAGCTTTCACCCAGGACATAAGCAGCTGTAGCCAAATCTGTCCACACCGTTGCCCCTAGCAACCGTTTTTGCCCGCATCCTCCACCAATTGTAGGGATCCTCCCGGGGGATGGTGTGTTTGGACACAGTTCACAGCAGACGTAGATTTTATAAAAGCAGGTCTTGGTGTTTATTCATGGCATAAACAGTCCAGCAAACAAAAACACACAGCAACAACGTGCTTCAAAATAAAAAGACCTAGCCCGGCTGGGCGCTTACTAACAGGTTCTTCTCACCTATCTGACACTTTCAAAGCACAGCTTTCGCCTGGATATCGCAGGGTAAGTTTCAGCTCCAGCAGTGGCTGCGCTCGCAGCTTCCTCCAAACACCCACAGGCTGTTCATTCCTGGCTGAGAGCAATCACCTGCAGGCTCTTCAGAGCTTTTACCTTCCCAGGCTAATTAGGATCAGAGCTCACCTGATCCAAAACCCAAACTGGATCGGGGGGGTGTGGAATGACAGGTCCCTCTACCAAACCTACCTGCCATTCCATATAAATCCAGGCCCGGCAAGATTAAACAACAACTCAGCAGCATATCACTGCTGAGAAACAAATCAATCCTGGACTTACCATCTCACCCTGCGTAGTAACCTAGGTGAAATGTACACCCCCTCGACCACTTCTCCAGTGACATGTCTACAATACATACAATTTTACAGGTGCTGCATGGGTAGCCCCTGTGTTTTCAACAGATACACGTAATGGCCAAATTACCAACACACTTCCTGCTCTAACCACCAACCAGATCAGGCTGTGGGAGGAACTAGCCTTCCGGTCCCTCCCACCATGGCGGTAACCCTGATAAGTGCAGGAACACGGAAACAGCGCCAAAACACACCAATGAGAGGAATTAGAGAGGTGCCATACCCCTGACTCTGGAAGAAAAACTAAGGGGTTTATTCATCAAGGGATAGTGGCAGGTAGTACCTCGTAGCGGCAGGCAGCGTCTGGTGAACGCCGGGCGCTGTACGCAATACCACATTTATGAAAGCAAATCTGGTGAGCGACTCTAACAGTGCCATGTAGCATACAATTCATCATAACAGGTAGCTCAGCGTATAGCGCCGACGCTCTAGCTTCCAGAGCGCCAGGTATTGCCTGTCACTACCTGTCGCTCTCCTATACATTTCAATGGACGTTCCTTTTCTTCTGTTTTTTTTTTTTCACAAATAATTGTGTGACCTCTCCTGGCCTAAAAAAAGTCATTTTTGAAAACTCGATTTTTTATATTTTTATGCAGAATTGTCATTACAGGTCTGGCATTTATTAATGTCACAAACAATGTTGCAACAATGTCATTCCATGTGTTTTCGCTTTGTTACTGGTGGATATGTGTTCAAAAACAGACTTTAATCACACAGCGTCTGCCGCTCTATACTATAGCGACCAGATTTACAAGTGTTTGTTTGCAGTCAGAAGAGGTCACACAATAATTTGAGCAAAACAAAAAAAAATGAAATTGCCAAATACGCTATTTAAAGTGGACCAACACCCAGGATTTTCATTATCCTGGGTTTTGGTCCACTTCTACGGGGCACCCCGTGAAACCCCCCAGAACAGCCAAAAAAACTCACCTCACCCTGCTCCTACGCGAGCGCTCGTCCAATCAGAGTGCTCAGAGCCGCTGTGGTATGGACGGACAAGCGACAGACAACCACAGCGGCTCTGAGCGTGCTGGAGGGCGCCTCTTGCCCTTCCTTCTAACAGGAAGCGCGCCCGCGCCCGCGATTCACAAACGGTCGGCGCGGCTGCGCGCCCTGCTAGAGGGAAGCGCGAGAGGCGGCCGTGGCCCGTGCATGCGCCGTTGGAACGGGGAGAAGGTAAAGTTTGTGGGCGTCCTGGGGGGTTTCACACAGCGGGGCATTCCGATTTCAGATGCCCTACAGGGAGGGAGCTGATCGGCCGGGAATCTTATAGATCAGCCATGGGTGTTGGTCCACTTTAAACACTAACAAATGAAAGCCCATTGAAATGTATGGGAGAGCGACACTGAGCGAAAGGTAATACGTTGAGCCGCCTCTAGTAATACATGTGGCGCTACCTGACACTGTTAGAGATGCTCACCAGATTTGCTTTCTTAAATGCGGTTTCCCATACAGCACCCATTGTTCACCAGACTGTAAAAATCCGCAGATCACGCTATCTCACTCAACTTTCCCTGATCCTAGTGCGCATGCTAAGCCTCTCGTCCAGTCAGCAAGTTCAGATCTGTCCCCGTCCCTTTGTTCAGGAGCTCGTCTAAAGCGAGCACGCTGGAGGCTGCATCCCACGATACCCTTTAACAAGGAAGGGTGCCCGCCCCGGCCATACACAAATGCCTGACATGGACACACACTCTGCTAAAGGGATAGGAGTGATGTGACCGCTGTTCGCACATGTGCAGCTGGAACAGAAAAAAAGGTGAGATTCTGGGCGACCTTTTTTTGTGTTTAGTAAGGTGATAATACATTCATGTATAGTGCTTTAAAGGTAAAAAGATGTACTTATTTACATCAAACTTACATACAATTTTACAGGTGCTGCAAGGGTAGCCTCTGTGTTTTTCACAGATAATTATAAATATAAGTTTAAAGTAATGGCCAAAGTAACAACCCATCTCCTGCTCTAACCGCCAACCAGAGCAGTCTATTGGAGGAACTAGCCCTCCGGTCCCTCCCACCAAGGCGGTGACCCCGATAAGTGCAGGAACCCGGAAACGGCACCAAAAAACACCAGTGAGAGGAATAAGAGAGGTGTCATACCCCTTACTCTGGGGGGAAAACAGTTTTCTTTTATAAAACAAACTTTGCAAATAGAAAATAAAAAAAAAAAAAACATTTAAGTTAGCACATTGAAGAAATCATTTTGGCACAGTAATGGAAACTTTAGAAAATGCTATCGGAAGTGGAATTACCTTTTAAGGTTTGGGGCTTCTCTAGGGCAGCAAAATTAAAGAGCAATTCAACTCCATTGCTAGCAGTGTTAGGTTGGTTCGATTCCTGGATCATGATTTAAGACACCTAACTCCCCAACTGCTCCAAAGGCGCCATGGGTATCCCACAGCTCCTGGCATGTGTGCCCTCACTCTATAACATGGTGTATGGGAGTATGTTGTTCCACAAGGCCGTGACATTTAGGATGCATGGAGCTCAGAAAATCTGATGGCTAAATTATAGTAACCAAATACTTCTTTAGCTAAAGTTTTTCTGTTTTACAGCAAATGATAACTGTACTGTTACCTTGTTTTTTCGTCTCCTAGGATCCTAATAGGAATCAGATTGCACAATGGGTGGACCTGATCCCTAATAATGGCATAATTAGTATTTCCTTTGAGCTGGACTCAGATGCCCCTTATGGAGTTTATAAAATCATCTCTCCCCAAGCAAAGGAAGAATTCCACGTGTCAGACTACAGTAAGTGCTTGTGGTTACTAACACTTAAAGAAAATTTACATGCAAAAATAAAAACCACTATACTCACCTTTTTTCCCACACAGAGCATCGCTGCTAGTCTGGGGCTGCAGATCTTACCTGATTGGTGCATCCAACTCACACGCCGCTCTTCCATGTTCTCCGATGGGGAAATGCACCCAAAACCCAGGATTTTGACTATCCTGGGTTGTTTTGGTCCTTGCCCTGAGGGACCCTGCTCAGGGATACCCGCTGTGTGAAACCCCCAACTTACCTTCCCTTGTGCCCTTATTCATCAAGCGATAGCGCCAGGTAGTGTCTGACGAGCGCCAGGTAGCGGCAGCTAACGGCGACTACCGACTCAAGTACGCCCGGCGGCGGTCACAATGACGCATTTATCAAGCAAAATGAGGCTAGCGCCGGCGAGAGCGACGGCTAGCGCGGCATTCATCATGAAGCCGCCTGGACCGAACAGCGCCGCTGCAAATTCCCTCACAGCGCCAGGTCTGAGCTGTCGCTCCCTGGCGATGTCCAATGCATTTCAATGGAGCAATCTATAATAATTCATGATTAATTGGTAATAATTTTTTTTTACATTTTTTTAATGTCAAAAAATCGGAGAACACTTCTGCAATGTTAGGATTTATTTTTAAGTCAAAAAAAAAAAAATATGTGCAGAATTGATCAAACAGGTCTGAGATTAATGTATTCATATAACAAAATGATTCTAAAAACATGTATAATGTTACATTCAAAAAATATGGTTGTTTAGGGGTTAAAAACTAGTTAATACAGATCGACGCCAGCGCTCTGGGGTTTAAACAAGGAATGGACAGCGACAGCACATTCGGAGCGTGATTTTTTGATGAATATGAAGCTAGCCGTTCGCTCTGGCCATTCGTTGTCAGGCGCTCACATACAACGCTGGACCTGTGAAACAGCGACCCCCCAGCCCGTATTCAACATTACCGCACACCGACTGAGTCGCTGTCATCAAGCTAATGCCGGCCAAGTACAGCTAATACTGGCTGGCGCTGAAAAAATCACGCTACAGTCGCTCATCTGTCGCTACCTGGCGCTATTGATGAATCGGCCTCTTGGTCTTACAGTGCATACGCAACCTCTCGTCCAATCAGCCGCCTCAGATCCGCACCAACCCCATTCATTTAAGCCTTCATCTAAGGGAGTGGACCTGAGCGCACCATAGGCTACACCCCCCGTTACCCTCTAACATGGAGCGTACCCACGCTGGCCATTCGCAAATTATGATAAATGCTATGGGGTGCACTACCTGTCGGTAACCGAATTGTTTTTGTGCTCACTCCTAATAACTATACACCAAAAGATGGAGTGGACGTGGGTAAACCACACCTCTCTCCTAATGAGGAGTACCACATCAAAAGCAACTCATAATAAACGTCAAACATTTTATTCAAGACCAAAAGCTGATTAAAATTACATATACAACACAAGACATTTAAAACCAGGATGCTGCCCCCTATAATCTCAAGAAATATATACAATAATAAACTGCAGTTGATTAACGACTGGGGGTGCCCCGCTGTATGAAAACCCCCAGAAACCCCAAAAAACTCACCTCTCCCCGCTCCCACGTGAACGCCGCAGCCAATCCCCGCCAACGTCCAGGCGGGGGACAGGAACGTCCAAGCCGCTTCCGCCGCCGCCGCTTCCTGCGCGTCACTCTCGGCGCGCATGCCCCCGCCGGCCATTCACAGAGGGCCGGCGCGGGCGCGCGCACGTCTGGAGGGGCGCGTGGGAGGCGGCGGCGGCGGAGGCGGCGGCGGATCAGGTAAGATCTTTTTGGGGTTTCTGGGGGGTTTCACCCCGTGGGACATCCCGATCTCGGATGTCCCGCGGGGTGGGAGGTGATCGGCCCGGGAATCTTATAGATTTCCGGGCCGATCACCCCTGGGTGTTGGTCCACTTTAATGCCCTAATTCTTTTTCTTTTTGTGCCGGCACAAAAAACCTTTTTCAATCACCAAATCTCAATAATAAGAAACTAAATAATATAATATCCTATATGTATACTTGACCAAGCTATATCTGTAAGGTGCTAATTAGAGATGAACGAACTTTTGAAAAATTCGATTCGACTGATTCGACGAATTTTCCGACAAAAATCGGTTCGACCCGAATTTATTCGCGACGAATCGCTATTAAAAACGGATATTTCTGAGCCTCCTAGAGCCTCAGTAGGGTTGTAAACCATTCTGCCTTGCTGTAACACGCATAGGATGCGTGTTGGGTTAGTTAAATAATACTGTAAATAAATATCACATGCAGATCAGAGGCATCGCTAGTAGAATCGCAGAGCGGCACAATTGCAGAGAATTGAAGTGGCATCACTATGAGGGGCAGGAGCCCAAACATTGCTTTAAAGAGACACTGGAGTTGGCAGCAGCAGGAGCCCAAAAATTGGATGAATCACACCCTGGAGTTGCAAGCAGCAGCAGGAGCCCAAACATTGGCTGAAAGAGACACTGGAGTTGGCAGCAGCAGGAGCCCAGAAATTGACTGACACACCCTGGAGTTTCAAGCAGCAGCAGCAGCAGGAGCCCAAACATAGTTTGAAAGAGACACTGGAGTTGGCTGCTGGAGCCAAAAGATTGGATGAATCACACCCTGCAGTTGCAAGCAGCAGCAGCTGGAGCCCAAATATTACTTTAAAGAGACACTGTATTTGGCAGCAGGAGCCCAAAATTGGATGAATCACACCCTGGAGTTGGCAGCAGCAGCAGCAGAAGCAGTAGCAGGAGCCCAAACATTACTTTAAAGAGACACTGGGGTTGGCTTCAGGAGCCCAAAAATTGGATGAATCACACCCTGGAGTTGGCAGCAGCAGCAGCCCAAACATTACTTTAAAGAGACACTGGAGTTGGCTTCAGGAGCCCAAAAATTGGATGAATCACACCCTGGAGTTGGCAGCAGCAGCAGCAGTAGCCCAAATATTACTTTAAAGAGACACTGGAGTTGGCTTCAGGAGCCCAAAAATTGGATGATTCACACCCTGGAGTTGGCAACAGCAGCAGCAGGAGCCAAAACATTACTTTAAAGAGACACTGGGGTTGGCTTCAGGAGCCCAAAATTTGGATGAATCACACCCTGGAGTTGGCAGCAGCAGCAGCAGCAGGAGCCCAAACATTACTTTAAAGAGACACTGGGGTTGGCTTCAGGAGCCCAAAAATTGGATGAATCACACCCTGGAGTTGGCAGCAGCAGCAGCAGGAGCCCAAACATTACTTTAAAGAGACACTGGGGTTGGCAGCAGGAGCCCAAAAATTGGATGAATCACACCCTGGAGTTGGCAGCAGCAGCAGGAGGAGCCCAAATATTACTTTAAAGAGACACTGGAGTTGGCTTCAGGAGCCCAAAAATTGGATGAATCCCACCCTGGAGTTGGCAGCAGCAGCAGCAGGAGCCCAAATATTACTTTAAAGAGACACTGGAGTTGGCTTCAGGAGCCCAAAAATTGGATGATTCACACCCTGGAGTTGGCAGCAGCAGCAGCAGCAGGAGCCCAAACATTACTTTAAAGAGACACTGGGGTTGGCTTCAGGAGCCCAAAAATTGGATGAATCACACCCTGGAGTTGGCATCAGCAGGAGCCCAAAAATTGGCCTAAAGACATAAATATGTTTTGCACCATTTGGAAAGTGTAAAACGTGGCACCATGCTGAATCTAGTCGCATGCATCAGCCATTGGTGGGTGGAAATCCTGGCTGATCCATCCCTGATTCATTTTGACAAAGGTGAGTCTCTCCACATTTTTAGTTGACAGACGAGTTCTCCTCGCCGTAACTATGGCCCCCGCCGCACTAAACACCCGCTCAGATGGCACGCTACTTGCCGGGCAGGACAGCTTTTCCAGGGCAAACTCTGCTAGTTGCGGCCACAAATCAAGTTTGGCTGCCCAGAAGTCCAGCGGATCCTCAAGGTGTGTTGGCATGGTCATGTCAAAGTATGACATGACCTGCTGGTTCAGGTCCTGCTCCAGGTCTTCCTGCTGCTCATGAGTAGCCTCACTATGCGGGTGTAGAAAGCTACTCATTAGCGACTGAAGACTGAGGCTGCTGCTGATGGAGCTGCTGCTGCTGCTCCTGCCAACCCCCCCAGCAGCCATGACAGTGGAAGGTGAGCGCAGAGGTCCCCTCGAGTCAGACCTGCGAGAGTATGGACCATGGCGCAGATAGGCATCGGCCAACTGCCTACGTAGAATGTCTTTGTAGTAGTTCAGTTTGTCCTCCCTCTCGGTGGGTTTAAAAAATGCCCCCATTTTGTGCCGGAAGCGAGGGTCCAATAAGGTGGACAGCCAGAAGTCATCCCGCCGACAGATGGAAACAATTCTGGGGTCACTACGCAAGCACGTGAGCATGCTTCCTGCCATTTGTGCAAGTGACTCGGATGGACTACCTGTCTCCATCTCCACTGCATACTGCCACGGTGTGCCCGGGTCCTCTGTCTCGCCTTCCTCAAAAACCTCTAGCTCCTCTGGCTGCTCCTGCTCCTCCTCTCCTGTCCGCTGACTAGATAAACCAGCCATTTCGCCAAGCCTAAACTGTGTTTCGCTGGGCAACTCCTCCTCCTCTTCCTCCTCCTCCTCCAGTTCAGCTCCAATGGGGTTCATGTGGCCGTAAGATGTAAACGCCATGTCTCCAGTGCCCTGACCAGCCATGGTTTCCAACATGTGCTGTAGTACATGAAGCAGTGGAATCACGTCGTTCATCCCGTAATCCTGCCGACTGACAAATAAAGTGGCTTCCTCAAAGGGCCTGAGCAAACGGCAGGTGTCATGTATGAGCTGCCACTGGTTGACATTGAAGTTACACAGGGGAGTCCCCCTATCTGCTTGGATCATCAGGAAATCGGTCCAACATGTGAAGGGTGGAATTCCAACGGGTGGAAACATCGCAAATCAGACTATGTTGGGGGATACCATTCTGACGCTGTAGCTCAAGAAGGGTGTGTTTGGCGGTGTATGAGTGGCTGAAGTGCATGCAAAGTTTCCTTGAAGTTGTCTTGCAGATGGGGGGAACACTTCAGAAACCGCTTGACAACCAGATTGAAGACGTGAGCCATGCAGGGGGCATGGGTCAGGCTTCCTTGGCTCAGCGCAGACAAAATGTTCTTCCCATTGTCGGTAACCATGATTCCTATTTTAAGTTTTCTTGGAGTAAGTCATGTTTGGATTTCCTGATGAATAAATTTAAGCAGTTCCTCCCCTGTGTGACTCCGTTCGCCAAGACAAACCATGTGAAGCACTGCGTGACACCTCCGTGCTCTGCACACATGGTAGACTGGAGGGGCACTGAGACTTGAGCCTACAGTGGAGGGTGAGAAGATGGCGGAGGATGAGGAGGCCGAGTCGCACAGTGTCACAGGCCCAACGGGCAGGGAACGCGGAGGCCGAAGCGGCGTGACCTGTCCAAGTTGCTGCTGCAAAGGGACCACATTCACCCAGTGGGCCGTAAACGACATGTACTGTCCCTGACCGTAGTTACAGCTCCAGACGTCGGCGCTGCCATGCACTTTGCTACACACCGACAGGCTCAAGGACTGGCCCACCTTCTGTTCAATAAAAGTGTGCAGCGCTGGTACTGCCTTCTTGGCAAAGAAATGACGGCTTGGGACTCTCCACCTCGGCTCGACACAAGCCATCAGTTCTCTGAAAGGTGCAGAGTCCACCACCTGAAAAGGGAGCGACTGCAGCACCAGCAACTTGGACAGGAGCACATTCAGCTTCTGCGCCGTAGGATGAGTGGGCGCATACTGCTGTCTCTTGGACATGGCTTCGCTGATGGATTGCTGGCAGGATGCATGACTTGGAGGAGGAGGAGCAGGAGCGACAGAGGATGGGTATGACGCACAGCTGTCTTCGGCTGAGGTGCTGGAGCCTTGGCTGGCAGAAATTGGGAGCGGCGTGCCACTCGGTGAGGAAGCAGTCTGGCCCACCTCTCCGGAGCCTAGGTTCTCCCAGGCCGCTTTATGGTGACGCTGCATATGTTGACGCAGGGCCGTGGTGCCAACATTTGGGCTCTGGCCACGCTTCACCTTCTGCCTACATATCTTGCATGTGGCCATGTTACCCTCCTGCGGATGCTTCAGGAAAAACTGCCACACTGCCGAGTAGCTACTTTTCCCACCAACAGGCCTCACTGATTCGCTGCTATTGTCGCCAACTCCAGGAACCCCTGCCCCACTACCTCCCGATAAGGTAGCCTGCCGCGCAGCAGGTGCTCTACCCCGGCCCCGGCTGCATTTGGCTCCAGGCTTTACAATTGTGCCCCCATGCTGCCTGCCAACCATGCTGCTAACACTTTGCTGCCTCAGCTGCTGACTCTGGGGCAACCTGCACCCCTCTTCTCCTGATGATGACGATGAAGCCCCTTCATCACCCGGCTCCCAAGTGCGATCGGCTTCATCGTCATCATCATCATTATCACCGAGTTGTGGCTGTACGTCAACAGTGTCTGGCGCAGGAGCTGGAACGCTCGCAGCA
This sequence comes from Gastrophryne carolinensis, assembly GCA_027917425.1. Taxonomy (NCBI): domain Eukaryota; kingdom Metazoa; phylum Chordata; class Amphibia; order Anura; family Microhylidae; genus Gastrophryne; species Gastrophryne carolinensis. Next base: position 520,103,351 of record CM051235.1, on the reverse strand, counting down.
CCCACGACACTGTCCACATCACTATTTGTCTGCCTAGCTACAGAAGCCACCTCCATTTCTTGGCTGGGTAGTAGCTGCTGACTGTCCTCTATCTGATCGTCCTCCTCACTAAAGAGTGGAGCTGAACCCAAAGCATAGGATACGTCGCTGGGGGAGGGAACGGCGTAGGACAGAGGCAATGGGAGGACAGGGACTGCTCTCGGGGCATGCCAACTCAGGGTTGTGTCAGAGGAACCTACCGACCCTAGACTGGGGGTCTCAGACGTAAGTTGTGATGATGTTGTTGATGAGCGCGTGGAGACCCGACCGCTAGCAGATACTGGCAGATTAGGTCTCTCAGCGTGACTCCTGCTGCTACTGGCCCCCAGTCTGCTGCGACCTCTGCCTGCGGAATCTTGGCCTCTGCCACTCCTCTTTTCACTTCCAGGCACTTGTCTGCCCGAAATAGTCTAACTGGCGTGGTAGTAGGTGATATTTTAAGAACCCCCAGGCAGCGGTGGGTCTATATGAAACAGAATATATTGCACACCAAAAGTGAACAGTAACACTCAGCCTCCAACAGGCCTGCTTAGTGTAAATAAGAGAGCTGGTTAGTGTAAATAAAGAGGGGTATGGTATGTTACAGAATGGGATGCCCCAACAGCAGAGCACCTGGGAGCAGTAGTACTATGCACAGCAAAAGTGTCTTTATCAGGCCAAATTACTTTTAGAATAAGTGCAAAGGGTTATAGTAAATAGAGGCTGGTGTAGTCACAGAATGGGATGCCCCAACCAGAGTGCACCTGGGAGCAGTACTATGCACAGCAAAAGTGTCTTTATCAGGCCAAATTACTTTTAGAATAAGTGCAAAGGGTTATAGTAAATAGAGGCTGGTGTAGTCACAGAATGGGATGCCCCAACCGGAGTGCACCTGGGAGCAGTACTATGCACAGCAAAAGTGTCTTTATCAGGCCAAATTACTTTTAGAATAAGTGCAAAGGGTTATAGTAAATAGAGGCCGGTGTAGTCACAGAATGGGATGCCCCAACCGGAGAGCACCTGGGAGCAGTACTATGCACAGCAAAAGTGTCTTTATCAGGCCAAATTACTTTTAGAATAAGTGCAAAGGGTTATAGTAAATAGAGGCTGGTGTAGTCACAGAATGGGATGCCCCAACCGGAGAGCACCTGGGAGCAGTACTATGCACAGCAAAAGTGTCTTTATCAGGCCAAATTACTTTTAGAATAAGTGCAAAGGGTTATAGTAAATAGAGGCTGGTGTAGTCACAGAATGGGATGCCCCAACCGGAGAGCACCTGGGAGCAGTACTATGCACAGCAAAAGTGTCTTTATCAGGCCAAATTACTTTTAGAATAAGTGCAAAGGGTTATAGTAAATAGAGGCTGGTGTAGTCACAGAATGGGATGCCCCAACCGGAGAGCACCTGGGAGCAGTACTATGCACAGCAAAAGTGTCTTTATCAGGCCAAATTACTTTTAGAATAAGTGCAAAGGGTTATAGTAAATAGAGGCTGGTGTAGTCACAGAATGGGATGCCCCAACCGGAGAGCACCTGGGAGCAGTACTATGCACAGCAAAAGTGTCTTTATCAGGCCAAATTACTTTTAGAATAAGTGCAAAGGGTTATAGTAAATAGAGGCTGGTGTAGTCACAGAATGGGATGCCCCAACCGGAGAGCACCTGGGAGAAGTACTATGCACAGCAAAAGTGTCTTTATCAGGCCAAATTACTTTTAGAATAAGTGCAAAGGGTTATAGTAAATAGAGGCTGGTGTAGTCACAGAATGGGATGCCCCAACCGGAGAGCACCTGGGAGCAGTAGTACTATGCACAGCAAAAGTGTCTTTGTCAGGCCAAATTACTTTTAGAATAAGTGCAAAGGGTTATAGTGAATAGAGGCTGGTGTAGTCACAGAATGGGATGTCCCAACCAGAGTGCACCTGGGAGCAGTACTATGCACAGCAAAAGTGTCTTTATCAGGCCAAATTACTTTTAGAATAAGTGCAAAGGGTTATAGTAAATAGAGGCTGGTGTAGTCACAGAATGGGATGCCCCAACCAGATTGCACCTGGGAGCAGTACTATGCACAGCAAAAGTGTCTTTATCAGGCCAAATTACTTTTAGAATAAGTGCAAAGGGTTATAGTAAATAGAGGCTGGTGTAGTCACAGAATGGGATGCCCCAACCAGAGTGCACCTGGGAGCAGTACTATGCACAGCAAAAGTGTCTTTATCAGGCCAAATTACTTTTAGAATAAGTGCAAAGGGTTATAGTAAATAGAGGCTGGTGTAGTCACAGAATGGGATGCCCCAATCAGAGTGCACCTGGGAGCAGTACTATGCACAGCAAAAGTGTCTTTATCAGGCCAAATTACTTTTAGAATAAGTGCAAAGGGTTATAGTAAATAGGCTGGTGTAGTCACAGAATGGGATGCTCCAACCAGAGTGCACCTGGGAGCAGTACTATGCACAGCAAAAGTGTCTTTATCAGGCCAAATTACTTTTAGAATAAGTACAAAGGGTTATATTAAATAGAGGCTGGTGTAGTCACAGAATGGGATGTCCCAACCAGAGTACACCTGGGAGCAGTACTATGCACAGCAAAAGTGTCTTTATCAGGCCAAATTACTTTTAGAATAAGTGCAAAGGGTTATAGTAAATAGAGGCTGGTGTAGTCACAGAATGGGATGCCCCAACCAGAGTGCACCTGGGAGCAGTACTATGCACAGCAAAAGTGTCTTTATCAGGCCAAATTACTTTTAGAATAAGTGCAAAGGGTTATAGTAAATAGAGGCTGGTGTAGTCACAGAATGGGATGCCCCAACCAGAGTGCACCTGGGAGCAGTACTATGCACAGCAAAAGTGTCTTTATCAGGCCAAATTACTTTTAGAATAAGTGCAAAGGGTTATAGTAAATAGAGGCTGGTGTAGTCACAGAATGGGATGCCCCAACCGGAGAGCACCTGGGAGCAGTACTATGCACAGCAAAAGTGTCTTTATCAGGCCAAATTACTTTTAGAAAAAGTGCAAAGGGTTATAGTAAATAGAGGCTGGTGTAGTCACAGAATGGGATGCCCCAACCGGAGTGCACCTGGCAGCAGTAGTACTATGCACAGCAAAAGTGTCTTTATCAGGCCAAATTACTTTTAGAATAAGTGCAAAGGGTTATAGTAAATAGAGGCTGGTGTAGTCACAGAATGGGGTGCCCCAACCGGAGAGCACCTGGGAGCAGTAGTACTATGCACAGCAAAAGTGTCTTTATCAGGCCAAGTTACTTTTAGAATAAGTGCAAAGGGTTATAGTAAATAGAGGCTGGTGTAGTCACAGAATGGAATGCCCCAACCGGAGTGCACCTGGCAGCAGTAGTACTATGCACAGCAAAAGTGTCTTTATCAGGCCAAATTACTTTTAGAATAAGTGCAAAGGGTTATAGTAAATAGAGGCTGGTGTAGTCACAGAATGTGATGCCCCAACCGGAGAGCACCTGGGAGCAGTAGTACTATGCACAGCAAAAGTGTCTTTATCAGGCCAAGTTACTTTTAGAATAAGTGCAAAGGGTTATAGTAAATAAAGGCTGGTGTAGTCACAGAATGGAATGCCCCAACCGGAGTGCACCTGGCAGCAGTAGTACTATGCACAGCAAAAGTGTCTTTATCAGGCCAAATTACTTTTAGAATAAGTGCAAAGGGTTATAGTAAATAGAGGCTGGTCTAGTCACAGAATGTGATGCCCCAACGGAGAGCACCTGGGAGCAGTAGTACTATGCACAGCAAAAGTGTCTTTATCAGGCCAAGTTACTTTTAGAATAAGTGCAAAGGGTTATAGTAAATAGAGGCTGGTGTAGTCACAGAATGGGATGCCTCACAGCAGACTTGAGATCAGTTCAGTATATATGCACAGTAAGTGTATAAGCAGCCTGAAAACGCTAACAAAGCCAGTCAGCCAGCCAGTAACACTCAGGCTGGATGAAAGAAAAAAAAAATCTCCCTGTGACTGCCTCCGATTTTTCCTAACTTTCCCTGCTTCTCGCTGACTTCCTGCCTGTCTCCTGCCTGTCTCCTGCCTGTCCCTGTCTGTCCCTGGCTCTCTGTCTCTCCCTGACTACAGCAGCGTCCTGTCTCTCACGAATGCAATAGAGAAATGAGGAAAAGCAAGATGTCCGCCGCCTTAAATAGCGCTGTGATGTCACCGGGCTTGCTGGCTGCGGATAGGCTGCATGTGACTGCCCCAGTATGCACTGGAGCGGGGTAGATGTCTGGACATGTCCCGTCCGCCATCTTAGAATGCCTGTAATGTAAATGAATGGATGTTAAAGGAAAACTTCGAGCGATCGAAGCACGGGGAAATTCGGATTTGATCCGAATTTTTCATGAAATTCGGATCGAATCCGGGTTCGTCCGGATCGATTCGCTCATCGCTCATCCCTAGTGCTAATATATTTATTTTATATAGTGCAAAGATAAGAAATAAGGTGCAATGAACAATATGATAAAGTGACTAGTGCATAACAAACAAATTCCTACAGTTCATACCCAACTATAAAAAGAATCCATGTAGATATATATTGCACAAAACATCCAAACCCAATAGAAAAGACCAATAACCCCCAATTAATACTATGAACAAAGACAAAAATATATATAAACAACAATATTTAAAGTGCATGTGCCAGCATGTATCCAAAGGGTTACCACATAATCATCGGGCAGTCTGCATAAGAAATACACGAGAGGGGGAACGCATCAGACACTCGCGCTTGCGGCCTCCATGCTGCTTCACAGGGTGAGGCCATTTGCAATTGCCTGGAGTGGGCACGTGCCCTGCTAAAGGGGGATTCAGCCGCTGCTCGCGCATGCGCTGTTGAACTGGGGAAGACGTTTCCAGGCGACCTGGGGGGTTTCACACAGTGAGTGCATCCCGATTCTCGATGCCCGATGGAGAGGGAATCTAGCGGCCCTGCAATCTAGAAATCCAAGGCTGTCAGGTCTGGGTTTTGGTCCTCTTTAAATTAGGTTGCCTAACTATCTAAACCAAAGATTTAACATAGGATAGACTGTAAGACTTATCCTTTTCCAGTAGTCCCTAATTCTGCTAAGTGAAGCGAAACGAATCTAACCCCCCCCTAGAATAAGGGTCCATGAGACCTCTGACAAGTTCAAAAGGGAAAGTTTAATACAAAACACACACACACACACACACACACACACACACACACACACACGTTTTAAAAAAAAGTTATTAATCTTAATTAACTTATACTCACCTTCTCCATTCGGGCTCCTGCATATGCTCCTTTAAATGTATGCCACTGGGGTCACTAAGGATGCTCTGGCAGTATTTAGCACGGAAGGGACTACAGGTTCCACCCGTTTATCCTGGCTTCTGTCTGGGGGACTCCATGAGGAGCCACCGGGGGGGGGGGCTTTATATTTAGAGGCAGGGCATTTGGGGGGACTTAGTGATGTAACCTCTGATGTCACAAAAGGAGGGACCCTAGAGGGGTTGGCATGGAAAAAACCCCTCTAGGTCCCTCCCCTTCTGTGACATAAGTAATAAGAGGTGAGAGGGTTTTTTTGCCTGCTAGCAGTGGGGAAAGCCAGGCACGTAAATTTTATGTGGCTGGCGTTTAAAGTTAAAAGCCACATTTAGTAAAACACCTAAAAGTGAAAAAATACAATTAAAACAAAACAAGGTGGGCTATTCTTCATTAGATTTAAATTGTATCTAACCAAAAATGCAAAAAAATAAACCTGCAGGCAGTTTCAATGACATGCATTTAAAAGCCACAATTAGAAAAACACTTAAAAAATAAAAAGTATGATTGGCTATTTTCCATTAGATACAATTATATCTAAACAAAAATGTCAAGAATTACTAAAAAATATAAAAAAATTAACCTGCAGGCAGTTTCAATGTTAAATGAGATGCATTTAAAAGCCACATTTAGTAAAATACTTAACCCTTTCAGTGCCAAGCACGTAGTTTCTATGTGCTCGCTTCCACTCCACTTAAGTGCCAAGCACGTAGAATCTACGTGCTTGACTTTCCCCCCTGCTAGTAAAAAAAATAAAAAATACTCACCTGACCCCTCGTTGGATCCGGCCGGGTCTCCTCTTTAATTTGGTGCCATCCAATCCCCTGTGGGGGGTCGGATGGCTTCCGGGAGCCCCCAGAATAGGCTCCGATCCCCCCCCCAGGACTTACCGATCTTCGGCCGCCATCTTGCCCCCCGTTGGGGGCGGGGCTAATGACATCATCCCAGCCCCGCTCTCCGGCTTCAGCTCCCTCAGCTGTCAGATGCTGGTGATCGGTGCCGGTGAAGGAGGTGGCAGGAGATCCTCTGATCTCCTGCCTCCCCCTTCTCTGGATGCCGATCACCGGCATCTGTCAGCAGAGCGGCGAGGGACAAAGGAGCTTACAATCAAAGGTAAGTACAGTAAAAAAAAAATATTTCTTTTTTCATAAAATACTTTTATTAATTGTGTTGTGTCTTTTTTTTCACAGTTAACCCTTTATGAGCTGGTAAGGGGTCCATGAGACCCCTTATACCAGCTCACAAGGCTCTGGGTCTGGCAAGTCACCTGCGGCTAGCGGGTGACTTGCCATTAACCCCCAGCCCCCCATTACCTGCCTCCCCAACGTCCGGGGGGGCAGAAGGGCCCGGGCCACTTAGTGGCTATGTGGGCTAGTAGCCTGCAATGAGAATACACCTAAAAATGACAAACAAGTCATTTCATGTTAAAGCTCACACTCTGCTGAAAAAAACAATATATAATTTTCCTGGGAAATCCCTGGAACTCCCTTCAAAAATCACATTTGAACGTGGGGAGCGCAAAATAGTGCAAAATGGTCTGGCACCAAGGGTGACAAAAACTCCAGGTAGGCTGGCAGCGAAAGGGTTAAAAGTGGAAAAAAATGCAATGAAAAAATAAAAAAGCACCTGTTAAAAAAAATACATTAAAAAAAATTAAAAAAGCAGGCTATTTTTCATTAGTTAAAATTTTTATCTAACCAAAAATGTCAAAATAAATTACCAAAAAATATTTTTAAAAATAAACCAGCATGCAGTTTGAATGTGAGATAGGATGCATTTAAAAGCTGCATTAAAAGTGAGAAAATACATTAAAAGAAAAACAAAAGGTCAGGCTATTCTTCATTAGATAAAAACTGTATCTAACTAAAAATGCCCCAAAAATTACCAAAAAAGCAGCCCATAAACCATCTTTTCCATGTTCGGGCAGAACACCTAGCCCCGTCACATGCAGGAGCTAAGACTTAAATGAAGAGGATAAAATGACACTCATTTCTCCAAGAAACAAGGGATGGAACCAATCCTAATATCAAAATTTAATTTATTTCTATAAATTAGTACACAAAGGAATCCACAATACAAAACAATTATACACAAGACACTTAAAAACAAATAGAGTGTCGATAGAGGGGGTAACAAAAAAACTTCTGGATGCAGTTTTTTTTTTTTTACTGAATCCAGGTTAAGGCTACCCCCGGTATCTGGCATCGAGCATTTGATAATGACCACACTATTCTTGTATTTAAAAGAAGTTTCTCTTTACATTTATTTCACAATATCATGTTAAAAACAATCACTTTACATCATATGTGTTTCATTGATGCATCCTTTTACATCGCTTGTATTTCATTAGTACATAATCTGCAATGAGGCAAATCTACTTCTTTCACATCAGAGAGAGTATTCTATCACTCACACGTTCTCTCGTTTCCTTACTGGTTATTGGGCAGACATGTTTCGCCACCAAATTGGCTTTTTCAATGCCCTTATAGAATGAAAGAAGAGATGATGTATGTGTGTTAGACATCCTTTTGAATATATCACACTAGTGTTTATCAATGCATTCAGCGATATGTGTATATGCATATGCAATCCAATAGGAATACCTGTGCAGTGGTTAAAATCATTCACAGATGGTCTCCGTCATTTACAATCCAGTATATTCATATATGTATTAACATAACATCATTTGTCCCCGAGAAGGACGTGGTAGGGACACCCTGACGGGAGATCAATGGTCATATAGCCCTTAAGAGAAAAATTATTAAGTTTATATAGATCATTGTTGTTTATATTTTTTATATTTTAGGGCTATAAGGGGTTATAGTCAAAAGTCTACACCCCAGCTGCCTTTTTTTCTGGATGCAGTGCCAGTCCCCAGTTGTCTCAGGCCATGGGGACTGCCATCTTGAATGTGTGCTGTGTGCAATATGTGTGTGACCCCATCCACTAAAAAAGATGACCTCCCTGTATCTTGTAGGTAGGTAGGTTATGTTAGGCAGGTAGGTGGTTGAGCAGGCAGGCATATAGGTGAATGAGTAGATAGCTAAGTGGGCATTTAGATTGTAAGGCAAGTAGAAAGTAGAAAGATGGATAGGTAGGTGGCGGTAGTCAGGTGGGTAAGCAGATAGGTAGGTGGGTAGGCAGATAGATGGGTAGCTACTCAGATGGACAGGTAATGGTTGTCAGGTTGAGGAATATGTGGGAATTTAGATACCATTAGGATGGGTAGGCAGGTGGGGGGTAGACAAATACATAGGTCAGCAGGTAGGTGGGTGGGTGAGTAGATGGTTACATAGCTAGGTGAGTAGGCAGGAAGATGGGTGGTTAGGCAGATAGGTGAGTGGACAGTTAGGTGGGAGGGCAGGCAGGTAGGTATGTGGGCAAACTTACAGCTTAGATCTTCAGGTAAAGAACAAGACCCTATCAATTTTTAGACCCCAGATATGGCAAGCAACAGTACCAGGACTTTGTGGTACTGTTGATTGGTCCTGTTAGCCTGGATCCACATGCCCTGCAGAGGTGCATACCTGAAGTCCTCCTCTTTCCAACGACACCACCACCATTGGGTCGCTACCCCCCTGAATCCAGGGAACCAGGCTTCAAATCATCCAAATGCACCTCCCATGGGAAAGTACACTTGAGGCCTAGGGGGGCTGACGACCCACTGGTGCCTTTGGAAATGGGAAAACGTCGGGTATACACCCCTGCAAGGGCTTGTGGATCTGGTTCGACCGGACCTAGCTGCATACCACAAAGTCCTGGTGCTGTTGCTCGTGGGTGCCGGGGGGGTAGACTCCTGAGTGCCAGATGGACCCTATGGGAGGTGTTGTTGGAAAGGGGAGAACCTCCGGTCTACACCTCGAAGTTGGTGGAGGCACTTTTGCAGGGCAAATGGTGGAGGCCCAGGAGCATGCGCCACTTGCCTGTAATCCAGCCTTGGCTGAAGGAAAGAGATGTACTGTAGTGCACACTCTTTTGAGCGTGTGCAAGGCTCCTTCTGCTCAGGTAAACCACCAATATTGGTATACATTAAGTGGCATGAATATTTAGAAGCACTTTAAATTACAGTAGCTAAATTTAGCCTCGAAAATTTAGCACAACTAGTGGCATATACATGAAGGTATAATACAATATAATACAGAAATCTGGTGCCGTGGTCCACATTCAGATCCCGGTCCACCAGTTGAGTACCGCTGATTTAGTTCCTACTTTATTAGTTGACCCATTCATTGGTGTTATAGCTTATGATGTTGGGTTTGCCTTTACGTGTTTCTAATGCTTCTTGCTCACACAATGCAAATCTGCTAGGAAATTCTATGAGTATCTGACAATCTGTGCAATAATTGGTGTGCTTGTTTCAGCGTTGGTCATGCTTTTTTCAGGAGTGCTCATTGTTATATCCTTTTTCTTAAAACCCATAGCCAGGCAAATCCTACCACATAAGCAGTTCCTTTCTTTATCTGTAGGTTTCAGCTAGGAGCTACTGTGGGCATAGATGATGTGTGGGGCAGATCACTGAAGATGTACAGTAATCTGCTTGTCACTGCTAGAGATGAGCGAACTTTTGAAAAATTCGATTCGACTGATTCGCCGAATTTTCCGACAAAAATCGTTTCGACCCGAATTTATTCGCGACGAATCGCTATTAAAAACGGCTATTTCTGAGCCTCCTAGAGCCTCAATAGGGTTGTAAACCATTCTGCCTTGCTGTAACACGCATAGGATGCATGCTGGGTTAGTTGAATAATACTTTAAATAAATATCACATGCAGATCAGAGGCATCTCTAATAGAATCACAGAGCGGCACAATTGCAGAGAGCTGAAGTGGCATCACTATGAGGGGCAGGAGCCCAAACATTGCTTTAAAGAGACACTGGAGTTGGCAGCAGCAGGAGCCCAAAAATTGGATGAATCACACCCTGGAGCTGCAAGCAGCAGCAGGAACCCAAACATTGGCTGAAAGAGACACTGGAGTTGGCAGCAGCAGGAGCCCAAAAATTGACTGACACACCCTGGAGTTGCAAGCAGCAGCAGCAGCAGCAGGAGCCCAAACATAGCTTGAAAGAGACACTGGAGTTGGCTGCAGGAGCCCAAAATTGGATGAATCACACCCTGGAGTTGGCAGCAGCAGCAGCAGGAGCCCAAACATTACTTTAAAGAGACACTGGAGTTGGCAGCAGGAGCCCAAACATTGGATGAATCACACCCTGGAGTTGGCAGCATCAGGAGCCCAAACATTACTTTAAAGAGACACTGGAGTTGGCTTCAGGAGCCCAAAAATTGGATGAATCACACCCTGGAGTTGGCAGCAGCAGCAGCAAGAGCCCAAACATTAATTTAAAGAGACACTGGAGTTGACAGCAGGAGCCCAAAAATTGGATGAATCACACCCTGGAGTTGGCAGCAGCAGCAGCAGGAGCCCAAACATAACTTTAAAGAGACACTGGAGTTGGCAGCAGGAGCCCAAAAAAATGGATGAATCACACCCTGGAGTTGGCAGCAGCAGTAGGAGCCTAAACATTACTTTAAAGAGACACTGGGGTTGGCTTCAGGAGCCCAAAAATTGGATGAATCACACCCTGGAGTTGGCAGCAGCAGGAGCCCAAACATTACTTTAAAGAGACACTGGAGTTGGCTTCAGGAGCCCAAAAATTGGATGAATCACACCCTGGAGTTGGCAGCAGCAGCAGCAAGAGCCCAAACATAACTTTAAAGAGACACTGGAGTTGACAGCAGGAGCCCAAAAATTGGATGAATCACACCCTGGAGTTGGCAGCAGCAGGAGCCCAAACATAACTTTAAAGAGACACTGGAGTTGGCAGCAGCAGCAGGAGCCCAGACATTACTTTAAAGAGACGCTGGGGTTGGCTTCAGTAGCCCAAAAATTGGATGAATCACACCCTGGAGTTGGCAGCAGCAGCAGCAGCAGCAGGAGCCCAAACATAACTTTAAAGAGACACTGGAGTTGGCAGCAGGAGCCCAAAAATTGGATGAATCACACCCTGGAGTTGCAAGCAGCAGCAGCAGGAGCCCAAACATTACTTTAAAGAGACACTGGGGTTGGCTTCAGGAGCCATAAAATTGGATGAATCACACCCTGGAGTTGGCAGCAGCAGCAGCAGGAGCCCAAACATTACTTTAAAGAGACACTGGAGTTGGCAGCAGGAGCCCAAACATTGGATGAATCACACCCTGGAGTTGGCAGCATCAGGAGCCCAAACATTACTTTAAAGAGACACTGGAGTTGGCTTCAGGAGCCCCAAAATTGGATGAATCACACCCTGGAGTTGGCAGCAGCAGCAGCAAGAGCCCAAACATTAATTTAAAGAGACACTGGAGTTGACAGCAGGAGCCCAAAAATTGGATGAATCACACCCTGGAGTTGGAAGCAGCAGCAGCAGGAGCCCAAACATAACTTTAAAGAGACACTGGAGTTGGCAGCAGGAGCCCAAAAAAATGGATGAATCACACCCTGGAGTTGGCAGCAGCAGTAGGAGCCTAAACATTACTTTAAAGAGACACTGGGGTTGGCTTCAGGAGCCCAAAAATTGGATGAATCACACCCTGGAGTTGGCAGCAGCAGGAGCCCAAACATTACTTTAAAGAGACACTGGAGTTGGCTTCAGGAGCCCAAAAATTGGATGAATCACACCCTGGAGTTGGCAGCAGCAGCAGCAAGAGCCCAAACATAACTTTAAAGAGACACTGGAGTTGACAGCAGGAGCCCAAAAATTGGATGAATCACACCCTGGAGTTGGCAGCAGCAGCAGCAGGAGCCCAAACATAACTTTAAAGAGACACTGGAGTTGGCAGCAGCAGCAGGAGCCCAGACATTACTTTAAAGAGACACTGGGGTTGGCTTCAGTAGCCCAAAAATTGGATGAATCACACCCTGGAGTTGGCAGCAGCAGCAGCAGCAGCAGCAGCAGCAGGAGCCCAAACATAACTTTAAAGAGACACTGGAGTTGGCAGCAGGAGCCCAAAAATTGGATGAATCACACCCTGGAGTTGCAAGCAGCAGCAGCAGGAGCCCAAACATTACTTTAAAGAGACACTGGGGTTGGCTTCAGGAGCCATAAAATTGGATGAATCACACCCTGGAGTTGGCAGCAGCAGCAGGAGCCCAAACATTACTTTAAAGAGACACTGGGGTTGGCTTCAGGAGCCCAAAAATTGGATGAATCACACCCTGGAGTTGGCAGCAGCAGCAGGAGCCCAAACATTACTTTAAAGACACACTGGGGTTGGCTTCAGGAGCCCAAAAATTGGATGAATCACACCCTGGAGTTGGCAGCAGCAGCAGGAGCCCAAACATTAATTTAAAGAGACACTGGGGTTGGCTTCAGGAGCCCAAAAGGTGGATGAATCACACCCTGGAGTTGCAAGCAGCAGCAGGAGCCCAAACATAACCTTAAAGAGACACTGGAGTTGGCAGCAGGAGCCCAAAAATTGGATGAATCACACCCTGGAGTTGGCAGCAGCAGCAGCAGGAGCCCAAACATTACTTTAAAGAGACACTGGGGTTGGCTTCAGGAGCCCAAACATTGGATGAATCACACACTGGAGTTGGCAGCAGCAGCAGCAGGAGCCCAAACATTACTTTAAAGAGACCCTGGGGTTGGCTTCAGGAGCCCAAAAATTGGATGAATCACACCCTGGAGTTGCAAGCAGCTGCAGGAGCCCAAACATAGCTTGAAAGAGACACTGCAGTTGGCTGCTGGAGCCCAAAGATTGGATGAATCACAACCTGTGAAGAGTCATGTGGAGAAAAAGTATCTTAGTTAGTAATATCTACATAAAATTATGAATAAACAAATGCAAAAGTATTGCCAAAGTGAAGTTTTGTTTGGGGGTGTGTTTCCACCTTTTAATTAAATCAGAAACAACAAGGTATCATTGCCTCTGACTAATTAATTAGCTCTCAAAAATTCTTGGAATTTTTAATCTGGATGTCTGATCCATCTTATCCGAAGAATATTAATAAAAAGTAAGAGTAACGTAAAGGATTTTTTATCAATACTTACTTGTGGTCCGATGCGGAGGAATGTCTGTAACTGGAGAGCAGCGCCTTAAATCTGTTTTGCACGATCCATCATTCTTCAGTTTTGTTCTGGCCCCGTCATCAATCTACTGGAATACATCAGGCATTGTTGGGAGGAAAGCTTGGCTGATCCATGCGCCATTCATTTCCATGCAGGGCAGTCTCTGGAAAAAAAAAAAGTATGTATAAACCAGGGTCTTTTTCATATAAAAACAAATGGTTATTCTTGCTTTTCAACCATATGTTCCACAGCTTTACCAGTCATTGTGTCAGCCAATGAAGCAACTTTGTCTCGAAGTGCTGCAAAAGCAGTCCACTGCATCACAAGTGGCATCTGACACCCTCAGTCAACTGTCTGTTGTTATTCTTTGGGTTCAGCTCGACTATCCATTGATGAAGATCTGATAATCATAAAATTCACCAGCTACTGCCCAGCCAAGAAGTGGAGGAGACACCCGCCTCTTCTTCCACTAGCCGGGCAATTAGTGATGAGGAGAGTGTCGTGGGAGGAGGTGTTGCAAGCGGAGGTAGTGGAAGAGGGTCCCTGGAGTCTGCGGCGGTGGCTGAGGGATTTCTCCTCTCAGACAGCGTCACCATAAGTCCAGCCTGCTGCATTACCCAGTGGTGGACCTTTCAGAGAACTGATGGCTTGTGCCGAGCCGAGGTGGAGAGTCCCATGGTATCATTGCTTTGCGAAGATGGTAGTACCTGCCCTGTAAAATGTTGAACAGAAGGTGGGCCAGTCCTTTAGCCTGTCAGTGTGTACCAAAGTGCACAGTGCTGTCTACGTCTGGAGCTGTAACTATGGACTCATGGTGGACAATATATATCCTTTAAGGCCCCCTTGGTGATTGTGGTTTCACGCTGTTCTTCACATGGTTTTCCTTGAGTCACACATGGGAGGAACTACTAAAAATTAGAACTCAATCCATGAAATCATTGCTTAATCCACGAAAACAGCAAATTTGGACCCATGGTGACTGATACTTGGAAGAACATCTTGTTTGCACTGCGACAAGGAAGCCAGAGTCATGCGTCCTGACATGGCACACGTGTTCAGTCTAGTTGTCAAGCGTTTTCTGAAGTCTTCCCCCCATCTGAAAGATATCCGAACAACAGGAAAGAAAGCATGCACTTCTGGCACTCCTACACCACCAAGCACAACCTTATTGAGCCTCAGCGTCAGAACGGTGTACCCCAACATAGTCTGATTTGCGATGTTTCCACCCGTTGGAATTCCACCCTCCATATGCAGGATCCACTATAGGAACAGAGAAAAGCCATCACGGATTTCTGGATGATCCAAACGGATAGGGGGACACCCCTGTGTAAATTCAATGTAAACCATTGGCAGCTCATACGTGACACCGGCCATTTGCTCAGGCCCTTTGAGGAAGCTACTTTATTAGTCAGTTGCCAGGACTATGAGATGAACGATGAGATTCCACTGCTTCATGTACTACAACACATGTTGGAAACCATGGCTGGTCAGGGCACTGGAGACATGGCACATACATTTCACAGCCACATGAAGCCCGTGGGGGCTGAAGTGGAGGAGGAGGAGGGGGTGGGGCACAGCAAACCACAGTTTAGGTTTCACAAAATGACCATTTTATCTAGTCATCTGACAGGAGAGGAGGAGCAGGAGAAGCCACAGGAGCTAGAGGGTTGTGAGGAAGGCGAGACAGAGGACCCAGACACACCGTGGCAGTTTACAGTGGAGATGGAGACAGGTAGTCCCTCCGAGTCACTTGCACAAATGACACGATGCATGCTCACATGCTTGCGTACTAGTGAGCGCAGAATTGTCTCCATTTGTCAGTGGGAAGACTTCTGGCTCTCCAACTTATTGGACCCTCGCTTCCGGCACAAAATGGGGGCATTTTTTACACCCACTGAGAGGGAGGACAAACTGACCTACTACAGAGACATCCCACGTAGTCAGTTGGGCGATGTCTATCTGCGCCATGGCCCATACTCCCGCAGGTCTGACTCGGGGGGACCTCTGCGCTCACCTTCCACTGCCATGGCTGCCAGGGGGGGGGGGTGGCAGTAGCAGCAGCAGCTCCATCAGCAGCAGCCTCAGTCTTCAGTCGCTAGTGAGTAGCTTTCTACACCCGCATAGTGAGTCTACACATGAGCAGCAGGAAGACCTGGAGCTGGACCTCAAACAGCAGGTCATGTCATACCTTGACATGACCATGCCAACACACCTTCAGGATCCACTGGATTAGTGGGAAGCCAAACTTGACTTGTGTCCGCAACTAGCAGAGTTTGCCCTGGAAAAGCTGTACTGGCCAAACAGTAGTTGATTTAGATGGCAACTGGGCTGCTCTATATAATGAAGCAAAATGGCAAATTTACCTCACAATATAAGCTATTGCCCCTCAGATTTACACAGGGGCTGCTCCATATAATGGTGCAAAATCATGAATTTACCTCATAATATAAACTATTGCCCCTCAGATTTACACAAGGGCTGCTCTATATAATGAAGCAAAATGGCAAATTTACCCCACAATATAAGCTATTGCCCCTCAGATTTACACAGGGGCTGCTCTATATAATGGTGCAAAACCATGAATTTACCTCATAATATAAACTATTGCCCCTCAGATTTACAGAGGGGGTGCTCTATATAATGAAGCAAAATGGCAAATTTACCTCACTATATAAGCTATTACAGCTCTATATAAATAAAAATAAATAAATAAAAAAAGGGCCTGTAGAAGCTTATTTAGTATAACAGATAGGGTGACATGTGCTGGTTTGGGATGCCCATATGGGCTAGTGTTTTGACTGCAGGACAAAACCAATGCAAAATGCAATAGCTTAATAAAGCTGATGCTGATCAACGCTTATTTAGTATAACAGATGGGGTGCAACATGCAGGTTTGGGATACCCTGCGGCCTGGTGTATTTAAAGCAGACCAAAACCAATTCAAAATGCAATAACTTAATAAAGCTGAGGCTGTAGATGCTTATTTAGTATAAACAGATAGGGTGCAACGTGCAGCTTTGGGGTGCCCTGCGGCTTGGTTAAATGAAAGCAGTCAAAAAGGAAGTGCAAACTGAAGTAGCTTAATGAAGCTGATTCTGATCAACGCTTATGTTGTATACCAGATAGGGTACAAGGTGCAGCTTTGGGGTGCCCTGCGGCCTGGTTTATTAAAAGCAGTCAAAGACAAGTGCAAACTGAAGTAGCTTAATAAAGCAGCTGATGCTGATCAACGCTTATGTTGTATAACAGATAGGGTTAAAATAGCATGTGCCAATAATCCAAGTATGAGAAATGCTTGTGCTTAACAAATAGGGTAAACCGCATGTGCCTTGGGATGCCCGTGTGGCCTGGTATATTTTAAGCTGAACAAAAAGTAACAATGATCCAAGTATGAGAAATGCTTTAGCTTAACATATAGGGTTAATCAGCATGTGCCTTGGGATGCCCGTGTGGCCTTGTATATTTTAAGCTGAACAAAAAGTAACAATAATCCAAGTATGAACAATAATTTTGACCTTCTTTACAGCGCCATACTTTGAAAAAAAATCCTTAATTTCATGCCGATCAATCCAAAGGTCAATGCCCCTAACAAAAATAATGTTCGGCATAAGTTTTCCTTCTGGAAGGACGCAACCTTTAGTTTACATGGTTGGGGTAGGTTATCTTACAAATTGGGATACCCCAGGCAGCAGTGTCATTGAAAGAGACAGATTGTAATGCAGGCCATACGCAAGCAGAGAAACTCAGGCTGCAACAGGCCTCTTTAGTTTACATGGTTGGGGTAGGTTATCTTACAAATTGGGATACCCCAGGCAGCAGTGTCATTGAAAGAGACAGATTGTAATGCAGGCCATACACAAGCAGAGAAACTCAGGCTGCAACAGGCCTCTTTAGTTTACATGGTTGGGGTAGGTTATCTTACAAATTGGGATACCCCAGGCAGCAGTGTCATTGAAAGAGAGAGATTGTAATGCAGGCCATGCGCAAGCAGAGAAACTCAGGCTGCAACAGGCCTCTTTAGTTTACATGGTTGGGGTAGGTTATCTTACAAATTGGGATACCCCACTGTATATGAAACCGAATATAAATGCACACCCAAAAGTGGACAATCAGCCTCCAAGAGGCCTGCTTAGTTTAAATAAGAGCGCTGCTTAGCTTAAATAAGAGAGCTGCTTAGTGTAAATAAGAGGCCTGCTTAGTTTAAATAAGAGAGCTGCTTAGTGTAAATAAGAGACGTAGGTTATGTTATGTCACAGAATGGGATGCCCCCAAAGCAGACTTGAGATCAGTATATATGCACACAGCAACAGTGTGTAAGCAGGCTCATACAGGCCAAATTACTTTAAATAACTGTGCAGCTTACAGTAAATACAGAGGCTAATGGTATGTTACAGAATGGGATGCCTCACAGCAGACTTGAGATCAGTATATATGCACACAGCAACAGCGTGTAAGCAGGCTCATACAGGCCAAATTACTTTAAATAACTGTGCAGCTTACAGTAAATACAGAGGCTAATGGTATGTTACAGAATGGGATGCCCCCAAACAGACTTGAGATCAGTATATATGCACACAGCAAGAGTGTGTAAGCAGGCTCATACAGGCCAAATTACTTTAAATAACTGTGCAGCTTACAGTAAATACAGAGGCTAATGTGATGTTACAGAATGGGATGGCCCACAGCAGACTTGAGATCAGTATATATGCACACAGCAACAGTGTGTAAGCAGGCTCATACAGGCCAAATTACTTTAAATAACTGTGCAGCTTACAGAAAATACAGAGGCTAGTGGTATGTTACAGAATGGGATGCCTCACAGCAGACTTGAGATCAGTATATATGCACACAGCAACAGTGTGTAAGCAGGCTCATACAGGCCAAATTACTTTAAATAACTGTGCAGCTTACAGTAAATACAGAGGCTAATGTGATGTTACAGAATGGGATGCCCCCAAGCAGACTTGAGATCAGTATATATGCACACAGCAACAGTGTGTAAGCAGGCTCATACAGGCCAAATTACTTTAAATAACTGTGCAGCTTACAGTAAATACAGAAGCTAATGTGATGTTACAGAATGGGATGGCCCCAAACAGACTTGAGATCAGTATATATGCACACAGCAACAGTGTGTAAGCAGGCTCATACAGGCCACATTACTTTAAATAACTGTGCAGCTTACAGTAAATACAGAAGCTAATGTGATGTTACAGAATGGGATGGCCCACAGCAGACTTGAGATCAGTATATATGCACACAGCAACAGTGTGTAAGCAGGCTCATACAGGCCAAATTACTTTAAATAACTGTGCAGCTTACAGTAAATACAGAGGCTAATGGTATGTTACAGAATGGGATGCCTCACAGCAGACTTGAGATCAGTATATATGCATGCAGCAAAAGTGTGTAAGCAGGCTCATACAGGCCAAATTACTTTAAATAACTTGCAGCTTACAGTAAATACAGAGGCTAATGGTATGTTACAGAATGGGATGCCCCCAATCAGACTTGAGATCTTTATATATGCACACAGCAACAGTGTGTAAGCAGGCTCATACAGGCCAAATTGCTTTAAATAACTGTGCAGCTTACAGTAAATTCAGAGGCTAATGGTATGTTACAGAATGGGATGCCTTACAGCAGACTTGAGATCAGTATATATGCACACAGCAACAGTGTGTAAGCAGGCTCATACAGGCCAGATTACTTTAAATAACTGTGCAGCTTACAGTAAATACAGAGGCTAATGTGATGTTACAGAATGGGATGGCCCACAGCAGACTTGAGATCAGTATATATGCTCACAGCAACAGTGTGTAAGCAGGCTCATACAGGCCAACTTACTTTAAATAACTGTGCAGCTTACAGTAAATACAGAGGCTAATGTGATGTTACAGAATGGGATGGCCCACCGCAGACTTGATATCAGTATATATGCACACAGCAACAGTGTGTAAGCAGGCTCATACATGCCAAATTACTTTAAATAACTGTGCAGCTTACAGTAAATACAGAGGCGAATGTGATGTTACAGAATGGGATGGCCCACAGCAGACTTGAGATCATTATATATGCACACAGCAACAGTGTGTAAGCAGGCTCATACAGGCCAAATTACTTTAAATAACTGTGCAGCTTACAGTAAATACAGAGGCTAATGTGATGTTACAGAATGGGATGGCCCACCGCAGACTTGAGATCAGTATATATGCACACAGCAGCAGTGTGTAAGCAGGCTCATACAGGCCAAATTACTTTAAATAACTTGCAGCTTACAGTAAATACAGAGGCTAATGGTATGTTACAGAATGGGATGCCTCACAGCAGACTTAAGATCAGTATATATGCTCACAGCAACAGTGTGTAAGCAGGCTCATACAGGCCAAATTACTTTAAATAACTGTGCAGCTTACAGTAAATACAGAGTCTAATGGTATGTTACGGAATGGGATGCCTCAAAGCAGACTTGAGATCAGTATATATGCACACAGCAACAGTGTGTAAGCAGGCTCATACTGGCCAAATTACTTTAAATAACTGTGCAGCTTACAGTAAATACAGAGGCTAATGTGATTTTACAGAATGGGATGCCTCACAGCAGACTTGAGATCAGTATATATGCACACAGCAACAGTGTGTAAGCAGGCTCATACAGGCCAAATTACTTTAAATAACTGTGCAGCTTACAGTAAATACAGAGGTTAATGAGATTTTACAAAATGGTAATGTTCCCACAGCAGACTTGAGATCAGTTCAGTATATATGCACAGTAAGTGTATAAGCAGCCTGAAAACGCTAACAAAGCCAGTCAGCCAGCCAGTAACACTCAGGCTGGATGAAAAAAAAAATCTCCCTGTGACTGCCTCCGATTTTTCCTAACTTTCCCTGCTTCTCGCTGACTTCCTGCCTGTCTCCTGCCTGTCTCCTGCCTGTCTCCTGCCTTTCTCCTGCCTGTCTCCTGCCTGTCTCCTGCCTGTCTCCTGTCTCTCTAACTGTCTCTCCCTGACTACAGCAGCGTCCTGTCTCTCACGAATGCAATAGAGAAATGAGGAAAAGCAAGATGTCCGCCGCCTAAAATAGCGATGTGACGTCACCGGGCTTGCTGGCTGCTGATAGGCATGTGACTGCCCCAGCATGCACTGGAGCGGGGTAGATGTCTGGAGTCTGAACATGCCTGTAATGTAAATGAATGGATGTTAAAGGAAAACTTCGAGCGATCGAAGCACGGGGAAATTCGGATTCGATCCGAATCGAATTTTTCATGAAATTCGGATCGAATCCGGGTTTGTCCGGATCGATTCTCTCATCCCTAGTCACTGCCTATGGGATGTCTGTATTTATGTCCACATTTTTAGATTTATGGCTTAGGAAGTTAGCAAGAATCAATTGCTAACTCTTGTGTCACAAGAATCAATTTTGCCATTATGTATAGGGACACCTGTGTCTTCTGTCCCAGAGAGAGGCTGGTTCTTGGAATCTAAGAACTGGATTTAGACAAAAAAATAAATGACAAACTTGTTGATTCTGTTTTTCAGCAATTCCAAAATTTGCAGTTAAAGTTCTGCTTCCCTCTGTGGTCACTCTTTTAGAAAAAAGCTTTCCACTGAAAATATGCGGAAGGTAATTATCTTTAAAGAATGTATTAAGAGTATACTTTAACCCACACTCTTCTGCAAGCCTCCCAATAAATATGGTGCATTATTCATGCACATCAGCATTGCCGATAAAGAAGGCTCCCTTATACATTTGTCTACAGTTGCTTATTAATGCTCAAAAGGCATATTCAAATTGGACAATTTCTTCCTTTTCCTCCTATTTCATAGTTGATCTATTTAGGATTGTATAAGTAGAACCTATAAAAGCCATCATAGCCATCCACCTGTGGGAGTCCAGGATGGACTCCCCAGAACCTTTTTATTAACTAGCATCTTGAAGTGCTCGCAAGGTTACCAAAAAGATGTATAGGGATTGATCATTAAATTCCTTTGGTAATTGTAGACAGAAAGCTAAACGTCAACAATGTGGTCACAAAAAATACAATAAGTCATGGCTGCATTCTTATTTCACAACAATGAATAGTAAGACTGCAAGCTGAAGAATTTATATTTTGTACAGTTAGGGAACTAGAGACATTGACACACATATGACTAGCTGGATCACCAGGGTTGTGTGGGGAATTTCTTGGGTTCTGAAGGGTCTCGTGGGTGCAAGTGTGGCTTGGAGGGCTGTTGGCAAACTCTTGCAGGGGCTCAGATGCACACAAGCAATAGCTTTGAGGAAGGTATTACATGAGCCAACCTCAGAATGTCTGGGCATTAGTTCCTCCACAGACTTAGGAGCAGATGTTTGGTACACCTTCTGCACTACTTGGGTAGCAATCCTGATTCTACTACTTTCTCCTACTTTCTTCTCCACTCTAGCTGTAACAGGCAAAAGTGGAGACATTTAGAAAGGCTGGTAAAGGACAATGTGGTCCCTTAATAAAGGCCCACCTTGTCTTCTTTGTGAGACTATTAACAATTAAAAGGAAATATTTTCCTCTAAGGGGTAAAAGAAGGTAACCTGACAACAAAGCATGATCATGGTTCCTCATTACTCTTGCTTTGCACGAAAGAGTTATTTTTTTATTTACTTCATTAATTGTGTTAACATGTTATTTTATAACATAATCAGTTCCACTGTGACCCCTTTCACCCTGTAGTCCTGTAGTACAGCTTCTGTAAAACTGATCCAATGGGAATGGTGTGTGCGTGTGTGTGTGTGTGTGTGGTGGTGGGGGGGGGGGGGGGGTTGGTCATGTAAGCAACATGACAAAGCTTACAGAAAGATCGAGTAAATTGGTTCCTACTTACTATAACTGGTATTGAAGTTTAGTGATTGTTTCTGTCTTCCAGATACACTATCAAAAAGAATGTTCAGGGGAAAATCAGAGCAAGTGTTTGCCGAGAAGCAATTTGCTTTTACTGGATGGCACATAATTGCCCTCTGGATTTATGCACGGAGTACAGTGGACAGGTATGCAATGTGAAATGGCTTTAAAAATATACATTATATACACTTTATCAAATGAATTTCAATGGGCACATTCACAACCGTATATACAGCATTTTACAACATGATATGATGGCAATGACATGTTCCTTATGCCCAAGAGAAAATTATAGACACAGGTAACTACTGTAATAATACAAATAATACTAATTAGGACCTAAAACAGAGTGTAATAAACAATTAGCAGAGAATGCTCTTAATAATGTGTAATCTAATTAAGTGCAATTTTTGTTGCCATGGTATGTGAATTATAGTGCGTGTGTATGTGTCCACTCAACACTGAGCTATTGTGGGCCTGGATTCAACAGTACCATTGTAAGGATAGTAAAGATCCTTCATTACATTACTCACCCTGGTCCAGCACCGCTTGGCTGCAGGCCAGAAATCTCCATCTGAGATGGCAGAGATGCTCACTGGCCTCACTGGACAAAATAGTTAATGGTAAAAGCATGAAATGTGGATTCTATTTTCGCTTTATAAAACAATACTTTTATATACTGTACATAAATAAGGTTAATTTTGGTTACACAGCCTACAGTGTTCATTATGATTATTTAGTAATGATTTATCCCTTATATTCCTCAAATTGTAGACCGACAGAAATGGCTGCCTCGAGATAGAAGTGCAAACAGAACCTTATGACCTTCGTTCAAACTATTATCATATGCAATTTAAAGTTGAGGCTTCCTTTGTAGAAGCTGGTACAGGTAATGTTGCACTACTAGAGTTTATATGCCGATGTGTGCAAATTACACATGACTCTTGACTGACACAGATTTACTATTGTCTATAATAAGGCCATTTACAGGTGATCATATTAATAAAACGAAAGCAAATAGTAAGCGTATCGAACTGAATATTTGTCACTGAGACAGGGACGTCACATTTGCATTGGTCAATGCTGTTGACGATACTGATTATAGCCATGGATTTTGTGTTACATTGCTAATATTGAGAAACTGAGAACTAAATGCAAAGGGGGGGTAATAACCTTAGGAGAGAGCGTAACGGTAATTTCACTTTTCCTCCTGAGAAAGATTATTGCAACCGAAACGTTGAGGGTTACTTCTGGTGCTGCCTGTCAGATCTCTTTTGCTCTATCAGATCCATTTTACACCGATTTGTATTGCCTGCTTTACTAGCATTGTGATTATGGGGTGTCCGCACACTCCCAACGATGTTGTAATTTTACTTGGTTTACTTACAATGTTACAACACTGTTTTCTGATCTCGGGCACCATCTAGCGGTCATTCTGGGTTTGTCACCCACTTTGTAATATGTACTGTGTTCTTGTATTGTATATATCAGCACCCATGTGCACTGACTCCTCATTAAATTTTGATGTTATTCTGCATACAAATCTTAGTTGTTCAGCTTTCTTCTTCTATAACATATCCCTTTAACTGCCAGTCTTGTAAAATTTACGTGACTGCCTCTCCTGTCATTAACTGCCAGCCATGTAAATTCTACGTGCCTTACTTTCCACCCTGCTAGCAGACAAAGTATAAAAAAAGCCACTCATCTGCTCCCACGTTCGATCTGACCAGGTCTCCTGTTCAAATAGGGGGGCTCCGATCCCCAGTGGGGACTCCTCCAGCTGCAGCGGAGTGCCCAAAATAGGGCCCCCCACCCATTTCAGCTGCCGCCAGAATTTCCTGCAAAAAAAAAAAAAAAAATGACATTTATTGACCTTTGTGTCCGATAGTTCCCGACTACTTTCCTCTTCACGATCACCCCTGTTGCTCTTCCAACTTCAGGAGAGGCTCGACAGCCCTCCTCCCTCTGTTTCTCTGATGGTCTTCGCCATCTTTATGTCTCTCGGCGGGCGTCGTCCTGGCACCCGGCGATTCTGCTCTCAAATGCCAGGTGATCACTGGCACAGGAGGAGAAAGGTAGGCGATTCTCTAATCGCCTTCGTCCGCCTCCTCTGGCCGGTGATTACCACATCTGTTATAGGATCGGTGAGTGACAGAGGAGCTGACGATTGGAGGTGAGTAAAGAAAAAATATGTTTTTTTTAATAAAGTCATTTTTACAATGTGTGGTCTTTCTTTTTACTGTTAACCCTTTGTGAACTGGTAAGGGGTCCATGAGACCCCTATACCAGTTCACACGGCTCTGGGTCTGGCAAGTGACCTGCAGCTAGCGGGTGACCTGCCCTTAACCCTGAGCCCCCCCATTTCCTGCCTCCCCAAAGCCCAGGGGGGCAGAAGAGCCCATGGCCATAGGTTATGCCGGCTTGTAGCCTGGGGGCCAGGGGCCACCAAAGCTGGCTCCTGCGCCCTGTTCTACAAGCCCCCATAGCTGGTCCCGGGCTGGTTATGCTGGGTAGGGGGGGCTCACACCATTTTATTGATTATTTTTAGTTGTTTTTAACCCTTAAAATTCCAAAAACGATTCCAAAAAATGACCCTATGTCATTTTTTTTTATTAACCCCATATTACCTGTCACCCAGCAGGTATAAAAGGCTTTCAGCAGCATCAGGAGAGCAGAAGCCAAAGTGATCAGCGTAGGACACAGTGCTCTGGAATGGATGACAGGTGAGTATTAAAAAAAAACATAATCAAATATTTTTTCTGTTTGTGTGTTTTATTTACATTCAACTCTTTGTGAACTGGTAAGGGATCTATGAGACCCCTATGCCAGTTCACAAGGCTCTGGGTTTGGCAAGTCACCTGCAGCTAGCAGGTGCCTGGGCTGGTTATGCTGGGTAAGGGAGACCTCATGCCATTGTTTTTGAGAATTTTAAGGGTTTTTAACCCTTAAGATTTCCCCAAAAAATGCCCCCACCCTGGGAAGGGGAACTCCATGACATTTTTTTTTATTTAACCCTTTATAGTGGTTGTATTTTATTTGTAAATATGTAAAGTGCTCTTCTCAGTTTAGGGGATCTCCTAGGCAGGAACGAGGGGTCTACCGATGTGGTATCGTAATCAAGAGAAATGGGGCTTTCACATGCCACATGGTTTTCTTTAATAAAATAAATGTTTTATTTACAATAAAGGAGACAGTTTAAAAAACTCTCTATATATATATATTTATTTTTACTTATTTATTTATATTTACTTTTACTTAATTATATTATATTTTTAAAAACAGTAGAAAAATTACAAACAAGACATTTCATGTTAAAGCTTAAATTCTGCCGCAAAAAAAATGCAATTTTCTTGGAAATGCCTGCAAAAATCACGGTTAAACATGGCGCAAAATGGTGAAAAATTACTTGTCAGCAGAGGGTGACAAAATCTCAAGTAGGCTGGCAGTTCGGTATTGTTCTGCTTGGGCGGACCTTCGCTTTCAGATTTAGCTTGTTTTTTCTTGATTGCATATTGATATTTTAGAAAAAGTTTTTTATTCTTCTTTTTTATACTTTTTTTTTTTTTTAGGGAAACCTTGTGCAACCTAAGAATTCTTTGAGGGATTACAAAAAGATGAGCCCAGTACAACAAGCTGGGTACGCTTAGAAAGCTTAACATGTGTATTTTCAGAAAATATGTGATTTATGGGGGGGGGGGGGGGTATTCCAAATGTAAAGGGTTGTTTTGGTAGAAAAAACGCAAGGAACACACTTTGTCAGAAGAGCTGAAATTTTCAAGTGAAATTACCCTTACGCACATGCTTTACTTTGGGGTGTTTGACAACTCTTCCCTTGATGGTAGCTATGCATGTTGGGTATTGTTCTGTTCAGGGGACCTTGCTTTTTCAGATTTACCTTTTTTTCTTGTTTGCATATAGTTTTTTTTAGGAAAATGTTGCCTTGATATTGCTTTTTCATTCTTCATTTTAGGGAAACCCTGTGCAACCAAAGAATTTATTGAGGGATTACTTCCAGAAAACTGAACCCATCTCAACAAACCTGGTACAACTAGAAAGCTTGGGGTGTGTACCAGAGAATAGTTTGTGGGGGGTATTTCAAATGTAAAGGGTTGTTTTTCTTGCAAAACGGCAATGTGAGCATAGCGCCTAGCACAGTTGTATTTTATCTGAAAATCTCCTAAAGCGCTGTTTCAGTTTGGGGGAGTCTCCTGGGCAGGAAAGAAGGTCTACCAATACATATGTGGTACCACTGTAACCGGGAGAAATTGTGATTTCTATATAATATATTTTATTGACAAACTTACATTTTTTATTACAAAAAAACACTATTTATTTTTTATTTTTACATTTATTTGTTTTATAATGACAAACAAGACATTTAATCTTAAAGCTCAGACTCTACTGAAAAAAACAATATATAATTTTCCTGGGATATCCCTTCAAAAATCACAGTTGAAAATGTGGAGCACAAAATAATGCAAAATGGTCTGGCAACAAAGGGTGACAAAATCTCCGGATAGGCTGGCAGTTAAAGGGTTAAATGCTTGCTTTTCAAACCCTCTAGGTTTCTACTAAGTCGATAAATTGAATAGCAATATCACCAAACTTTTTACTTTCATTGATTGTACTGTACAACATTTTACCAGTAAAGTAACTACAAATATGGGAGCCTTCCCATGTTTGTCTATGTTGTATCATTAACAGATGTTCAAAGGAATGCTACAGACAGCTGCCGCATTTCAGCATTGATTGCTAAAGTGACCTTTGAGGAAACAGAAACATCAGATTCCTACTACAAACCAAACCTAAGATACAAGGCAAAGGTTAGACTTAACATTTGTGAATATGATATCTATTTGTTCTATACTTTGCAAAAAATAGTGCATTATGCCACCTACAACAAGAAGGCCTTTGATAAGGTGCAATTGGAGGTATTAAAGCACATAGGACCCAATATGATGTTGTTGATAACAAGGCTGTACCAGCTCCCCTCGGTGTCAGTGAGAGTAAACAGTCTTTATCAGAACCTTTAAATATTGGAAATGGGACCAGACAATTTTCCCCTGTCTCTTTTAATATTTATACTAATACTTGAGCCATTCTGCTGTGGCCTTTGATCTAATCTGAATATACAGGGAATCTCCCTTCAAACAAGACAATACAAAACTAGTAATAGTAATAGTGCAAATAGTGGCCATTGTGGCTAATGCACACATGGAATTTTTCCCCTCATTTTCCCATCTGTGCACTTGTGAACAACACATTTCCATGAACACACCATTGAATAAACACTATATTAGTGACTACACACAAGTGTATTACACACAGTGGACACACCAGTGAATAACAGTAAGGCCCTTATTCATCAAGCGATAGCGCCAGGTAGTGTCTGACGAGCGCCAGGTCCCGCCAGCTAACGGCGGCTACCGACTCAAGTACGCCCGGCGTCGGCCACAATGACGCATTTATCAAGCTAAATGAGGCTAGCGCCGGCGAGAGCGTCAGCTAGCGCGGGATTCATCATGTAGCCGACTGCAACGAACAGCGCTGCTGCTAAGCCCATCACAGCGACAGGTCTGACCTGTCGCTACCTGCCGCTCTCCCATACATTTCAATGGCAGACAGTGCAATGATTGTTTTAAGTGGTTTTTGTGTTCTTGTCTTTTGCACAAAATTCAACACGTTTCTTGGGATATGTTTTATTAATCTGTCTTGTTATTTTTCTTTTTTAGATGAAAGTTGTAATTTTTACACTGTAATGTTGTGAGTGACATCTAAAATGCATCTCCTCCCACCAAACTCATTGGGCTCAAAATCGCTTGTTTTCACCACACACAGGGCTTGTAAAGCTACTTTTTAGTCAGTGATGTTTGGCGCTCACGTTCGCTCATCGAAATTGTCAGCGCCCAAGCTATTCGGCAGCCCTGTCCTTGATGAATCTGTGGTGGTCAGAGTTTGTGCAGTCGCTGTTTTGATTCGCTATGTGGCGGCGCGAGCGTCGCTGTGCTGCGCTGTGCTGTTCATACATGTGCCCTTCTGCCATTTTCCAGGAATTCACTTCCCGCGACCCCAGTCGTTCTTAATGAATACACTGTAGTTGTGAGCGTGCATGTCCACATTCTGCAGGATTTCTTCAGGCGTACAAGCTCATAACAACCCGTTATGCATTCTCCTGTGTGCCACATTATCATGTAGTTGGATAGTTTTATTGTGTGATTATTTTATGAAGGAATAAGATTTTTATTTTTAAGCACCAAGCTTTTTGGTTTTCAAGGACCTATGCATTACAGGATCTTGAACCTCCTGCTAAATCAAGCTAATAATTAATGGCGTACTTGCCAATAGCTTGTTGTAATGCGTAAATTTACTTTTTTCCGCCACTTAGCTTGCACATAGCTGATATTAGCTTGTTCCTGGTGCGCGGAGGTTTTTTTTTTGTTATTTTTTTCCCCAGTTGCTTTGGTCATATCCGGTTCCTGTTTCCTCCTTTGCGTTTCAAAGCCCCATAAAGCTTTAACTTTCTGGCGCTTTGTCCAATAGCTTGTGTTAATGTGTAAATTGTGTTTTTCCGCCACTTAGCTTGCACATAGCTGATATTAGCTTGTTCCTGGTGCGCGGAGCGTTTGTTTTATTTTTTTTTTCCCAGTTGCTTTGGTCATATCCGTTTCCTGTTTCCTCCTTTGCGTTTCAAAGCCACATAAAGCTAAAAATTACTAGCGCTTAGTCCAATAGCTTTTTGGAATGCGTAAATCGACTAGTTCCGCCACTTAGCTTACACATAGCGGATATTAGCTTGGTCCTTTTGCGAGGAGCGTTTTTTTTTTTTTGCCCCTGTCGCTTTGGTAATATCCGGTTCCTGTTTCCTCCTTTGCGTTTCCACCATGCTGCCCAGGAGACGGATTCTGCGCCTCCCCAGCTCCTTCTCTGATTCTGACCCCACCACCCCTCCCCCACCTCCCCCACCTACCTCACCTCCCCCACCTAACCCCCCTCCCACCCCTTCCCCTCCTGGGCCAGCAAAATCAAAACGTCAGAGGGTGGATAGCCGCGTAAACGGCCAGGTGGTCAAAGTGAGTATGTTTATCTTGGATTTTATGTTTAAAGTGGACCAACACACAGGGGGGATTGGCCCTGAAATCTCTTAGTTTTCAGGACCAATCTGATCACTCCTTGCGGGATGTCCTGCGGGGATGAACCCCCCTGGAGGCCCAAAAACCTTACCTCAGCCCCGTCCCATCTCTGCAAGCGTGATCCGCGGATGCGTCTTGCGCTTCCCTCTAGCAGGGTGGGCCCCTGCACCAGACATTTGTTCATGGCCTGCGCAGGCGCCCTCCCTGTTAGAGTGAAACGCCACACGTGTCCTACAGAGCTCAGAGGCAGCTGAGCTGGTATGCACGTCCAAGCGGGCTTGGACGCGCATACCACAGCGGCGCAGAGCGCTGTGCTAGCCTGGCGCAGTCACGTGGGAGCGTGGTCAGTGGTGTATTTCTGGCCTTCCCAGGGGGTTTCAGACAGCGCCCCACCCCCGATTGGTGTGCCCCACCAAAGTGGACCCAAACCCAGAATAGTCAAAATCCAGGGTGTTGGTCCACTTTAATCTGTTCTCAGTATAACTGTTTATGCCATTGTTCTGATGTCATGTATTGATTTGTGTTTGTTTTTCATTGCTCATAGGATTTCTGCATCCACCAATATGACTATGCCCGTGGGGGCAAGAAGAGAATTGCCATGGAGGTGAAGGCCACAGTGTCCCGGCGCTTCGACACCCACCTCTCAGTCCGAGCTATCCAGCAGAAGTGGTCGGACTTCAAGCGCCGGGACCCTGAAGGCGTGTACCACCTATATGATGCCTACGCATCAGGTAAGTTTAAGCTTATGCTATGTTTATACTTTTGGTTAAATAATCTGCTAAGCTGTGTCCATTTGGGGTATTAATATTAATTATTTTCATTCACCCCCTCAACACAGATAAGCGTCCTCCCCTGGGGAAACGTGGGAAGGGATTCCTCCCCCGAACCAGACAGGCGGACTCGGGGGAGTCATCGGGGGAGGGTCCCTCTCGCGGGTCATATTTAGAGGACCCAGGGGAGGAAGGGGATGACGCCCCAGAGGAGTGTGCTGCTGGGGGGCTGGCAGGATCAAGCCTCAGCTCCTCACACTCTGACTCTGAGGAGTCTCACCAGACAAGGGGCCACTCTCAAGTGGGGAGTCCAAGTGGGGTGGAAGGAATGGACTCTCCCACACTCCCTGAAGGAGCAGGGAGTGAGAGGGAGGAGGGTGGCCCTTTGGCTGGGGGATCTTCGGAGCAGAGTGTGAGGAGCCGAGGCTCCCCGCCTCCTCCCCAGAGCCCTCCCTGGGCTTCAAGTGGCGGATCATCCCCTGGTGAGTGCACATTTTGTCATTGTTAGTCTGACAGGTTTCATCTGGCCATTTGTACTTAGCCCTTGCCATTCCTCTCTAATTTGCAGGGCATCATATAGGCGGAACCTCCATGGCCTTTTGGCAACGCATTCTCCACGGGCATAGTCGTGGTAAGTGTTTGTTGTTATCCCTCACATTCCATATGTTATGACATTCATTAAAGTGGACCAACACCCATTGTTGATTGTGCTTGGAATCTCTAAGCTTCCATGCCCAATCACCTCCCTCACCCAGGCCCCCCCCCAAAAAAAGCCCACAAACTCCTTACCTCATTGGGGGTGGCAGAAGCCACCACCGCAGCCTCCTGCGTGCCCCTCTAGATGTGTGTGCGCCTGCGCTCTCTGTTTCCTAATGGGCTGCGCGTGCACACACACTGGAGGAGTGATGTGCGGAAAGCAGCGGCGGCGGACGGTGTCTCACTCAAATTGTTGTGCTCTGCCAAAGCGGACCAAAACACAGAATAGTATCAATCCTGGGTATTGGTCCACTTTTAACAGACACATGTTTCCTGGTCCATAGTACAAGCTGGTTTGATAATGTACATTAACATCACAAACTCCACTACTGTGCAATCCAAATGGCAACCACCCCTATGTTTCTGCCCACACCATGATGGGGGCTAGCAAATGTGTTATTTGGTTAAGTTGTTCCGGCTAACACATGTTGCACACTAGTAACATTCTACAATCAACTGCAAATTAGTCCTTAGCATTGCACTGTCAAGGTTATTGGCACATTATCTTTATGTGTCCATGTTGCAACCATAAATAATTTACATGAACTCATGGACCAGGAAATATGCTAATGTCGGACAACATGTGTGTAACCATGCACGCATTTGTTTTTGCAGACTCCCTAACCAGATGGATGACAAATAGTCATGTGTCATTGGCCCACTAATTTTGCTTTTCTCTTTTGCTTTCTCATGACAGATGTTGCCACGCAGACGGAGCCGGTGACCATCCTCCCCACCACACCTCCCGGGACGGCCAGCAGCATGGGCCCCCGCCACAGCTGCGATGGTGAGTACATCCCACTTCATATGCCTAAAGACTTGTGAACCCTATGTCTTCTAGTCAATTCTGCAGACATTTACAATGTACCTATGTGTTTAAGCAACACACATCTAGGTTACATGTGTTTGGCCAACAATCCTACATGCATGTCTGCATGCTTGATTGTTGCCTCACATTCTTGAGTTTGCCACATAGAGACAATTTGTGGTTTCTACCCAACCAAATGGGCCTGCTTAGGTCATGACCTCTAAGATTCTTGGCCAAACTAGTTTACTCGTTAGGACTTAGGCCTTGATGTTTGGCTGTGACTAAACACATAAATGTCCACACTGGGACTTATACCTTCTTTGATTACCAAGAGTTAAGAGTAAATGTATGCTTGGGATGTGGTGGCCACATTTAAGCCAGCCACTAGTACTCATATAATGGTAACACCTAAGGGCACAGTGGGCAACAATGTTAATGTGAGCGTCAGCTAATTGGACCCCCTGACATTACATTGCTACATCTGTGTCTGTTGAGGTCACATTCCATTTATTAAATCTGTTTTTTTTTTTTTTACTCTCTACAGCTTGTGAAAACCAGCATCGCAGACTGTGGCAGTCGATCCGGCGTCTTCGCCTTATGCTGCTGGCCAAGAAGAGGCATCGTTAGGGTGGGGTGATGACTGGCCCCTTGTTTTAGCCCCTTTGTGGGCAAATGTTGGGCCTGTTGCCCACCTTTATTATTAAAATTTTTATATTTTGCTAATTACAGTGTGTTGTGCCTTGCCAAGCATAGTTTAAGTGTCTACAAACCCATTTGTGTGTAAATTTTGCCATACCTTTGTAGCCATTTAACGTGTAAACCATAGTAAGCTATGGTCACAAATGTGTGGCATAAATTTTGACCTACAATTACATATGTAGATCAAGATACTCAACCCTGACTGTGTTCTTAGCTATGTCTTAGGAAAAACACAATTTAGAGGTGGGTTAATCAAATCTATTTCCAAAAAAAAATTACAACCAAAAACAAATTAATATTCTTGGCTGGGTGGCCGGGGAGGTTGGGAGTCATTGCTAGGGGTGGTGTTGGGGGCCAACAGTGCAGTAAAAAAAATAGACTGCTGTTGTATGAGCTGTTGTGTCAACAACAAACTTTGTTCCTGCCGCTGGAGACATTCTTCCTGGCACTGGAGAGATTGCTCCATCAGATTGGCGAGGCGACCAAGTTCCTGATTATGTTGTTGTTGTTGGTTTTGGAGCAACTGGTCTATCTGGCGCTGCTGGGCCTCATTTTGTTGCTGACACATCAGCACCTGATGTTCCAACGCCGCAATGCGCTCATTAGTTCCATCACGCGGCTGTTGGCGACTGTAGTCCTCCAGCATCCGGACCCCTAGCTCATAAAAATCATGACTGGTTGGTGCCACACCTCCTCTTGCTCTGGTTTGAGGCTAACAAAATAGAAAACCACATTTTAGTCAAACAGAACCAATGCAGCTATGCCCCTCAAAATTATTTGCCCAAACTGTAACAATGCAACTTACCCTTGTTTGAGCCTCTGAAGCTTGGCCGCATGGCACTTGGGAAGAGGTCCCAGCTTGGGGTTCTGGTCCCGCCTCCTGCCAAAACAACCAAGAAAGGAAATGTGACATGTTGGTTCATCGCCTACCCACGAACATGGCAATGTGGTTATTGGTCCTCTAAATCAGCCATGTTACCTCCGTGTCGTCCGGCACAGGTAGGAGTGGGGTATCGCTACCAGAGAGGGGCAAATCAACATCCGAGAGCTCCGGCAAGTTGGCATATGCTAAACAGGAAAGTCAGGTTAGTAGGTCAGTGGACCAAACTCAAATGTAACATGGATAGCCTTTCGAGGCCATACCTCCACAAAGTGCAAGATTACACACTAGCCAAAAGGTATATTGGAAACTCAGATTGCTAACATGTATGTTAGAGGAATATGAGGCAATAATTGGGCCAAATAAGATCAGACACATTGCTAAAATTACACATACCCGCCATCTCCCAGATGTCTGGAGTGGGGACCTCACTCGAGCTTTGCCCTGGAAAATACATGTTTAAACACAAGTTGGCCGAATAAAGTGCAACAAAAGTAGAGCAAAAATACATACTAGATCATCAAGCCAAAACAACTTACCCTCATCTCTGGCAGCCTCAACGTGAAGGGCCCTTTCCGGACAGCCACTTCCGAGATTCTGGCCAACTAAAAGACACAATTAATGTCTCTAAATATTCCTCCAACTACTTGGGTGAATGTTTGTCTTTAAATATACACAAAAAATGCATTGCAATCACTCCAAAAACTATTAGACTGACCCTGGGGATTGAAAAAGCACTCAAAATAGGCATCTTCAAGTTGACAGAGCAAACATGTAGATTATTAGACTAACCCAATTGAACCAGTGTAACATAAACAGCATAAAGGATACATTATTTATTGCAATACACACCAACAGGGTCCTGTTGACCTGCAACATCGGAAGTGGGGTCCAAAGATGAACCAGTCACTTGGCCTACAAATCAAAAAGAGGAATGATAGACATGCACTTGTGTTAAAGCGGCTAAAGCAAGGTTGACACATGCACTTACCGGCATCCAAAGAGTAGCTTGGCTCCTGAGGAGATGCTGGTGCCAATGGCGGGGCAGCTAGGCAAAAACAAAGCAAACATTTAGCCATTGGTAATGTGCCGCACAAAATAAAACATGCATTTAGGTGTGTGTGAGCAGCTCATTCAATAATATTCACTAAACAAGGCCAGTGTGGCTTACACATGTATATGCAGATATATGGCCACACATCTCTGCCTTCCCACATAGCTACACATGTTAGAGCCTTGTTAGTTAGTTGCTGTGAGGGTTAAAGTGGGCGTGAAATTAGTCCGCAGGTCCATATTAGTAATCCTCAACAGTGATACAAGCTATTGTTTGAGGTGCTCCCACACCCATTTTGGTCAAAAACAACCAGCCCCTAAATTAGTGTTAAATACCTTCAATGGCAGACTGGGTTAGGCTGGAGGTTGGTTGAAGGGCAGGATTTTGGGTGTCCTCCTCCTCCCCCGACTCATGGACAGCACCATGTGCACCTATGCAGAAAGCAACACACAGGAAAATAAAACATTTATGAGGTATAATGTACTACTTCACAGGTCCTACTGTTAGTTGGGCAGAAAGAGAACAAGCTAATCACATACATTAACACTACCATCACAAAATAGACAGAAAATATGTACCTTCAGTCCAACCTGTGGTGTCATCCCCAGGATCCACACCCTGCAGCCGAGCAAGTGGAATTTTGCCCTTCAGCATCTCCTCATACGGCCTGTAGGTACTCTTTGGAGCCTGGATGGTCCCACTCTCGACATCAAGATCGTGATTCATCTTTTTCATAAGGGCCTCTCTCAAAGTGTAGAAGCGTTTCCTGCAGGATGGGCCACTACGTGGGTGTTGAGCACTGCTAGTAAGCTCCTCACCAATGGCATCCCACAGTTTGCTTCTTTCTTGTTTGCCTATTGACTTGCTTTGGGAGCCAAAGAGCAGCTCCCATTTCGCAAGGGTCAGGCGCACAAGATTATTATTCTCCGCCAAATTAAATTCAGGCTCCCTCTTGGCACCTGGGCGCTTAGCCTGGGGTGCTGCACCACCTTCAGGCTGGGCCCTTTTCCTTAAGGGAGGTCTGCGCACAGCACCCACCACACTCCTACTTGGGCCTGCTGTGGCCGGCAGATGTCCTGAATTTGGCTCCATCCTGTAGCTGCACACACACACCAATACACAACCAACAAGCACGCATGCAGACTACAGAATGGCATCGCCCTCTCTTTGGGATGGGCAGGGGAGAGGTGTGCTCTAACAGCCAATCACAAACAGGCCCACTTAATTGATTAACACATACTGGCAAGGTGCTTGTAGCCACAGCTCAAATGCACTGATTGAACCATGTGTGGTAGGCAATTAACTAATTACAGACCTCATTAACAAAACAACACACAACCAAAGACAACAATGTACTCATGTATAGTAAACATTTGTGACATGTGGCTATACAAACGGCTATTTAAATCAAGAGCAGCTTACCTTTCATTGGTCCACCACAGAATTTTCAGCCATGTACGTTAATGCACGCAAGTTTCAACTCACGCACGCTAGTAGCGCTACTAGCGTGCGCGTGCGCACTCCGTTTCACGCACACCTGGGTCAGCTAATTGGAGGCCGGAAATAGCAGAGCAACGCAAAAGGCGGCAAAGCGGACCTGTCCTTTTTGAAAGTGAAGTATAAATGGCTGGATTTGGCAAGCTTTTGGTATTGTTACACTGTGGCAAAGGCTGTGGTGTGGTGCTTGTTTCCCTTAGCTCATTTGAGTGTCTGGCTGGGTTTGGTCCTCACTCTCTGTGGCTTGTTGGGTGATTTCTGACATCAGTGCTGTTTCTTTAGGAGATTGATTTTGTTGGCATATGCAAATATTGTGGAGCATACAGCAAGTGAGGCTTGATTTTGGGGCCTTTTGTGGGCTGTGCAGCAACTCCCCTCTTGGTTGTGCCTAACTTAGAAAGCTGTTTTTCAGCAGGCTGGTGGTTTGGACCACTATACTTCTGGTTTTGTGGTGAGCTGCATTGTAGTGAGTGTGAGGAGTGTGATTGTTTGTGTGTGTGGTGTGTTTGTGGTTTTTGGTTTTGTTTGGCTGATTTGGTATATCTGTTGAGTGTGTGATGGATAAGAGGGTGATGTATGGGGTATGGGTGGATGGATGTATGCGTATGCTGGAAGAGCAGGAGGACAGGGAGGGGGGTGCTGTGAGGCTTAGGGCACCCCGCTCCTTTGGAATCCGCCTTTCAGTATGGGACTTAAGTGACGAGCAGATCAGGAGCCGCTTCCGTCTGAATCGTGCTGCACTACAGTCCCTATATGATCAGATTAAGCACAAAATCGAGCCATCCACCAAAAGCACTTGATCCATTCCAGGCATAGTACGCCTGTGTGCCACTTTGAACATTTTGGCACGAGGGACCTTCCAGGCAACCTCTGCCCTCCTCAGCGGGATCAGCCAGGCTACAATGAGCCGCATATTAATCCAGGTAGTTCTGGCGATTTGTGATTTGATCCCTATTTACATCAAGTTTCCTGAGGATGAGGAGGAGGTTGCCAAAATAAAACATGCCTTCTATCTAATGGGAGGGAACCCGAATGTGCTAGGGTGCGTTGATGGTACACATATCCCTTTCCGCCCTCCCCGTGCACAGGAGCTGTATTTCCGAAACCGGAAGCAATTCCATTCTATTAACATCATGGTGGTCTGTGACCACGAAATGAAGCTGCGGGCGGTGAGATCGGGGTTCCCCGGCTCATGCCACGATTCTTACGTCCTGCAGCGGACAGTCCTGTGCCAGAAGTTTGAGAACAACGAAATGCCAGCTGGCTGGCTACTGGGTAAATAATTAACCATGTCAAAGTATTTGGCCTAAAATATGTGGCCTAGTAAGCGAAATTAGTAAAAATGAAAACCAAAACATGTACTAGTACTAATTGCTGTCTCTCTCCTTGTGTTTTTTCTACAGCGGATAAGGGATATGGGCAGAGAATGTGGGTGATGACTCCGGTCAGAAGCCCACAGACCTCTGCCCATGAACGCTACAATGCAGCACACCGCAAAACCCGAAGCATTGTGGAACGAACCATCGGCCTGCTGAAAGCACGCTTTCTATGTTTGGCACGCCCAGGAGGAGAGATGCTGTACAGTCCACAGAAGGTCTCCAAGATCATCCTCGCCTGCTGTGTGCTCCACAACATTTGCATATGCCACAGAATCCAATCCCCTGAAGAGACAGCACTGGTGCCCGAAATCCCCAACTTGCCCGCAGAAAGAAGTGAGGACACCCAGACTGGCAATGAGCTAAGGGAAAGCATGATCACTTCATTTTTTGCAGTAAGCTAACTACCCTTCACTGTAATCCAAGTACTGCACTACAGGGCAAATCTTTTTTGGCTCCAATCATAATTTGTACAAAACCACTATAAGGGGGGTGTAAGATGACCCAAACCACTATAAGGGGGTGTAAGATGACCCAAACCACTATAAGGGGGGGTGTAAGATGACCAAAACCACTATAAGGGGGGAGTAAGATGACCAAAACCACTATAAGGGGGGGTGTAAGATGACCAAAACCACTATAAGGGGGGTGTAAAATGACCAAAACCACTATAAGGGGGGTGTAAGATTACCAAAACCACTATAAGGGGGGTGTAAGATGACCCAAACCACTATAAGGGGGGGTGTAAGATGACCCAAACCACTATAAGGGGGGGTGTAAGATGTTCAAAACCACTATAAGGGGGGTGTAAGATGACCAAAACCACTATAAGGGGGGGTGTAAGATGACCAAAACCACTATAAGGGGGGAGTAAGATGACCAAAACCACTATAAGGGGGGAGTAAGATGACCAAAACCACTATAAGGGGGGAGTAAGATGACCAAAACCACTATAAGGGGGGAGTAAGATGACCAAAACCACTATAAGGGGGGAGTAAGCTGCCCAAAACCACTATAAGGGGGGTGTAAGATGACCCAAACCACTATAAGGGGGGTGTAAGATGACCCAAACCACTATAAGGGGGGAGTAAGATGACCAAAACCACTATAAGGGGGGTGTAAGATGACCAAAACCACTATAAGGGGGGGTGTAAGATGACCAAAACCACTATAAGGGGGGTGTAAGATGACCAAATCCACTATAAGGGGGGAGTAAGATGACCAAAACCACTATAAGGGGGGGTGTAAGATGACCAAAACCACTATAAGGGGGGAGTAAGATGACCAAAACCACTATAAGGGGGGTGTAAGATGACCTAAACCACTATAAGGGGGGTATAAGATGACCAAAACCACTATAAGGGGGGTGTAAGATGACCAAAACCACTATAAGGGGGGGGGGGTGTAAGATGACCAAAACCACTATAAGTGGGGTGTAAGATGACCAAAACCACTATAAGGGGGGGGTGTAAGATGACCAAAACCACTATAAGGGGGGTGTAAGATGACCAAAACCACTATAAGGGGGGTGTAAGATGACCAAAACCACTATAGGGGGGGTGGAAGCTGAACAACATAACAATTAGGGTTGTTGTGCAAGTTGGACCCAAATGTTTGTAACAAATTAATGCATTATTTTTTTACAGCGAAAAAGCCACATTAAATATAAATACTAACTGCACTTTTTAATCTTTTTCAGGCACCCCGAGAATCTTCTTGAAAATTCCTTTAGTTTTTTTCATAATTTTACGTTAATTAGCAAAACATTTAAAACCAAAATAAAAATAAAAAGAAACGTTGCAATGTGTTTACTTCTGAAGGTACTAACATTGATTTCAAGCCCACAGCAAAGCAAAGCGCAGGCGCTGTGTTGAATAGCGTGGTCAAAATGACAGCGCCTACAAAGCTTAGCTCAAACATCATATTCAGCAATGTAGGCGTTGTTCCCAACAACGCCAGGTAGCGACTGAGGAGGCCTGCTATAGCGAATCGCTACCGCCCGCGGTGTACTCTAGCGGCGCTCATAGCGCCATACTTCAGTCGCTCATCTGTCGCTACCTGGCGCTATTAATGAATCGGCCTCCCCATTAATATCATAGCCTCGATTCACAAAGCGTTGAAAAAAACTCTCCTGGTAGTAAAAAATTCAATTCATGAGAAAAAAGCCTGAGAATTTCACTGTTAATGAATCACCAGATAAGAAGACAATGAAAGTCAATGGCACCTTTTACTACGGTAAAAAGAGGTAAAAAGTTCAATACTTTTTTCAGGAGTTAAAAGTGCAATTGACTTTCATTGTCTTCCTATCTGGTGATTCACTACCAGTGACATTCTCATGCTTTTTTCTCATGAATTAAATTTTTTACTACCATGAGAGTTTTTTTCAACTCTTAGTGAATCAAGGCCATATGAGTGACTACACACTGGTGAATAACACACTAAGGGGCAGTGAAGTGTACATGTGCCCAGAGAGGTGGGAAGCCCTAAACTCAGCGCCATTGTGGCATACTCAGACAATGTAATAATTTGTAAGGTGTACTCGGCTGCCGTCGGCACCGCTCGTGGAGCCGAGAGAAAGTGAGTGTGCTGATTGGCAAAGTGCCAGCACACTCGCTCTTGTCTGAGTCTGGGTCATGGGAGCAAAAGGAAGGTGAGTATATGGGGCGATCTGGGGGGATACACACAGTGGGGCATCCAAATCTGGGATGTCGCCACACAGAGGAAAAACACACTGGAAAGTGAAATTCCTGTGTGTTGTTCCTCTTTAAACAGGCCAAATATCTTTTTACTCATTTTGGCACTAAAATATACAGTTTATTGGATATAATTTTCTCCCTAAACTTCCTACCCCTTTTGCAGGTATTCATGTGTGAAACAGACAGATGGACTCCTAAAAGGCTGTTATCCTTTGGATGCAACAGCCTTAGAATGAATTTGTTACCCTGTCTCTTGTACCTTTTCCAACCCTTGCCAGTATTCACAAATCTTTTCTACCCTTTTTCCTAAATGTATTTGACTTGAGAACCACCCCAACAGGAATGTTATGCATAATGAAAACGATTTTATAGACACTAAATTTCCCTGTGCTTGGCACCCCTCCAGGCACAGTAGGGATAACTTCCAGCAAATGGATTAGGAGAGGGGTAAGCAGGGTTTTTTCACAAACAAGGGTCACGGAACGCTCTTGATGAGATTGCCCAATAACAATAACAATATCCCTAGATGGGATAACTGGCAAAAGAAACAACTCACTATATATCTTTTATTTGGAAAAATGATCACTATCAAGAGAACCTACTCTCAGCCGATGAAAGGCGAGCAGTGGCGAAGCAGGAAAGGCAGGGAGAGGGCAGGGTAACTAAACCCTGCCTGCTGTCCTTGCTCTGGCCACTGCCGGCACCGCTGCTACTACTCGGCCCGGCGCGTGTACACATTTGGTCCATGCAGCCGGTGGACGTGGCCTGTGTCACTGTCCATTGCGGATGTGGACACAGGCCACGCTCATTCACTACACAGTGAGCCGAGTGTTTGTGTCAGTGCTCGCAGGCCTTAGAAGCAGTGGCGGTGCAAGCAGCAGCCATAGTGGGGACAGCGGGCAGGGTTCAGTTACCCTGCCCTCTCCCTGTCTGCTGCTCACTCATCGGCTGGCCTCTGGCACTGACATT
This sequence comes from Gastrophryne carolinensis, assembly GCA_027917425.1. Classification (NCBI taxonomy): domain Eukaryota; kingdom Metazoa; phylum Chordata; class Amphibia; order Anura; family Microhylidae; genus Gastrophryne; species Gastrophryne carolinensis. The sequence goes on along the minus strand of CM051235.1, from coordinate 520,062,491 downwards.
TACTCCCCCTTTTGGGAAAAATAGTGCGTCTTATATGGTGAAAAATATGTTATATAAAAATGCATTGAGCTGGTCATTCAAAGGTTAATTTGACTATCATACCAAAAAAGTAATGGGTCTGACAATAACCGGACACATAAAATAAACTAGACAACAAAAGAACAAAAGCAGTTTCAAGGAAAATTGTATTTAAATATGGAGTACGGCGAGCACATATAGGTAAATAAATGATTAAGAAGGGTGGTCTCAAATCTCAAAATCCCCCCTCTCTAACAAGCACCCATAAAGAATTAATTATAACAATGGATGACTGCATCAGTGTTTTTGATGCTTCAAAGTGTATTCAATTAAATACAAGTATAATCACATAGTATAAACATAAATTAAAAAGCAGACATACTGTATACACTGGGTCATAAATAGCAAGAAAAAGAATACATGTAATATTCAGTAAGAGGGTAAGCCCAGGTACCAGAAGAACTTGTAACTGGTACATCTGTCAAAAAAAAAGTACAAGGAAAAATATCAAGGTAAAATCACATTTATTTAATCAATGTAATAATAATTAGTACAAATAATTGTGGAGGAGATGTTGACCTAACAATATTTGCAAAGAAATAGACACATTACTTGCTTTTTAGCCTGAATCACCAAGTATTTTGTTGAGTAAGTTGTGAGTAATCCTTGATAAAGTCATTGTAATACAATGGAAGTTATTCTGACAAGAGGAAAACACAATTCATAAGTGCAGCTTAACGTATACTGCGACATATCTATTAGGCCAAGTGACAAAGATGGGCAATATTTTTCTACTAATAAATGATGCTTATGTGACAGAAATAAAACGTTTGTTGGCTGATAAAACATCATACCTTTTTTTTATACCTTTCCCCAAATATCTTGTATCATGAATGATAAATTAGTCTGGACCCGGAAAGAGGGTTTGATCACATAGTAAGTTTTTGAGTTTCTTCAGGTCAGAAAGTATAACATTCCAAATATCTACACAATTCCTACATTTCACAAAGAAAAAGAAACCAGTTGTCTTATTGTTTCATGAATGGGATTCTGTAACCCCTGGATTTTATTCCAGTCAGGAGAAGAAACGACAAGCTTGGTGCCATGACATGAGTTATTTACATATAATCAGATTTTACACTGTTGACAATGGGGGCCAAGGGAGGATAAAATCATTGTTGCCTGGGCAGGGACTTTGAAACACCTAAAGAGATTCTACCCATCAGATATGTGACTGTGGGTTACTATGGGTTACTTTATTTGCAGAAATGTACAGTACTGTATAGGCTTTGTTTTAAGACAACGTGGATGCCTGCTGGGTTCAATATCTAATCCATTCTGATCTCTCACTAGATAAAATTAGAAAGTGCAGACGGATCCCCAATGAGAGCAGAGACATTGTATCTGAATGTGCAGTACAATAAAGTGACAGATGAATATAGGTATCTGACTGATAATAACGGGGAAGCATGTATCACACTTAACTCAACACCATGGAATGGACACACCGTTTATCTGAAAGTGAGTAGCACCTTGCCAGGTAAGGTCTGCTGAATCTTTATTTGATTATATTTATTTCAGCTGTAAGTAAAGTCATACAACTATAAAATCTACTTAGGCTATAAAAAAAGGCTTAAAAGCAATGTAATATTATATTATTATTAATATTAGGATAATTATATTGAAATTACTTCCTTCCTAATTTCATCTACAACGAATTTGGCATTAAAAAAAATTGATTTAAAATAAAAGCAGACAAATAAAACCCTAAAGGGTACTTATCATTTGTCCCCGCTGCTAATCGGTTCTGAGCCTGTGCTACAGCCCTTGCAAACCTGGAACACCATCAATCTTGGTCCCATGCTCGGACTCCGAATGGTGCGTCTCAGATCCAGTGATCAGGTGAGTTGCTTACTGTCGGACCAGCACAGAACCAGTGGTGGGGGAAAAGGGAAAGTACTGTTTAGTTTTTTTGCCTGCTGAATAACTTTACTCACAGCAAAAAACAAAATAATTTGCCCACTATTGACCACCATTTTAAAAGATATGCCACTAGTCATGATTACTTTAGCATGCCCATGCTGTACATTTGAATAGAGGGGACATGCCAAGGCCTGGTATGTCACCAGTTTTGCCAATCAGTGTTAATGATTGGGGGGGGGGGGTGTTTACACCAGGGTTGACAGGGACTTGATCTTGGAAACCAGTAAATGTTATACTATGGATGTTTTAGCTATGGGGAACAGAAGGTTAGCATGTTTTTTGTTTCCTGGTAAGGGCAGCATATTTATTTATTACAGCGTATGCCTTTTGCTCTGCTGTGGCAGAATTGTAGCTTCAGTTGTATAGCCACACCACAACTTTTCTGCATCTCAGAGTGAGAAGCACTATTCAGTGTGCAGGGGGGTTTCTTCTCCACTGGCTGTTTACTCTAGCCTTATGTGTAACTACAGGATACAATATTCTTGGTGGAAGTGAAATACCAACCCTGTTCTTCTGCTTTAATGTCTAAAAAGCATAATTTTCCCATGTTGATATTTCTAATGGAATTGCCCCTTAAACAAATAAAAACAACAGTATATGTTTCAAATACTAATGTAGAAATTACTCCCCCAGGCCTATTATAAGAAGAACAATCCAGATCGAAACTATTTGATGCTAAATCCGTACTACAAGGAGGCAATTCGGGTTCTAAATCCATTCACCCACACTACTAGCAGCTACCTAAAGATCCAACCAGTTGACTCTGTCCTGACATGTGACCAGGAGTACCCAATAGAGATTGACTTCATCCTGAGAGGCAGCGAGCTGACAGGCAATGAAGAAACGTTGGATATCCGTTATGTTGTAAGCATGCATTCCAATGTTGTCATTACATTAAATGCTGTATGTCATGGGAAAGATGGGATTCTAAATGAGTGCTCTAGCAGGCTGATCAAATACTAGCAAACTTTCATTCTCAGAAGTACAGCAGACCTTTTTTTTCTCAGGAAAGAAAGGTGAGAAAAATGTATTTGTAAAGTAGGTCTTAATCCTCCCTGGGCACTGAGCTAACCTAATCTACCATCTCAATTCATCAGACAGTTATAACGCTTAAGCTGAGAGTTATAAATGTGCGCCTCTGCCTCTCTCCTTCCCTCCTTACAATATAACAAGCTAAATGCATAATAGTCTTACATTGTAAAAAACAGACAAGAGCCTACTACATTATAAACATCTAGGCTTGTGATTACTATCCTGCTGAGATCAAATGGAGCCACAAGCTTGCTATTACTATGTAAACTGTGTACAGCTGATCCACGGCTGACTGGGATGGATGAGTCATCTATCCATCATGCTGTTGTGGCGGAAAAATGATACATATACCTTATTCCCAATTAGTTCCCAGAGGTTACAAGACTGTACATCTGCTATTAAATATGTTTATGATATCTGTCAATCCAAGAAATGTTGTCTTTTAAAAATTCTGTTGTGCTCGATTTATACACTCATGATGGAATTCCCACTGCTCTTTGTTTGTGCTAGCTCTGTCCTATGGACCATTCTAGGATTAAGAGTATCAGCTGTCTGTTAAAAATATGGAGAGATAGAAACCCCCACAAACACCCAATCTCCTTGAAGATACAGTATAATGTCCAAGTCCAAATCCATTAAAGAATTTTCCAGGAAGTATATAGAAATACACCGTAGAAGGTTGATGGCAGAAGGCCACATAGTCTCCTTTGTCAAAGCTTAATTTCAAACTCTTTGAACAGATAAGTGTAGAGAATAGTTTGGACAGTGCTAAAGGGTGTACCCAGAGGGTGTAGGCCCCAAGATAGCTTCCGAAGAAAATAAGCTAGCCTATAGGAAATACTAAATAATAACTGTGTTAAATTATAGGAATATTGTGTTACATGTTGAATGAAATAGAAGTATGAGGCAGGAAGAGAAATGGGGTAGGTCCAAGAATAGCTATTTGGAATTGCGACAGGACGTAGGTAGATTAAGGGGAACATAGCATAAAGGAGAACTATGGCAAAAAATGTCCCAGTTATAAAAATCCATTTCAATATAGTGGTATGCAGGAGGAGGGGGTCACTTATTCATCTGACATCAATCAATACCTAGCCAAGCTTGTTTCATTCTTTTAAAGGAAGGAAGGTAAAATCAGGGGTCACAGGTTCTGGCACCCATGATACACTCAGCCCTGGCACCCCTGGATTTTTTTTCTACCGTGCCAAGAAAACCACAAGCTTGGTGGGAGTTTTGTTCAGTTCGGGTTTATAAGTGACCACTCCTCTCATGTTTATATGGATTTTATATATTACACAATTTTGCAATACACCTCCTATAAGGTCATTACAAAGGTTTTTCTGTGAACGACAGATATACTGTGCCAGTGAAAAATTGGCATACAGCTATACTGAAATTGCTAATGCTTCATTGACATTGGTACAAAGGAAGCAGCACTGAGAGTAATAAAACTTGACCTGGGAGTTTCATAACTTGTGCTGCTGCTGACTGTGCAAAATAACAAGAAGAACAGGAGTCATGTTGTAAAAAGGCAGTCAGCTCCTGCTGTGTCACATTGCACAGCAGCCAGGCTTTGAATTGACAGTTATCTGCTAACTTAAGTTACAAAGGATTACCCCCAGGGTGGTGTAAATAGCAGTAGGTTCAGTTAAAATGCAATGCAACATATGCAATATGTGTTATCTTTCCTTAATTATATTTTTGTTTTTAAAGATTGTTGCTAGGGGGAACCTGGTGCTCAGTGGAAACAAGGAAATCAAAATTAGCAGAGACACTGGTAACTTTTTGCTTCAAATAAGTCTACTAAGCATTGCATAGGTGGCATTATATTTTTGCCGACATCTATTCTTGCATAATGGTATATTCCACAACACAAGCAATTCTGTATCTATGTTTGAAAGCCCCATGCCACATCTTCTCCCTCTTGGCAGGAGAGAAAGTATGTGCCGTGGTTTTCAAAAATGAGTATATAATTAATAGCCAGGACAATCGCTTTATGCATAGCAAAGACAATAAATCTAAAGCTAGAACTGCTAATTTAGTATTTTTGCTTCATGTCTTTAAAAATATTAAGACTGGCACTGATTATATTATGATTCGTTGATACTCAGAGAGGTTGCACACTGATCAAGTTTTTCCAGACACCTTGTAATGCCGCACTGATCACCAGCATTTGTTTAATCTAACACTGCTGTCTTCACCTATAAACAAGCCCCCGTTTTCCGGGAAACAATCGCCTGACCAAACATGGTTGCTCCTGGGGCAGGCGTCAGCACTAGGCATACCTGGGCAGGTTCCGGGGCTCTTGCACCTTGGGAGGGCCCACCATTCCCTCTACCATGGGCAACCCCTATGCATGATGCAGGGCTGTGCAATATCGAGGACTAAGGATTCTTAGCCAGGGGCAGATTGGCCATTTGCAGAAACTTTCTTTCTTTCAGTCCTTCTATTCTTTTCTTTCTTTTTTCCTTCTATTATTTCTGTCGGTCCTTCTATTTTTTTGTTTCTCAACTTCTATTCTTTTCTTTTTTTCATCTATTTTGTTTATTTTTTTCCGATCTGTTAAATCTTCCATTTTTTTTCTTCTCTTTTGTTCTTATATTCTTTCTTTCCTTCTCTTTTTTTCTGCCATTCCATCTCTATAAATTTCTGCTTTCATTTCATTAATTCTTTCTTTGTTTCTGTCATTGCTTTTATTCTTTCTTTGCTTCTGTAATCCATTTATTTATTTTCTTCCTTTTTTCCTTTCTTTCTTTCTTTCATTCATTCTAAGCTTTTGTTACTTCTTTCTTTGTTGAGTTCCTCTTTTTATCATATTTCTTTCCATCTATTCTTTGTTTCTTTGAATCTAACCTTTTTTGTCATGTTTCTTCTTCTTTCCTTATATTCCTTTTTTTTGGTCATTCCTTTTCTCTCTTTCTGTAATTTCTTCTATCCTTTCTATTTTCTTTCTGTCATACCCTCTAATTCTATTATTTTTTTCTTTTTATTCTTTGCCAAAATCCACCATACAAACTTCACTACCATGTATGGAGTGTCATACCACACCACTAGGGGCCCATTGAGACATTATCGCCCTGGGGCCCACATAAAGCTGGGGCCAGCCCTGGTTGCTCCTCAGTACTTAAGGGTGCACAGGATGACACTTGAGGCCACAAAGGCTGATATACAACAGGGCAAAACAGAGTAAAATTTACACAAGGGAAATTAGAGATAGCCAGGTCAGCAACAGATTATCAGTCCTACCAGTGTCTTAACAGATGGCGAAAACAGAGGCGAAGTCCAGGAAAAGACGATCATCAAAGCTGGATTCAGGCAAAAACGTAATCAAAATGCATAGCAAAAAAGTCCAGTCAGCAGGAGAAAAACAGACCAAAACACACCAAAAGCTTGACACTATGAAAGGAAGTGTGTTTTGAAGTCTGGACAGCTTTATGCCTAATAGGAGGTTGGAAGGCTGGAGCTGCACAGCAGTTGCCTAATTGGCCTACTACTTCTAGGAAGCTGGATGGAACTTTTAATGTTAACCTTTAAATGCCCATTAAGCTTCGCTGACCTAATACCATGGTGCAAGGCATATTAGGCACAGGTCCCTAAGCGCTTCAGTCTGTGTTGCCGCAATTATGCATGGATGCTTTGAACAGTGCAGACAGGTAAAGGTTTGGATCTAACATTACACTCCTTTGAGGAACAAAGGGGGGTGGGAGCAGCTCAATCACTATTTATACAAAATCATCAACATTATTATTCAGGGCCTGGGAACTAATTTACTGCCCAGTTTAACCCTCTCATCAACTAAATATCAAGCAACAAACATGTCTAGCTATGTGGAAAGACAGAGATTTGGTTGCATATATCTGCAGATACATGTGGAAGCCACACTGCCCCGGCAAGGCACTCTGTATTTAGTGTGGTCCCTACTCTTAATTCTGAGTCCCCAAAGTTGGGACATGCAATGCAGACAAATATCAGAGCTACTCACCTGGGAAGCAGCCAGCCTCCCTTTAGAACACTTCACAGGGAGAAATCCATATTGACTGAATCCCTCCCTGCTTGTGCTCATGGCAATTCAAATGAACAAAGGGGGTGGGAGCAGCTCAATCACTATTTATACAAAATCATCAACATTATTATTCAGGGCCTGGGAACTAATTTACTGCCCAGTTTAACCCTCTCATCAACTAAATATCAAGCAACAAACATGTCTAGCTTTGTGGAAAGACAGAGATTTGGTTGCATATATCTGCAGATACATGTGGAAGCCACACTGCCCCGGCAAGGCACTCTGTATTTAGTGTGGTCCCTACTCTTAATTCTGAGTCCCCAAAGTTGGGACATGCAATGCAGACAAATATCTGAGAGCTACTCACCTGGGAAGCAGCCAGCCTCCCTTTAGAACACTTCACAGGGAGAAATCCATATTGACTGAATCCCTCCCTGCTTGTGCTCATGGCAATTCAAATGAACAAAGGGGGGTGGGAGCAGCTCAATCACTATTTATACAAAATCATCAACATTATTATTCAGGGCCTGGGAACTAATTTACTGCCCAGTTTAACCCTCTCATCAACTAAATATCAAGCAACAAACATGTCTAGCTATGTGGAAAGACAGAGATTTGGTTGCATGCTCCCACCCCTCTTTATTCATTTGAATTGCCATGAGCAGGGAGGAATTCAGTCAATATGGATTTCTCCCTGTGAAGTGTTCTAAAGGGAGGCTGGCTGCTTCCCAGGTGAGTAGCTCTCAGATATTTGTCTGCATTGCATGTCCTAACTTGGGGACTCAGAATTAAGAGTAGGGACCACACTGAATACAGAGTGCCTTGCCGGGGCAGTGTGGCTTCCACATGTATCTGCAGATATATGCAACCAAATCTCTGTCTTTCTACATAGCTAGACATGTTTGTTGCTTGATATTTAGTTGATGAGAGGGTTAAACTGGGCGGTAAATTAGTTCCCAGGCCCTGAATAATAATGTTGATAATTTTGTATAAATAGTAGTGATTGAGCTGCTCCCACCCCCCCTTTATTCCTTTGAGGAACTAACACTGGTGGAGGGGGTGAGGTGGTAGGAGCCGAGTGAACAGCTGTCTTAAGCAACCAGACTTGACATTGGTGCATTTGAAAGATTTTGGCAGGGCTTACATGTGTGTGCTTTGGGTAATGCCAAATAAACTTTGGACCAAGTTTAGTAAAGGCTTGTATTGGGACAATATTATGTGTGGAAACCCAAACAGGCATTCCTGGACTAAATTCAGTTTCTTTAGAACGGTGACGGTCAGAAAACCTGCTCCAATGCCCGAAGCAGGTGCTGCTGAACTCTGGACCAGATTACCAACCTTTCAGGACAGGTAGATTTGAGGCAAAACCATAGAGAAAGACGAGAATTTTGGATCTCTACTACTTACACACTGGAATATCTGGGAGAATGCAGCTATGATACAGTTAGAAAGGCAAAATTGGTTCATTAACCAGTTCTGGACAGGGCAGAAAATCTTGAAAACTTCTGGATAGCTCCTTAATGTTTTTTGACCCTGGATTATATGTAATCATGAAGTTGAACCAATTGAAAAATAGGGCCCACCTTGCCTTTCTTGAAGTAGCTTGGCCCCTTATAATATACAAGTTACTTATGGTCTGTGAAGACTATAATTGGATGCTTCTCTTAGCAGGAGAAAACTTCCTAAAAAAGAAAGCACATTGATGTAATCAGGAACACCAGAAAACTGGGAGTGAACCACACCCACACCAAGCTGAGAGGCATCTACCTCAATGAAAAAGGGGTGATGGACATTGGGATGCACTAAGATAGGAGCAGAACAGAAGGCTTCCTTATGATGGTGAAAGGCCTGATTAGCTTTAGGAGGCCAATGTTCTGTATCTGCCCCTTTTTAGGTCAGATAAGTAAGTAAAGACACAACTAAAATTAAAAATGAATTTTCTATAAAGATTTGCTAAGCCAAGGAAGTGCTGTAAGGCTTTTAAATTAGACAATTGGAGCCAATTTGGAGCAGCCTCAACTTTAGCTGGCTCCATAGTTAGTCCCTGATCAGACACAATATAACCAAGGAAGGGGACATTCTGGACTTCAGACTGGCACTTCTCTAACTTGGCATATAGGTGATTCCCTCTGAAGTTTTGTAGTACTACCCCCCCCCCTACATGTTTACAATACTGAGGCAAAATAAAGCCTAGATGGGAGTCAGCAGTATGAAAATACATCAGCCAACTCAAGATAAGGCTGTGGCAAACTATCAAGACAGACACTGGACACATGTATAGGCATGGATAAACACTTTATTTTACAATTCCCAGTCAGTCCGGGGGCTGTGTTTACAGAGCCATGGGTGCGCCGAAGGGCATCCCAATTCGAAAAGCAAGTAATTTTGTAAGTAATTTGATACAAAATTTTGAAGTACTAGATGCTCACCATGCCCAAGTTGCTTAAACTGAACAGCCTTGCACAGTTGAAAATAAAAACTCCCTAAAACTCTCTTGCCCCATCTGCATACATGTTACTGACTGACTCACTGTCAGCACTTAGACTTGCTCTTACACCCTCTCAAAGTTGAAATGCCGCCTCACTGATTTTCCTTGGGTCCCAACCATTTAAGGCATCCCTGAGTTCTTTCCAAGCTTCCCAGTTGTTCTGCTGCCTGGATTTACCCCAACATAACCCAGCAGTACTTCCTCTTTGCAGGCTGCCTGTAGCTCCACAGGATGCCATTTTGAGGGTAAAATCGACCACTGCAGGAGTTACAAAAAGGTAAATGAATTTTTTTGTGCAGCAATCTGAAACTTCTGGCGATGCATATGAGCACATTTTTTTGTAAGGGTGTTGAACCAGTTTATGTTGATAATAAAGTGTGCAGGAGGTAGACCATGGGAGCATGGGTGAATCATAGTTCCCAATATTTCAACAAGTAATCTGTGGAGGAACTGGGGTGGAGCAGTGTCAAAAGATTGCTGCTAAAAGCTCAAGTGTTACTATAAGGAACCTGTGGAGAAATTGGGGCAAATGCCCCAAATGCGAGAGGAACAATGCCTTGCAAATGCCCAAAGACTTGTGCAACATACCATTATTGAAATTAGCTTTGGGACAGTTGAGAAGAGAACCAAGATTAATTTTATTATATTACATGTTGATCTCACCCTGCTATATATAGGAAGTCTATACATATTTTTTTAAAAAGGAAAAACATTATTTGCCCTACCACCAGTGGACCCAATGACCCAATGTCACTAACTCAAATTCACTGACTGTCGATTTTTCAACTACCTCTTCTGACAGTTTGTTCCAAGCATCTACTACTCTTTCTGTAAAATAATATTTTCTAACATTGCTCCTGATCTTCCCTCCAACAAGCTTTAGCTTGTGCCCCCTTGTTGTATAATTAAGTTTCTTCTTAAATACACTCCCCTCCTCAAACTTATTGAATCCTTTCACATATTTAAAGGTCTCAATAATGTCAATAATCCCTCCCTTCTTTCCTCCAGACTGTACAAATTAAGTTATTTAAGTCTTTCCTGATAAGTTTTAAGTTTAAGTCCTTCTACCATTTTTGATGCCCACCGTTGGACCCATGCTATTTGAAATGTCTTTTTGCAGGTAAGGACTCCTCACTAGGGCTCTATACAGCGGCATCACAACCTCCCTCTTCCTACTGGTGATGCTTCAAGCTATGCAGCCGAGCATCCTGCTTGCTTTTCCCACTGCCTGGCTACACTGTCCACTCATCTTTCCTCTGAGGTCCTGACTAACACAGTGCTGCCCATACAGTACTCAGAGCAGGGATTCCTTTTACCCAAGTGCATGATTTTGCATTAGAGACATTAAAGTCTAGTTTCCACAGTTCAGTTCATACTATCAGAATTCTTTCCATTTCAGAGCTGTCCGAATGCTACTAGCCAGGCCTCTGAGACACACTTTAACATCCATGGCTGATAGCATATAATTCAAAGAAAAATCTGCAAGATAGACTTCTCAGCAACAAAGTCACGTGGCTTTTGTCAGGTTAGCAGCTGGCATACAAAACACTAATGCCCTTATTCATCAAGCGATAGCGCCAGGTAGTGTCTGACGAGCGCCAGGTAGCGGCAGCTAACGGCGACTACCGACTCAAGTACGCCCGGCGGCGGTCACAATGACGCATTTATCAAGCAAAATGAGGCTAGCGCCGGCGAGAGCGACGGCTAGCGCGGCATTCGTCATGAAGCCGCCTGGACCGAACAGCGCCGCTGCAAATTCGCTCACAGCGCCAGATATGAGCTGTCGCTCCCTGGCGATGTCCAATGCATTTCAATGGAGCAATCTATAATTATTCATAATTAATTGGTATTAATTTTTTTTTTTTTTAAATGTCAAAAAATCGGAGACCACTTCTGCAATGTTAGGATTTATTTTTAAGGCAAAAAAAAAATTAAAAAAAATATGTGCAGAATTGATCTAACAGGTCTGAGATTAATGTATTCATATTACAAAATGATTCTAAAAACATGTATAATGTTACATTCAAAAAATATGGTTGTTTAGGGGTTAAAAACTAGTTAATACACATCGCCGCCAGCGCTCTGGGGTTTAAACAAGGAATGGACAGCGACAGCACATTCGGAGCGTGATTTGTTGATGAATATGAAGCTAGCCGTTCGCTCTGGCCATTCGTTGTCAGGCGCTCACATACAACGCTGGACCTGTGAAACAGCGACCCCCAGCCCGTATTCAACATTACCGCACACCGACTGAGTCGCTGTCATCAAGCTAATGCCGGCCAAGCACAGCGAATACTGGCTGGCGCTGAAAAAATCACACTACAGTCGCTTATCTGTCGCTACCTGCCGCTATTAATGAATCGGCCTCTAATAGTGCTAGGTAAAGATCCGTATAAGCACCCCATTGTACCTTTTTAAATTCACCATCTTTACACCAATTTCAACCATGGAAAGCTGATATCTCTAGAAAGGATTTCCTTAGGAAGTTGTCAAGTTGTTTTTGTACGTCATTTTGTCTGATATGCAATCTTTCTGTTTCTAGTGATGATGGACACCTTGGAGCTCCGTCTTTTTGTCACTGCAAATTTGGCTCCTACGGCACATATTCTTGCTTATGCGTTGCTTAGTAATCGAAGAATAGTAGCTGACACTGAAGTCTTTCAAATTTCCAAGTGCTTCAGCAATAAGGTAAGCCTATGCCTTTCATGTTGCAGGTAGCCTTGCTCCTTTAACATATGGTACATTTATATCCACTGCTTATAAATGTTGAAGGAGCATATAAAATATTAATATAGTTACTGTATTTTTTTTGCTCCATAAGACGCACCCACCCATAAAACACACCCAGGATTAGGAGGCGGAAAATAAGAAAAAAAGAAATATTCTAAATGTGCTAAAATACCCCCTACCCAATGACCCCATTACAGCCAGTGTGCAGGATTCTCCCAATCATCCTATTGCAGACCAGACATTACAGACTGTGTGGCATCCCACATTAGAGACAGTGTGTGGCATCCCACACTACAGGCAATGTGTGGCATTCCACATTACAGGCAGTGAGCGGCATCCCACATTACAAGCAGTGAGCGGCATCCCACATTACAGGCAGTGAGTGGCATCCCACATTACAGGCAGCAAGCACTATCCAACATTACAGACAGTGAGATGTATCCCACATTAAACGCAGTGAGCAGTATCCCACATTACAGACTGTGTGGCATCCCACATTAGAGACATTGTGGGACATCCCACACTACTGGCAATGTGTGGCATCCCACATTACAGGCAGTGAGCAGCATCCCACATTACAGGCAGTGAGCGGCATCCCACATTACAAGCAGTGAGCAGTATGCCACATTACAGGCAGTGTGGGGCAGCTCACATTACAGCCAGTGAGGGGCATCCCACATTACAGGCAGTGTGCATAGCATCCCAAATACAGGCAGTGTGTGTGGCATCCCAAATACAGGCAGTGTGCAGGCATCCCAAATACAGGCAGTGTGCAGGCATCCCAAATACAGGCAGTGTGCGGCATAGAAACATAGAAACATAGAAGGTTGACGGCAGAAGGAGACCATACGGTCCATCTAGTCTGCCCTTATGTGTATACTGTATGTTCTCTTTATCTTAGGATAGATGTGTGCTTTTCCCAGGCATGTTTAAATTCAGTGACTGTTGATGTTTCAACTACCTCTGCTGGAAGTTTGTTCCAAGCACCTACTACTCTTTCTGTAAAATAATATTTTCTAACATTGCTCCTGATCTTCCCCCCAACTAGCTTCAGGTTGTGCCCCCTTGTTCTATCGTTAAGTTTCTTCTTAAAAACACTTCCCTCCTGAACCTTATTCAATCCTTTCACATATTTAAAGGTCTCAATCATGTCCCCTCTCTCCCTTCTTTCCTCCAGACTGTACAAATTAAGTTCTTTAAGTCTCTCCTGATAAGTTTTAAGTGTCCTTCCACCATTTTCGTTGCCCGCCTTTGGACACGTTCTATTTGAATAATGTCTTTTTGCAGGTAAGGTCTCCAGAACTGCACACAGTATTCTAGCTGTGGCCTTACCAGGGCTCTATACAGCGGCATCACAACCTCCCTCTTCCTACTGGTGATGCCTCGAGCTATGCAGCCGAGCATCCTGCTTGCTTTTCCCACTGCCTGGCTACACTGTCCACTCATCTTGCAGCTATCAGTAATCAGTACCCCTAAATCTCTCTCCTCCGAGGTCCTGGCTAACACAGTACTGCCCATACGGTACTCAGAGCAGGGATTCCTTCTACCCAAGTGCATGATTTTACATTTAGAGACATTAAACTCTAGTTTCCACAGTTTTGACCATCTATCCAGTAAAGCTAAATCATTTTCCATGTTGCAGACACCTCCAGGAATATCCACCCTATTACTAACCTTTGTATCATCAGCAAACAGACAAACTTTTCCTACCAAGCCTTCTCCTATGTCACTTACAAATATATTAAAAAGAATGGGGCCCAGGACAGAGCCCTGCGGCACACCACTTGTAACTCGCCTTTGTTCAGATTGCACGCCATTTACAACAACGCTCTGATACCGATCCCTCAGCCAACTGGAAATCCACTGAACTATCCAGGGATTGAGTCCTACCTTCAATAACTTATCTATGAGCTCCTTATGTGGTACAGTGTCAAAGGCTTTGCTAAAATCCAGATAGGCGATATCCACAGCACCACCTTCATCTAACATTTTAGTGACATTGTCAAAGAAATCAATAAGATTGGTCTGACATGATCTGCCCTCAGTAAAGCCGTGCTGTTTTGGGTCCAATAGGTCATTAATTTTTAGATGGGTGTTTCCATTAATTTGACCACTATAGATGTTAAACTAACTGGCCTGTAATTACTGGCTTCTTCTCTACTCCCCTTTTTATGGATTGGTACGACATTGGCCATTCTCCAATCATCTGGAACCTCACCAGTTGAAAGGGAAGGGGATACATACATACATTCCCCAGCTCCCACGCAGCTGCCTCCCGCTGCCATAAACACACACACACTTATTACCGTTATCCGCTGCCTCCACTATCACTGCTGCTGCATCTGCTGCCGACCCTGTAGCTGCTGCTGCCCCTCACCTCTAGTTCCTCTCCGATGGCAGAGGCAGCGGACGGTGGCTAGGGCAGTGGACTCCAGTAATGTTTATGTATGTGTATGTTTTTTATGTCGGCAGGAGATGGCTGCTCTGGCGTGGGAACTGGGGAATGTAAGGTTTTTCTTTTGTTTACAATCACTTTATAAGATGCACTGACATTTTGCCCTCACATTTGGGGAAAAATAAGTGCGTCTTAAAGGGTGGGAAATACGGTATTTGTTTTTATTGAGTGACCAGAAATGCTTCTACATTTTCACTTAAAGCTTCAGTGATCAGGGATGACATAACTGAGATGGCAGATCGCTATCCAAATCATGTATTGTAGCTGCGCATTTAGATAGGCCTCCCGCGTGCAAACCCACAGCTATAGGTATGCCGGGAGTGCAGCCACAGCACCGACATGTGGCATAAGCTCCAGGAAAAGATGAGTTAATCAGGCTATCCGGGGGGGGGGGTCACAGAGCAGGGCATCCCAAGATGCCCCATAACGAAGCAAAGCAACAACCCCCAAAAAGTCTGGGGATGCCTAAATGTTCCACTTTGCTGACATTATGTGGAAGACTGTCCCACCAAATGTATAACCAATTGTACAACTAAGACCATTCTCTGGCTCTTTGTTTGAATATTAGTGGAATGTATGGATTGCCTGAGTGGTCAATCACCAACATCATTTAGGAAGCAGAGATATCCAGGTTGTGTTTTGAAAAGTATGTACAAGGACGGGCCTCCACCTAATTTCACATAGAGAGGGCGTGACGATTACACGAGTGATCAGATCTTGTGTGGGCGATCTTATATAATCGACCAATCGCACCACAACACACGTGTCACTGGAACTTTAGACATCCAATCAGCAGGTGTGAATTGCTGCCACCAGATATGTATGATCATAGCATATCTCTGCTGTTGAACTATTGGCAGTAGGTGGGTATGTGCCACTTCGAGACAGTAAAGTTCAAAGGGTTCAAAGTTAGGTTTGCTGGATCACCAGTTGCATACGATAAAAAGTCAGCTTGGGACCTTTCTCAGGTGGTTCATATAATATCTAGCATTTTTGGGGACATTCCCGGGGGAGGGAAGAGCAGGGGCCCTGCTTCCTGTGCCAGCTGTGCCTCATCACACCCCACAGGTTATCATCCATGATCTACTACCTTATGGGGGGTGCTGGGTCACCTTTGACTCAGGTTTGCGATCCACTGGGAGAGGGAAGCGAAAAAGAGGAGCCAGATAGGGCAAGTTGGGGGTTATTGCAAGTGACCCTTAAATTTTGCTGGTGAGGGGTCACTTAGAGATTAGAATTGCAGTAGATGGCCAGGAGTGAGAAGAGGGACACACACACACACACACACACACACACACACAGAAATACAGGAAGACATGTCATTCCAACACATATATGGATATATTACATATTCTGTCACAGAGGGAGCTTGCCAGTCCTTGGAACGCCTCCTCCATTACAGTCAATGGAGTGGGCATGCTCTGGATGTTGTGAATGATCATAGTGGATGGCCTGTCATCATGGAGGCTGAAGTGACCGACAATCAGGCTCGGATCTGACAGTCAGGTAAAATCCAGAGAACTGAATTAGGAGCAATCATCTTTGGGGGACAAATGATGAATATGACACATTGCGTCCTCTGCAGCGTGCAGCTCCCACCGCAGCCATAACGGGAGCTCCTTATTGCAAACAATAATAGCTGTTTGCTGTTTGCCATTTGGGATGCCATGGGGGGAAAGCCAGTGGACGGCTCTGGAATCTTTTAGATGCCAGGGGGGCCACTGGTGGGATTTGTTAGCTATAATGTTCCCAACAGAATCTGGTCACATTTTGTTACACCACTGCTGAAAATGGAAATGAGATGTGTTTAGAGTGCCACATTTTGTCCTATATAATATAGGTCTGAAAATAGGCTAAAGAGCCTCAAGGATATGAGGCTGTAGGGACAGACTTATACCCAGTTTGCCAGGATATTACAAGAGATATTACATGTAAATAAAATGTTCTGCCATGTACAGAAACTTTCTTGGTCAGTGGTAATTGTTCTAACCCACCAATTACCACTGCCTGCATGGCCCAAGTTTTGGAGAAATGTGCTGCTTTCTTATGGAGGTTTGTATGGCTGGTAACAGGAAACATCTGCACATAGGAAGGAAGAAGGTGTGGTTGCTGAATGTGTATGCTGTTGTTTCCTGTCGCCAGTTGGATGGAGCTCCACTGAGAAAAAAGTATTTCTCCATTACGGGGCATGTCTTTGGGTCGACTTTAAGCATGCTTTGTTTATGCGTGCAGGATTCCACCCATGGGTACCCAAAACTTTTATGCATTTTATCTTTTATATTTCACTTTTATTCATTTTAAATGTATGATAGCATAGTATAGAGATACTGTAACACTGCCTTCTCCCTAACTCTTTTTCATGATGACTGGGTCGA
This sequence comes from Gastrophryne carolinensis, assembly GCA_027917425.1. Classification (NCBI taxonomy): domain Eukaryota; kingdom Metazoa; phylum Chordata; class Amphibia; order Anura; family Microhylidae; genus Gastrophryne; species Gastrophryne carolinensis. The sequence goes on along the minus strand of CM051235.1, from coordinate 520,045,407 downwards.
TTCAGAGCCAGGTGAGAATTATCACTCATTTTTTAAGAGAGAAAATATCCATTGACTTTCATTGTCTACCTTGGGACTGATTCAGAGCCAGGTGAAAATTTACATCCAGTAGACAATTAAAAGTCAGTGACAGTTTTCTCTCCTAAAGAAGGAGTGAGAATTCTCACCTGGCTCTGAATCAACACCAAATGTCATGTCATGTCTTTCAAGGTAACACTGGCCTTTTCAGAGCAAGAAGTTACCCCAGGCTCGCAAGCTACTCTCCATGTGAATGCCCAGCCGGGGTCTATGTGTTCTATAAGAGCGGTGGATGAGGGAGTCCTGCTCCTGAGGCCAGAATCGGAGCTCACCAGTGATGCGGTAGGAGGTATTCTTTGAAATAAGAAAACAGTCAACATGACATCATTGACATTCAGTAATTTAGTAAAGGAAGAGATGGACTTGCAACATGCCTTGAAAGCCTCAATGCCTCCACCAATCAATGGACTGTCTCTGAAGTATGCAGTGTGTTTCTGTGTCTCCAGGTACTGGCTGGTTGTGGCTGAAGTGGCTCTGCATTTGACCGGGGGGGGGGGGGGGGGGGCAGGTATTCCTAATTTGGCCAAAGGCCTCTGCACCCCTACCAGCCTGGAGGGTTGCTTTAATGTGGACCAAAACTCTAAATAGAGTTTTAATCCAAATTTTGTTCCTGCCAAGGATCACACTATACTTTGAAGTATACCAAACTCTTTAAACCTGGCCAAAAAGATGTCCAGGCTAAAAGGCTTTCCAGGGGCAATCAGGAGAAACACTAGCTAATGCAAAAACACAACAATTATAAGTATATATTATGCCTGGTGTCACTCATGATTATCTGAGTCTGTCATGCTTTTATAGCTAGTGATCACATAAAGTGTCTAAATGTTCCTTTGTTCTACCAGTGAACTTTTGCACAGCAAAACAAAGTAGCAGGGGAAGAAAATGATACATGCTTTTCCACACACAAAAAAAAAAATACAAACCGTGTGGCTTGCATATGTATTCAGTCACCCCTGTACTCTTAAATCCCTAAATAAAGTTCAGTTGCATTTAGAAGACACCTAATTATTAAATAAAATTCACCTGTATGTAAGTATCAATTCTTTGTGAAGAAAATGAGCTCTATCGCAAAATAAATGGTCTAAATATAGAATGAGAAGTGATTACGCACACACCCTACATCAAAATATTATTGCCAAGATTATAATTTATTTTATTTTTTTTACAAAAAGGAAAAATAAATAGGATTGACGGCTTTGAGCATGTACCATTCTGCTTTTATGGGGGAGGACTTCTCCAATGTAACGGCTCGTTTCCTGAGCCAGACTGTGTTGCAATAACAGCTTCTTGCCATTGCAGTTCTCCTATTTAGAAGGGCAATGGTATGTTTAGAAACCTGTCAGCCATCGTGCACTGTTTTTCTAATAAATGAAAACAATAAGCTTGTCTGATTTTATTTCAGTTGAGGTGTATAGGTAACCTCCTTGAATTTTTATACAGGGTTTTAATATTAGACAATAGTGCTCGGCAAACCCGAACCGTAAAGTTTGGGTTCGTACCAAACTCTGCAAGTTCAGTTTCCCAAACTCGAAAACAGACATCAGCCAGAATACTGTGTTTGAGTTTGGCGTTCAGCCCGCACACGGCAGCCCATAAACCAGCTTCACCTAAAGGGTTCAGAAGCAGGAAGCTGCTGTACAACTTACCTGAGCCTCAATTCGGTCTTTGGTCATGGTCGGCATTCCTGTTAAATGTGGATCAGGTTCAGGTCGCCGAGCCCAAACTTTTATTTTATTTAAAGTTCAGCTGAACTTGCCGAACCCAAACATTGGGGGGGGGGGCCCAACCCTATTAGACAAATTTGTGATAGAGCTCTTTTAAGCTAAAGCTATTTAAAAAAAAACTAACTAATAACTTAAGCCCTAAACAATATTGTTCATTCATTTTATCAGGTATACAGATTCTTGGCAGAGAGAAACCGCTATGGCTACCCCTATACTGTAAGAGAGGACGATCATATATGTCAGAATCCACGTGTAGCAATTTTGTATAGAGGAGATAAAAGAAGAAAACGATCCCTTTATTTGCCACCTTTTGATCAATCCTCAGACGCTGATGTGTTCATGCTTATACAGGTATTTTTAATTTGTATTTTTTGCAAGGCAGCTCGGTAAATGCAACATGCTGTGACTGGAGATGTACGATCTTCAGAAAATTTGGGTTCATCTGAATTGAATTGAATTGAATTTTTAGATTTGTTAAAAAAAAATCAGCTTCTCCATGCTCCAGTGGTATGGATGTCCTTCCCCCCTGCACTGGGCTCCCACCAGCTAGCGGGCAAGATGGCAGGGCGAAGGATCTGTGTCCTCTGCCCTGCTACAGAGCCTCGTAGATCACCTATGCTGAGGGTGGGAATCCTGCCCCGAGGATCAGGAGGGAGGAGACGAGTGTCAGCTACTTGCCTGCATATCTGCTCCCTGACGCTCCAGTCCGGGGAACGGCGATGGGGGCTGTCTCAGCAGTGCTAGAAGTTAGCTGGTGCAGTTGACAGCATGCCCAGCTTCCCTCTCACCCCTTCTGCTTTGCTATACACCACACAGTTAGAAGGGAGCAGGTTGCCGCAAAGGAAGGAGGCCCAGCTGTGCAGAGGCACCTACACCCCCACAGCAAAGTGGGAACAGGAGAAGCCGGCCATGCTTTCAGTTGCACAAGCCAACTTCAGGCACTGCTAAGACAGCCTCCACCCCCAGCCACAGGACCGGAGCAACAAGGGAGCTGGTAAAGTGATTGACAGTGTGTTTGTTGTTTTTTTTTTAATTTGTAAATAGTGGAATTTTCCCTGAAATTCTAAGTAAATTCATATTCCTTAGAATCAGCTCGCTCATCACTAGCTGTAACCAAAAGTATTAATCCCTAGAAGGCATTGTGATGACAAAAGTCATGTGTCATACTGTATTTCTGAATAAGCAAATTGTCTAGCCTTGCCATTATCTGTCTTTAATCCATGTGTCATAGATCTGAATGCTCTAGTTGTTGTCTGGCCTAGCTGGCCTCCATTGTCTATTGCTATTTTTCCTCTTCTTTTACCCATGTGACCCATAAAGAAAATTAGTGAAAACTAAATAGAGAATAGAGCTAGGCTAGGCAAATGGCAGTTGGGGTGTCCAGATGAAGCAGCCGCACAGAGTACCTTCATCCTAGGGGTGCTAATGGCCACTAGATGTTTTCCATATTTAGCAGGTTTTTTTTCTTTAATGCAACAATGCCATTTGAGCCAAGTGGGGGAAATGTGTGCCATTCCCTGTTATAGTTTCTTCTTTTGGTACCAGTAGGAACAAAAGGAGCCATTAAAGGGGATAGCATATCATGGTATTGCTCTTGTGACTTGATTCCTACAGTCCAATAACCGGGATGGACTCGGACCATAAATCATCCCGGGAATTTACTGGTCCCCAATCAACAAGTCTACTACCTATCACTGTGCTGCTGAGCCCTTTTCACAGGATGCTTCCCAGCCAGTCAATAAGCATTGCCTTGACAGATCATGGAAAGAGGTCGATATGGCCCACATAACCATGATGCTGGAGCTATAAACATAGCAGGGGCAAAACATGGTCTGGGTGTTGTCCTTGGCGTGTACTGTTGGCCTGGGGAAAAGTGTTGGGGGACTTTTGGAAGGTTGTTATCTGGGGGGGGGGTTACTTAAGTGAGTTGCCAGCCCAGTCATCCCCAAAGCAGTGTGGCCCACTGGGAATTTTGAGTCCGCCCCTGCCCATAAAAAAGTGAATGTGTTATATTTAGTAAATACAATTACATTGAGTATACTATTACTACCATCAAGGAGTCACATGTTTATTATGCATGTCATCTGTTGGTCTTTGGGGTTTCCTGCAAACTTTTTAAGATTAATCTCTCTTATTTCTCCTTCTGATGGTTTGCAATGAGTTTCACAGTCATTCTATGAGGCCTTCAATGGCCTATAATGCATCTGCTGCTAAATATAAAAAAAACATCTATTCACCTTGTTCCAGGCCAGCTGATGCTAAAATGAACAAAATACATTTTCCTCTAATATTGGAGTTTGATTTTCAGCAACTGTGCACTACCCTGTTGGCTCTAGTTTGCCTACGTGTCCTCAGTAACAAACAGGCAGGTTCCTTCACTTATCAGGGGAGAGGAACATACCAAAAACAGACATGCCGAGCATTCATCTCAGCATTGCTGGCCTAAAGGGCATAAGAAACAGGGCAGAACAGAAGGAGCATTTTCTGCTGTCAGCTCTTTACTAGATCAGCTGACAGAGTGCTTAGCCTTGTCCTAGACCAAGTGTACAGATACATGAGTAATGACTCTTTGAAGACTTGGAAATATATATATCAAATGTAGTTCTTGATTATGCAGTTACTATAACTTTTTTTTTACTTTTAGCGGATTGGAATGAAGGTCCTTACAAGCGCAAAGATAAAGAAGCTTGTGCAATGTCGTCATTTCCCACCAATTGCAGCCTTAATGAGCCATCATGGATCAGAGTCTGGTAAAATTCATTAATTTGATTAAGTTCTACCACACCGAAACATCTTCTACAGTGCTTTAGAGTAGGCAGAACATTAGACAACTCTTCATTGTCTAATCATATATAATTGTTGTCTGTCATATACAAAGCAACATACAGTACATGGCAACAAAGTCCTAAAGAGGAACTCAAAGTCAAGTCAAGTTGCTCTAACCCCACAGAACACTGATCCTGATTTAGGGTGCCCTGTTGCACATTCTCTCCCCACAACTTTATACTGGGCAGCTGATACTTACCACATCTGTGTATGCCAACCAATCATGCAATTGCTGTGACCTCGCACAGAGCCCAATTCCCATGGGGTCTGAGCTGCAATATTCTTGTGCCCTCTGTCTGCTCATCTCGGTGGCAGGCCATCAAATTGCCACACAGTTGAGACACAGTGGGAATGAGGCTCTATGCCATGCTAGGTCAGTTTTCTAACTGCCTTACGAGGCAGAGCACTGAGTAAGGGAGACCCTAATATGAGCAGCATTGGGTGCTGACTCATGTGTAGACTCCTAACTCAGAAGTACTTTCCCCAGTCTGCAGCATTGCCCATTGTAAAAACAATGGCACCAACCTTGATACCATTTTTATAAGGACTGTTGGTGCTCTCTTCAAAGCAGTGGAGAAACGACCACACACACACCAATGCAAACCTGATAACTAGGCATCCCCTACTTACTATTTTCTGGTTCCCTTGTGGGGACTTGGCCTCACATAACAACGTACAGCCAGTGAGGATCATGGGATGAGTTTACACATTACCGTGTGCCTGTTTGCCCAGCAAATGTGACTGACCACTGTTTGTCACATGTGGATGGGGGCTGGGTCAAAAAAGCCAGGAAGGAGTAACTACAGGCTGCCTGTTATTAGTCGGTCGAGGGAGAACTGTGCCTACCCCCTCACATTAAAGTGTCATGTATATATATATATATATATATATATATATATATATATATATATATATATATTGAGTTTATGGTTATTGGCCATGCCTTCAAAATAAAATACGCAGAACAGGTTCACTTAAAATGGACCTATACGATCTTGGCAACTCTGGCTCTGGTAGCCTCTGGGTCTAAAAGAACCTGGGGGGGGGGAGTGTGTAGTGGTTTCCTCCCCCTTATAGGAAAAGGTGAGCATCTCTATATGAGTGGGTAGGTAAGGTTACATATCCATAGTGGAACAGGACGCACAAAGGTGAAAAGGAAGGTTAAGGTCAGTATAAATAATAAGAATTGAAATGGTACATATATAAACATAATTGTAAATATAACTTTAATTATGACTATGTTGTTGCATATTGATTCCAAAGACATCATTAAAACAAGTCTATATATGGCAACTGTAAGACTCCAGGATCCTCCAGGGCACAGTCACAGGCACACAAGGGGGGAATTAACTCAAAATGGCTTACTTTGACATCCACAAAGCCAACCTAAAGGCTCTGTCACCCCTCATTAACTAAACCTGTAACCCCTGGATTTTATTCCTACCGGGAGAAGAAAACCACAAGCTTGGTGGGAGTTTTATTCAGTTCGGGTGTATAAGTGACCCCTTCCTTTAATTAGCCAAGGTGTTTATATGGATTTTGATATTATACAATTTCATGATAGTGCTCCTTTCTACAGCTTATAAACAGGAAACACAGGTCTTCACAGCAACTGTTTCCCACAGTTTCAGGGGGCCCTCTAGGCCTACTCCCAGTTCATATAAGGGTGCTGGCAGCTATTTTGCTTTTTGCATGAGTTCACTGGTGGTCTAGTAGGAGGATCAAAGCAGGGCACCTGAGCCGGAACTATGTCACTGGCTGAGGCTGGCGCCACTCCTGTGATAAGAAGGAGCTGGCTTGTGCACAGGGTGAAGCTACAAAGGGCATGATGACAGAAGAAGGGCCATTCAGGATGAGAACTAAGACGTGTTGTGTATGCTTGTTTGTGTGTGTGTTGTGTTTGTTGTCTCTCTCTGTGTTGGGGGGCTTGTCTGCATTTGTGTGTGGGGGGGCTTTCCTACATGTGTGGGGGACATGCATGTTTGGGTGGGCTTGCCTGCATGTATGGGTGGGGGTTTCCTGCATATGTGGGGGGGGGGGCTCACCTGTATGTGTGGAAGGGGCTTTCCTGCATGTGTGTGGGGGGCTTGCCTGTGTGTTGGGGGCTTGTCTGACTGTGTGAGGGGCTACCTGTGTGGGGGACCTTGTGTGAGTGGACGGGCTTGCCTACATGTATAAGGGACTAGCCTGCATGTGTGTGGGGGCGTTGCCTGTATTATTATGTAACTCTTAAGTGGGGCTTCCCCTAAAGGGTGTGGCTGGGGGACATGGCTGGGGGTGAGACCTAACTGGAAAAATAAAATTGGTGGTGAGCTAAGCACACCACTGCACATGTCTCTCTATGCAATGAACAAAAGTTGAGAAGTATAGATCGGTACTGGACAGGGCTAATTGACCAGCAGGACCCACCCAGTTTGCTTACAAGCCAGACTCCAGGACCGTATAGAGCAGTGGTCCCCAACCTTGTCCTCAAGGCCCACGAACAGCTCATGTTTTGTGGATCTCCACATGGCCAGCTCTATAGCTTTGCTGCTGCAGTAATTACTCCACCTGTGCATCTGTGTGGAGATCTGCAAAACCTGGCCCATTGGTGGACCTGGGGGACAGGGTTGGGAACCCCTGCTATAGAGCACCTTACCGTCAGCCCCTTAAAGGGCCGGTAACAACAATAATGACACTCTTTCCTGGAGTCTGCTTGTAGCCTAACCCAGTACTTTCCGATCCAAAAATGTTCAAATAAGGCATTTTTACACTATGTGGCAGACACCCTGCCACACAACATTACAAATAACTTAATACTCCACACACATTGCAGCATTATCAGTGGCCCAATCACGTTTTCTGTTCTTCCTCAATAAATTAGTTGTGTATTCTCCTTCAAAAATTAATCCAAAGTGACTGAGAAATGGTAAAATAATTTCTTATTTGTAATCATTCTATAGGGTTGTTTTAGCATGTGAGATTTTTTTCTTCTCACTTTTTTGAGATTAAAAATATTATAGCGATTTTTTTCCTTTAAACATTTGCACAGCTAAAAATTGCGCTGAATTGCACTAAGGCTAAAAATCATTGCAACATTTATTTCTCACCCAAAAAACTGAGAAAAAAAATTCTCACGGTGTTGAATAAGCCCTAATGTCTTGATGTGTCTGGATACTGTAAATGTCAGCAAACCGCTTTGTTGACAAAGGAGCTGTGGGAGGGGGGGTAAAGAAATAAAAAATGATTTATGAGTGAACATGGCTAAATAAATGATTCTATTGCAGAACCGTATAATAATTACGAGCAACCAGCTGTGATAGAGGAGGACTTTGATGACTTTGATAACACATACATCCAAATATCTGTTACTGTTGCTGAAATGATCAAGAGGATTCGTGACAAGTTTCCAGAAACTTTGGCCTGGAAGTTGGTCACTATAGGGTGAGATTATTGATCTAAAACTGATCTAGATTTAAATTCTGAATAACTGCATTTCATAACAATTTTTCACCCTAAAAAACACACCGACCAATAAGACACACCTAGGTTTGGTAAAAGAAAATAATAGAAAAATAGGCAGATCCCCTCCATCCCCGAAAACAAGAAGCGTGTACAGTCCCACTCCCCTATATAACAGGTAGCGTGCAGAACACCCCCAACTCACCCTCTAACAGTTAGTGTGGCAGATCCCCCCCACCATCCCCGGCCTCTGCCCGCCCATTCACTTGAGTAAGCCGCCGCTCCATGCACCACCCAGCTGCACTGCGTGATCAGAGGTGGTTGGCTTCTTCCGCATAGAGGGTTGCAGGGAGGAAAGACATTTTTTTTCACAGCCTCAGGAGGGTTGGAATTGGGGGGGATCTGCCACACAGTTATACGGTGGGTTGGGGGTGTATATTTGTCCCATAATACCCTGGTTTATTTTCCCCAGCTTTTGGAGAAAAAATATGGTATATCAAGTCAAGCAACATCTCGTAGGTTCATTCCAAACTTGGATGATGCACAGTCTATTAGGGACCCACACATTTATCCCTGTGATTTTTCAGGCTGACATGTTGCCGATCTCTTAGAGTGACAGTACACTAAAAATAATTTCCAATATTTTACAGGGTCCTCTAGCATATACAATAAAACTTCCCCAACTATTCACAGCCCCACACAAGCTTTATTTACCGTACTGCAAAAACTGTCTGGTTCCTTGCAGGAGGTCTCCAGTATGGTCTAGACTCACAAAACTACACACGAGCAGGCTTCATTACTAGCGCCAGCAATCGGCAATCTGTGATCGCCTATCGGGCGCTGTAACAGAGCGCCTCAGTCGCTGTAGTAACCCAGCTGGCATTGATGAATGTGATGTATGTTGGGCATTCTAAAACCAGTACAGCGTTGCAAGGAGTGAAAGGTATGGCCAGCTGATTGCGACTGACTCTCAGCAACTCACATCATATTCAACAAAAAAACAGACTCACAGAGCGTAGGTCTGTTTTTGAACACATATCCACCAGTAACAAAGCGAAAGCACATGGAATTGTTGTAACAATTACATTGTTACATTGTTATAATATGTGACATTAATACTTTAATACCAGACCTGTAATGATAATTCTGCATAAAAATATAAAAAATCAAAAAAGTTTTGAAAAATGACTTTTTCTAGACCAGGTGAGGTGACACAATTATTTGAGAGGAAAAAAAAAATTAGAAACAAAAAACCCTGTTTAAACAGAAGAAAGGGAACGTCCATTGAAATGTATAGGAGAGCGACCTGGCGCTCTGTAAGCTAGGGCACCGGCGCTATACGCTGAGCTGCCTGAATCTCCTCCATAAATGTGGTATTGCACACAGCACCCAGCGTTCACCAGACGCTGGCTGCCGCTACGAGGCACTACCTGGCGCTATCCCTTGATGAACAACTCCCCTAAGTCTCACACTGGGTGCCAGATTTGTAGCACACACAGGGAGCAGTGTGGTGTAAATGCAGTTCAAGTATTCTTATTCACAGTCTTTTGGAGGATAGGTGCACACATGCTTTAAAAAAGACAGCAGAGCTCCTCTTTATTTATGTCCTTCCAAGCAATACAGCAAAACCTTGGTACATGGCACAGCAACCTCTCTATGAAGTGCAACAGTTGTTTTCTGCTCCCCAATTTTCCACAGTGGGTTGATTACACCTGGTGTTAAAATTACCTTTTGTAGAAATGAAGCCTGCTTTGTCCCCCTCAAAAAAAATGCCGCCATCTTTGTACACCCGGAAGCTGATTTATTTCCCCGTTTCCCAGGACCTCCTCCAAATCCTGCACCTATGAGGAAATCTGTCAGAGATTATTGTATACACAGCTTTGACGTGCAGGCCAGTGGGTAGTTGGCAGGGGATGTGCACAGGGCAATTAGCTGTGTAGCATGCAAAGCTCCGAATGAGGATGCATATCAAGGCAATGGAAACCAGGATGGAACTCTCGTTCCCGTGCCTTCTTTCTGAGCTGCCTCACGGGTACACACAATTGCAATTGCGGTCTGTTTGCTGGGGGATACTGGTTATCAGTGCAGATTCTGCAGCCTAGGAATGCGAAAGTAGAACAGCAAAGCTGCAAAGATTAGGAAGAAGCAAGGTTTATCATGGGCTAGGGAGGTGTAAAAATGTATTTGGTTTACACTGTTGGTCCACACGGCTACCTTCTGAACTCCCTCGGTTCCCTGCTTCCAGGTTGGTCTACACTTATCTGCCCCATTTATAAATAGGAACTCACTTACTCACTAAGGACTCTAACCTTTTATTCGGTGCTGGTCTTGCCAACCTCAAGGTCATAAGCCACATTTGTATGGTATCTACCACACATCTAATTTATCACAGACTACAGCTACAGTTTTTACTTTAACTGAACCATATAATCTAATCCACTGTTTCCCAACCTGCGGTACACGTACCCCGGTGGAGTACAGTGTTCAAGGCAGTGTTCAAGGGTACACCAACAGAGTTGCTCAAATAGGTCTGATATATTATTTTAACAGTAAAACATTATTCTTTCTTGCTTCAAAAAAGTGTTTCAAGGCCAGTGACCTACTTATTTTACATTAGTAATCAATCCCCCCTTTTCAGGGTGCTTGGTTGCAACTGCTTGTCCCTAGCCGGATAACAGTGCCATCTTGTGTCCTAATGATTAATTGCATTCAATACAGTCCTATTACACCTAATGGGTCTAGAAAGGTTTTAGAATGTTTTAGTTCCAACAGTAACTGACAACACTAAACACCACTAGTGCACACACGACCCATGTCCCACAAATGGCTCTGGTTAGTGGTTTTCTGGGCACATTTACACTGGCAGAATTTGAAGGCTAAAGCAGTTACAGTTAAATATTAATATGCAACGACCTACAGCTACCAGTTTGAACATACACATAACTGAAATGATTAACATGGCTTAGTGCACTGTAATTTTTTTAACTTAGGTATATGTGCATGTTTGTATTTACCTTAGGGATTGATGCAAATTAGTCGGCTTTTGTCTTTTATTATACCTCAGTTAACAATTTTCTTTGCTCATTTCCAAAATTAGAGATTCTGGACAAGCTGATATTGAAATCCAAGTTCCTCATTCCATTACTCAATGGAAATGCATGGCATTTTGTATGGGAGATGCAGGACTGGGCATTGCTACTCCAACCTCCCTGACAGTCCTTCAGCCATTCTTTGCATTAATGAGTTTGCCATTTTCTGTGGTCAGAAACGAACATTTCAAAATCATGGTATCAGTATTTAGCTACGAAACGTATCCAATGATGGTAAGTACTATTACATGATAATAAAGTGGATCTAAACCTCCCTGGAAACAATGCAGGGACTCTAACTTGTATGTAAGCCCCCAAGATGATACTCTCTTTTACTCATTGATATCTATATGACAAGGAAAAAGCTGCAAACTACAGAGCCACATGTTTCTTGTAAGAGAAGGAGTGGCTGCAACATGCCCATGCAGTTGGTTTCTGTCCCTACTGAATGTAGCTCCACAAGGAAATATCTCTCTAGTGCAGTACACACTGATAGTGTGACAGGGTAGATTAGGTTTGATTAGTGTATCTCTGGACAGTCCCAGAGGTGATTTTTGTAATATAAATGTCAATATGGGTGGGTGTACTTGAGTTGTAGTAGGTGACAGGTTAACTTGAGTTAACTTGAGTTGTAGTAGGTGACATGTTAACTCATTAAAAGCCTGCAGAAACAGCCTTTGCTAAGGTCCCTTTGCCCTGTCTTCCCCCTGTTTAGCTTTTTTTAAATATTACTCTAAGGTTGAATAGGCTTCTAATATATTTTTTTTATAGACATCGGTGAGGTCAGGGGTCAGGTGCCAGGTAGTTTGGTGCAAAGAGATCTCTAACTGTTGCTTGACACTGTAGGGTATCAATAAAACTTTTCACAGTGGTTATGATTTTTTTAACCCATTCCTTCCTATGAAATATAATTTCAAGATTTTCCTGAACTTTTCTAATAATTTTGTTAATGAGAATGGGTCAGGGCAAGGTAATAATAAGGGATAATCTAATGTACTCTCTAGTGATGCTGGGGAGAAGGTGATTTAAAGTGGACCAAAACCCAGCTCAATCAGCTCGGGAATCTATGTCACGCTGTGTGAAACCCCCCAGGGCGCCCCATTTGCTTACCTCATTTCCTGGTCCTGACGAAGAACAGTGACTGTTCCTAAGTTCTCAAGATATTCCATTCCTTTAAGCTATTATTAGAAGGAAAGAGCGAACCCCCCAAAGTTCGGGTCCGGCAAGTTCTGAATAAATGTTTGGGTTCATAAACCCGATTTGAACCTGGTACCCATTGAAGTCAATGGGGACCTGACCTTTGGGTGGCGGCTGTGGCAGATTGTGCAGCAGGAAGTGCACTGCTGTAACTCGCTTCTGCCTGTGATCCTCTTCCTGTCAACCGCAGTGGTATTTGAATCTCCAGAAAGATGGCTGCCAGCTCCCGTGAGGATACTTTTAGTGCCAGCATCTTTTTGTAGCCCCAGCTACAGCCGGTTTCAGCAGCTTTTTCGAGTTTGTGCTGGACGACGAACATGGACTGAAGTCTGCACTCGCAAAGTTTGATATGAACCTTCCTCTTCACTAGTGATTAGGTCAGCTATATCCAGATCTTTAGCTCCTGCGGATCCATGTCAGAGGGTAAATGCTTGATTGTCTGCCAGGTCTGCCATATTGGTTGATGTTAGATCTGTCTATGTTTGCCACCAGTTAGTCAGTAGCTGATATTTGTAATACAGTTTAATACAGTGATTCACATTTATGTTATAAGCACATGATTAAGATTTACATTTGTCTCTGCAGATTACAGTCAGACTTCATTGTGACCCTGGCTTAGAAGTGAAGGATTGTTCTAACTGCTCAAACCCTCGGTGTCTCCACCCTGAGGAGAGTCTAGTCATAACATGGGATGCACATGCATCTGTCTCTGCGTCTGTGGGTAAATATCATTATTGCAATCATTCTTAAAGCGGACCAAAAGTGCAAAAATGACTTAGTCCAGACCAATACAACAAACAGTGCTCATATTTATCCCTCTCCAGGGCAGTGTATTATTATAAATTATAATTATTTATTGCATTACATAAAAATTAACCTTTTTCTTACTCCTGCTGGGGTAAATGTTAAAATCAAGATGGTGGTTCATGGACTGGTTTAACTGCTTTATATAAAAATGAAAAGATGGAATTGGGCTTTATGACTCTGTTCAATCCTATTCATTGCGCTAAGAGCTTGCATTTTGTGAGTATGCCAGAGTTTCACTGTATCAAATTATGTGCATATACATTTTTTTTGCAGAACAAATTTATGCCAATGCAGGTAGGGTACACTGCACTATACGTGTGTTACGCTTGCATTGCCATAGATTTCTATTGTCCATGTTTTAGTCTTTCCTTGTGTTAAAATACTGCACATACTGTTTTCCCAATGAGTTGTAGAATGTCGCAGATATATTTAAACTGGCCCATTAAAAATAATGGGCAGCATTCTTACTGTGTTGCCTAAGGGATCGAGGTTCAGGTAAGATTTGCGTGAGGGGATCCCCCAAGACACAATGTCACAATGTGGCCCCACACCCATTATATAGGATAAGATTGTGGGACCATTTCAGACTACTGTATTGCTATGACAACCACAACCATTGTATGTGGATAAATATCACCAACTGCAAAAGCAAAATGGTACATTCACAAAAGTATCACCCATAGCTCTTCCAGGAAAATGAAAAAAGATGAGCTTAGCTCTTCCCCTGCATTTTTATTATAGTACCATTTTTTATGTGATAGAGCCCCTTTAAAGTTCAACATAAGGGTTTCTTTTAACACTTAAAGTAAGTAACCAAGTAATTTGGAGTTAGAGGTATAGGAGGATTAAAGTCTGTCACCAGGAAGTGTCAGAATGACAGAGTCCTAATTGAATATGGAGCAGGTAGGCTCCTACTCAATGGTTGGTTTGGCTTTTTGCTGAAAAAGTCAGGACATTTGACTTACTCATGTATGTTTAGGTCAAGAAACTTTATTCAAGAAGGTTAAATATATAGTTATACAGCATGATGAAATTTCACAAAATGTATTTATTCTACGATAGTGGTTATGTGACCTAGCACTGCACAGCATTATAAGATACAGGAGAGTATTTTTGTTACTCAGACAAAGGCATGAGAGGACTACACATTTAAATACAACATTGGCTGGTCTATAGAAAGTATTGGTCCTCTGGAAGTCCTAGTAGATTTTAACAATTGAAACTTTTCTACTTCGTAGTACATCAAGGTATCAGATTATCCACCATTTTTCTTTATATCCCCAATATTAAAAAAGACAGTGGCTGTTATCGATCCTGATGTCAGGACATAAAGTGCAACATTAATGTTAACTACGTATGACATACAAAAAAGACATAATGTATGCTAATTACTTATAGATAAAAAAAATCTTAAAAATTCAATTCAGAGGATTTGCTGTATTTTTATTGCCCGGATCTAATTTTAAACAGGAACAACACAATTTTGCCTTTTTCGGGTCTTGTTTCTCTTGTTTCTGGCATCCCAGGTCGCCCCATAGACTCACCTTCCTGTTGATCCCACGGCGCAGACTCGAGTGAGAACGAGCTTGCGGATTGGTTGAGCAACACACTAGCTTTCATTTGGCTTCCTCGTCTGGACAACTAAGCAGCCGAGTAGTGCCAAAGGGAGTGCACCACCAGCCACATCTCCCGCTTACCTTCGATCTGTGGCGTGCATGGATAAAAATGAGCAGGGATGCAGCTGCGGTGGGGTCTCCAGGAGAAAGTGAATGTATTGGGGCTTCCGGGGGGGGGGGGGGGGGTTACACTTAGGGACATACGAACGGCCCTGGAGTCTTTTAAACTAAAGTTCTTCTTTACTGAATAAAAAAAAAAAAAAACATAACTTACCTCCTGCCTCCCTATGCCCCAGATCTATTGCCCTGCCACTCCTTGCCAGGAAGAGTCCAAAGAGTTGTTTTTTCTCAATTCTAATTCATCCAAATTGGTTCGTTCATCTACATAAAATAATCAATATCAAGGAAAAGATAAGGGCACTTGAAAATTCAAATTTAATTATGAAAAACCATACAACATCTCCAATCTCCATTTAAGCTTTAAGTGATGTTGCTATCATTCCTCTATAGCAAATCTATAGCGCTCCTCCTCAAGGGCCACCAACAGGTCAGGTTTTGCAGATCTCCACACAGATGCGCAGGTAGAGTAATAGGTGATCATACAGAACTATATGAGTCGATTTAGCAAAATGTGCAAAAAGTACTTTTTGGGACGTGCAAAAATAAAATTTAGGTGAAAAATAAAAGTGTCGTAGTGCTTATTCAACTTCTAGATAAATAATGCAAAATTGCTACTCATTTTCATTGTCTATCTAGGGGTCAATTCAGCATTAGGGCAATTTAATTTTGTTTAAATAGTGGTTGGACACCTATGGCTTACATTAATGTTTAGGTGTTGGGTGCTGTTGTTGTGTATCATATAAAAGGTCATTTGATATCTAATACATAATTTAGGGTCTTCGGGACTTCATGTAAAATATTGGGTCACCTAGAAATATTTGTTGGATGCAATATTTTCTTTCTTTTACTAAGATTTTATTGAAATTAGCAAAAGGTTCACAATGCAGGTCATAACAGTTGTACATAATAATATGCAAAAAGTTATTACTATATGCAGGTACAATCAATCATGAGCTAGATGTAAGGGGAGAAAAACCGGCCTGAAGAGAGTGGCTGGAGATATGTATAATTATAGACACAAAGTAAGGAAAATAGGGGGGAGATTACGTTGCAATAATCATCATTTCAATAGAGTGACGGTACCTTTAACTGGTGAACAACATTTACTGATCGCTAATGAAAGTTGTAATGTAAACAGTAATTAAATGTAAATTCCAAAGATTTCTTATTGACAACATTTGAACCAAAAAACTTTGTTTCATTGTTTTCCAATAACAGACACAAAAGGGATGGGGGGGGGATGGGGGGTTCCAAGGGGGATTACATCTAGTGAAGGAGCAACAGCTGGGTTGAGTAACCAGTCGCCGGAGGGGCTGGATGTATATTCTCATACTGGAAAAATTGGGTCTGTACGGTTTTTGGGCATGTCAATAAACTCCATCCAGGGATTCCAAGTGAAATAAAACTTATCATAGTTATCATTCCTGACAGCAGACATCTTCTCATTGCTCATTATGTCCGAAATTCTATTCTGGACCTCAGTCCACGCCAAGGTGGGCAGTTTCCAATTCCTAGCAATGGTTGCTCGCACGGCCGAGAAGATGTGCTGCATTAGTCGCCATTCCTGCTTCGTATATATGGCTGATTTGAGAGAAAGTAAAGATTCCCAGGGGTCCCCCATTATTTCTATGTGGAGGATTTTCGAGAGTACTTTTTTTCCCATATGGCCCTAACTACAGGGCAATACCACCATATGTGGGACATGGTCCCTATCTCTTGGCATCCCCTAAAGCAGAGGGGAGAGTCAGAGGAGGAGAATTTATGGATTTGGTCCGGGGTATAATACCAACGGTACATAACTTTGTAAGCATTCTCCAATATCAGAGCTTTATATGATGTTTTGCCCACATTCCTCCAGATTTGCTGCCATTCCTCCTCCGATTTAGAAGCTCCCAGCTCCCGTTCCCATTTAAGCATATAGTTATGCTTTATTGAGGGGGGTGGGGATATCAATGTGGCGTAAATGCTAGAGATCAATCCCCTTGCAAATTGATCCTGGGAGCATCTGCGTTCAAAATCCGTCATCTTATAGGGCGGAGAAGTTTTATTAAGAAGGCTTCTCACAAAGTGCTGGACCTGGAGTAATCTAAAGACCTCAGAAGGGGGGGGGGGCTCCCCTGAATTCAAGTCTCAGGGGAGTTTTAACCCCGAGGGCGTATGGAGTTTGTCTACCGACGTGAGTCCCTTCTTTTTCCACCATTTATATCCCGAAGTTTCGAGGAGCCCAGGTGGGAAGGAGGGGTTACCAAATAATGGGGAAGCAGGAAGGTGCGGAGAGGAGAGCAAATGGCTTACCCTATCCCAGATTGATAAGGAGAAATTTAGGAAGGTGGGAAGGGGCTTTGGTCTACGCGTTCTGGGAACCCATAGTAGTGCCTCCGGGGCTACAGGCTTACAACTGTCCATATCATTTATAACCCACCAAGGTTTGTGAACCAGTGCCTGGAGCAAGACCAAAGGGGCCACCTGTGCTGCAATATAGTATTTGTGTAGAGAGAGGAAAGCCAATCCACCTTGTTCTTTTTTATAAAAGAGAATGCGCCTCTTAACCCTGGGCTTGGATTTGTTCCAGGCAAATGACGTCATCTTCCGCTGCAGGAAATCCAACACCCGTCCAGGAACGGGGACAGGGAGTACACGAAACAAATATAAGATTTTCGGGAGGAATGACATTTTTAATGCTGCTATTCTGCCTAGCCATGAGAGCCTTACAAATTGCCAGGATTGTAGTAATCTGTCTAAAGATTTAATCAACTCTGGATAATTAGCCTGATATATTTTATCTCGGCTGGCCGTCAGTTTAATCCCCAGATATGACAATTTTGGCGTCCACCCCCATGAAATGTTTTGCTGTAGTAGACGTTTAGTCTGGTCACGGAGGGAAACATCAAGAGCTGTAGATTTTGAGGCATTCAAAGTGAGGCCCGATATTTGACTGAAGGAGGAGAGGAGCGAGATAGCATTTGGGGCTGAAATATGTGGGGACGAGAGCATAAGCAGCATATCGTCTGCAAATAAAGAAATTTTATGCTCAGTTCCTCCCCAAGGGATACCGTTAACAGAGGAGCTAATCCGCCAGGGGTTCCAGGGCTAAAATAAATAAGAGTGGGGACAGTGGGCATCCCTGCCTAGTACCTCTTTTGATGTGAAAGCTTTTGGAGGTATAACCTGCGTATTTAATGTGAGCTGATGGGTTAGTATATAGAGCAGAGATCCAAGAAATCAGACCCGGGCCGAATTTCCAGTTATGGAGAACACTATAAGGGTACTGCCAGGAGAGGGAGTCAAAAGCTTTCTCTATGTCAAGAGAAAGTAGCATTGCTTCTATATTCTGTGTCTGGGCTCTCTCTATCAATTGCAAGATTCGTCTGACTCCGTCCCCTGCCTGCCTCCTAGGGACAAAACCCACCTGATCTATATGAATTAGATTGGGTAAAAACTCGTTTATTCTGTTTGCTAAGATTTTTGATAGAATTTTTAAATCAATATTCAATAACGATATGGGTCTATAATTAGTCCAGTTAAGGGGGTCCTTCCCTGGCTTAGGGAGCATAACCACAGAGGCCCTGAGCATGTCTGGGTCCATGGGATTCCCTCTCTTAACATAGTTATATACCTTAGCCAGGCGGGGGGCTATTATAGGAGCCAAATTTTTATAAAATAATGCAGTAAAGCCGTCAGGTCCGGGCCTTCTGCTTGATTTTAAGGACTTGATGGCCCTAGAGAAACAAGGGTACAACAACATTAGTACAATAAATAACAATCTGAACGCTATTAAGTCACAAAACAATTTGTGAAACCTTTCCAGAATTTCAGGGGAAAGAGAAAAATAAATTCCCCTAACTGGAAACTGTGAGGAGCGTTTACCGCTGCGGGAGGCCATACTAAACCACCTTAATAAGATAACGGTCAGTTAAACAAAGTTCAAATATGCATATCTGGAGAGGTTCACCCCACCATCCAGCTGGGGCCCCCCTCCCCGAGACCCCGGGGTGCACCCGCCCGGACAACCAAGTTGGTCCAGGGGACGCCCAGCCGGGGCCCCGGACAGCCAGGGCACCCAGAGACCAGTACAAAAAATCCTGATCCTGTAAAGGCCAAAGAGAGGAGACCCCCAACAGACGTCAATCTAGCAGCCACCAGCGCAATATTCTAAAAAAGAAAAGAGAGAAAAAAGACCATGAAGGCCACAATAACGGTGTGTGTGAGTAGGCGAGCGGAGGGAAAACAGATTTACCAGAAAAATATATGGCAGTAAATGGGCAGATGTCCATAGGTGCTACTCACGTCCCCAGACAGTGTCCTCGGGTACTGCCTTGTATACAAACTGAAGACAGGGATATTAAACCCTGTGGAAGACCAGCATTCCTCGTCCGACCGAGGAACAGCCGCCTGGTGAGACAGCTCAAGCGTCACAAGCCAAAGTGAGAAGTCCTGTGGAAAATGTGGGCCGTACCGGGTTAACCCGGAGCAGATGGGCAAAAATGGCAAGATGTTCAGCTTTTCTGGACTGGGTGGAACATCTGGGAGAGGAAGCGCTTCATCGGCTGGGACTTCAGTGGTTGTCTTTGGGGTTTAGGGGATGGAGTGACTTGCCTGTTGTTCCGCTGGCTGGGTCTCGGCGTGCAAGGCGTGGACGGGAGTGAAGAGGCCAATGCATCCCCGTCCGTCATCTTGATATCTAGAGCTTTGAATCTATCCGAGAGCTCAGTAAGGGTTGAAGCTTGAATTTGCCTTCCCTGGTAAGCAAAGGAAAGTTTTAAGGGGAATCCCCATCTGTACCGGATCCCCCTCGCTTGGAGAACCTGAAGGTATGGTTTTAAGGATCTGCGCTTGAGAATGGTGGTCTGCGATAGATCTGCAAAAATTGAATAGTTGTGGGTTTGGAACAAAAGGGGCGCTTTCTCCCTGGAGGCTTTCAGGACCGCTTCCTTCGTCTGGTAGTAGTGAAATTTCACTATAATATCGCGAGGAGGACCTTCTGAGGGCCTTTTGGTAAGAGCGCGGTGTGCCCTGTCCAGCTCAAGCCTATCCACAGGGATATCCGGAACCAGTTCTCGGAGAAGTGCTGTGACAGTGCCGTACACATCTTCCATTGTTTCTGGTATACACCGGAATCTGAGATTAGATCTCCTATTCCGGTTCTCAAGCTCTTCGTTCTGCCCCTTTAAAAGGGCGATTTCTTCCTGCAATTGTGTCAGGAGGGAGTCCTGGGTGTCCAGAACTGTTGTGACATCATCCATTCTTGACTCAAGAGCATCTGTTCTACCCTCCAATTCTCTAATCTCGCGCAGCAGGGTATCTGTGTGTTTAGAAGTCACCTCCGTCACCTCTTCTCTTACTATCGCTCTTAGCTGGGAGAGGATGTCACTCTGGATGGACAGGCCCTGCGCAGCCTGCTGTGAGGTATGTGATGGGGAGGGTGGGGAACAGACCCAGCTGTCCACCGAGTCCACAGAGCTCTCATCTATCCTGTGTGCGCAGCGTTCTCCTGCCCCAGCAGAGTCCTCCTGCGTGGATGTGTGCTCTGCGCAGGCCCTCCCTGCTGACTCCTCGGCCGCCATCTTGCCTCCTGCGGCCGCCGACTTGCGACCTTCTCTACCACCCTTCTTCCTCTGAGATGCGGCGTGCATCGCTGCCGTTCCGCTGCCCGGGGTGTTCCCCCAGCCTATCCGAAGTGTTGTCGGTGAAACGAGCACCGCTCAAGCTCAGCTGTTAGATTCGGGCCTCCCGATGCTGCGGAGCCGAGGGATCAAGCTGCCATTCGCTCGGCCACGCGCGCGCGCTCCGGATGCAATATTTTAACCATTGTATTACAGGTAAATATTTTAATGAAGCTGACCATTTTATGATAGCGACAACATTGTATGAGGTGCTATCGAAAATTAACCTAGCAATTTTTTAAGCTATCACAACTTAAGAATCACACATTTTCCCCTCAAAATGAATTGTTAGACCTTTGCACTCCCTGTACTTGCAATGTGTATGCTACTGTATTGGAAAAGAGTAACAAAATTATAAAAAGTTAAGCTACATTAAGTTTTATAAAATGTTTTTCTTCAAGGCACATCAGAAATTGAGGTGAACTCAGAGGCGATTTATACAGAAGAGCAGTGTGGTGGCGAGAAACCAATTGTACCAGACAAGAGTGCCTCTGACACGATTGTGAGGACTGTGATCATTAAAGTAAGTCTTACTGATTTTTAAAGAATGGGTCCCCCCTACAGAGTGAATGGATTGGGCACTAGTGCAGGGGTGATGTGAAACATGTCACGTATAGACAGTCCAGTGCCCAGGGAACCTCGGGTGTGCGCACATTTAGGAATGAAACTAGTGTAGCACATGACTACCTGAGGGAGTTAATCATTCAAGTGGATGTGGAGTTGGTTCTCTATTGTGGGTCTGGGGCACTTCCCATTGGGGGGGGGCTGGTGTTCGTTAAAGACAGTCTATTTAGAAAGGCACTTCATTTATTAGACTGACTTCATGGGCATTTGTATAGTAGATTCAAAGACAGTATACAATCTTCCTTAAATCAGACCAAAAGTGTAAAATAAAAATATCTTTACAACACCATTCCCACGTTGAGCTGTGAACTAGCTAATTAAAAATATACCTAAGCCTTGAGTCTTCATGATCTTGCAACTTTGTCCTCCAACTTCTGGCTTCTGTTCTGTGGGATCCGCAGGTACAGCAGTCAGTAATCCCCAGCAACCGATTTTAACCGCAGTCACGAGACCTTCGACCGTGCCCACAGTTGCTAGGGGAGCCAAACCAGGAGAACAAGGTTCTCACATTAGTCAAAGCACCTGTGCACAGCACTGTCCATTCATTGCAATGGAGGGGGCATGTCAAGGCAATGCCTGCCACTCCCCCTTCATTTGCAATAAATGTACGGGACAGGCATAGTTGGTGGCAGGAGCAGGGCCACAGTTTACTGCAAGTGTTTTCTTGGCCTAAAAAATTCTGCATACACACATACATGTTCTTGGAAACCTGGAGGTATCCGAGTGGTGGGCTGACTGGGAACTGCTGCAGGTAAGAGAAGGTAAGTGCCTTTTTTTGTTTTTTTCACTTTAAACTGGAGCCACACAATATTTAGTAACTATGTTACACATATTATGTACAGATTGATGCGTGTTACCATGTACTGCTGTCACCATAAAAGGATATAAAGCACTTGGCAGACGAAGTCTGTCTTCAGTCTTTCACAAGCCATCCGCATGTTTCTTTGGCACTTGCTTCGTCCACTGGGCTTTTTCAGCATCTGAGGTTTGTTTCTGTAAGCAACCTGTAATGTTATTTTTGGTGGCAAAGGTGTGGTTAAGTTGCAGAGACTGGACCATCAGAAGATGCAAAGTATGTTTAGCTGCTTCCTTCCCTGCCCTATCTGTCCTGTCAATACCTCTGGTCTCAGCCGTTTGGAGTTTGTATGTGCTTTGATGATTGCCACTTCTGTAGGCAGCTAAAGGTTGTCTAACAAGGTCTTAACAGCTGCTGCATTTTTGATTGGAGTGCCATTTGATGTCAGGTAGTTTTTACTATTCCAGATATCCCAAAAATCATGGGTGACCCTGAAACCGTATTGCAAATCCGTATACACATTTGCACTCTTTCCTTTGATTAGCGGGCATGCTTGAGATAGAGCATGTAATTCTGCGTTTAGTGCTGAGTTATGCGGAGGCAAAGGACCTGAGGCAACAACTTCATTATCAGTCACTACTGCCCAACCAGTAAAAAACTTGCCATCAATTTCATACCAGGATCCATCCACGTAGTAGACAACGTCAGGGTTTTGAAGGGGCCGGTCTTTCACATAGTCAAATCCAGCAGTCTCCTGTTTCATAACTGCAAGGCAATCATGATCATCATCTTCTTCCGGGTAAAATTTAGAAACCCAGGCATGTGTCAAATCTTGATCCACCCCTTCCTTAACTCCCCTCAAAGGCTACACTATTCAAAGACGCTCTCTGCCTTTTATTATTTTCTTACATTAGCTTTAATAGCACACATAGCACAAGAAATGATTGTGATATTCTCAAGCATACATGAATTACAGAGAAATAGAATATTCTCATTAAAACCAGACCCTGGGAAGCATCTCTTACTAGATAATAAAAAGCACAACCCCTACATTTCTGTGATGAAATCAGGTCAAGTTGGAATTAAAAGCAAGGTTTTTCATGCAAATAACTTAATGTTTAACTAACCAAATGTGAGTGTGAACTGTATTCAGAAAGTATATTGATAAGAGAAGAAACATGCCTATAGCTAAAGAAACAAACAAAATGGTTGCCCATCATGGTGTCTTCTAATACATACTTAAAATAGATATAAGGGCTAATCCTTACAGGATCTAGAGCACCAATAGTGCGGGAGGCACAACACATTTCAGGTAAAAAACCCTACTTGAAAAATGTTTTTCACCTAAAACGTGTTGTGCCTGTTGCACAACTGCTTATATTATATATGATGCAATAAAGGTATAGAGGCCGATTCATTAATAGCGCCAGGTAGCGACAGATGAGCGCCAGTAGCGTGATTTTCACAGCGCCAGCTAGTATTCGCTGTGCTTGGCCGGGGTTTGCTTCTTGACAGCGACTCAGTCGGTGTGCGGTAATGTTGAATACGGGGTTAGGGGTCGCTGTTTCACAGGTTCAGCGTTGTATGGGTGCGCCTGACAGCGAATGGCCAGAGCGAACGGCTTGCTGCAGATTCATTAACAAATCACGGTCCGAATTTTTTCGCGCTGTGAATTCCTTGTTTAAACCCCAGAGCGCTGGCGGCGATGGATTTAAAATAGTTTTTAACCCCCAAACAACCATATTTTTTGATTGTAAAATTATACAAGTTTTTATAAACATTTTGTAATATGAATACATTAATATCAGACCTGTAATATCAATTCTGCACAAAATCATTTTTTTTTTTTTTTTTACCTTAAAAAAAAATCCTAACATTGCAGAAGTGGTCACAGAATTTTTGACATTAAAAAAAAAAAAAAAACATTAATAGCAAGTAATTATGATTAATTAAAGATTGCTCCATTGAAATGCATTGAACATCGCCAGGAAGCGACAGGTCATACCTGGCGCTGTGATGGGATTAGCAGCGGCGCTGTTCGTTGCAGTCGGCTACATGATGTATCCCGCGGTAGCCGTCGCTCTCGCCGGCGCTAGCCTCATTTAGCTTGATAAATGCGTCATTGTGGCCGACGCCGGGCGTACTTGAGTCGGTAGCCGCCGTTAGCTGGCGGGACCTGGCGCTCGTCAGACACTACCTGGCGCTATCGCTTGATGAATAAGGGCATAAGTTCATATAGGTTATATGATGCAATAGAAGTTACATTTTAGATTACTTTTGGAAGACATTGCTGTATCTTCAATACATATACTGGTGGCTTGCAGCTGTCCATTCCATGCACCTCCCTCTCTGCTCGTGTCTCCCAGGTGAATTAATTCTGTGGTGAGCTTGAATTTGTTTTCACTTGTAAATCTTTCTAATGGCAGGGCACAACCCATATGTAAACCATATAATAAAGATATTTCCATACGTGGAATGCAGTTAAAGAGACAGTACTGTATGTACTAAAATCTATTTTTATCATCTGTTTTTAGGCAGAGGGCATACCAGTTAAGAAGTCTCATAATTCTCTTCTCTGCGGTGGAGGTTTGTTGACATGTTATTAAATAAACCTGGTTGGCTGCAAATGCACAAAACAGCTACAAAAGCATTGAGTGGTGTGTGAAGGACTTTTGGAGTAGTCAAAGGTTTTAGTTTCATTGCTTAGTACAGGTAAAGGAGTTGCTAATCATCAGCAGTCTGTGATTTAAAAAAAATACTGTCCACATTCAGGACAGGATGGCTATCATTACACACACTATCAATGTGAAATTGAGGTCAGGTTAATTATTTGGTGAAGCAGGTGTAACTCTGGGTGCACATTTGGGTGTGAATTGCAACTAACAAAACTAAATTGTAATAAAATTTTATAAAAACTCGCCTGGGCCTTTTTACAGGTGAGGTACATTATTTTTTCCAGTGTGGTATGGGTACTTTTTTAAAAGTTTGGAAATGACAGCACCCTCCATAAATGTCAGAATAGCTTTTAACAGCGTATTGATTTTAAAACATGCTCTGTAACTGGTCAGGACATTATATAATTTTTCATTTACAAATATTGTATTTGTTTTGTAATGGTGCAGCTTGGTAAATCACAAATAGTTATGGCACAGACCAAATTATACAGGTATAACATACATACAACATCTTTTAGCAAATAGTATCTCAATGATAAAGGTTGGTATCGCTCATTAAATCTTAATAGGGCTCAAAGAGCTTCTTGGGCATCAACTGAGCTTTGTATACAAACCATTTCAGTATATGGTTAAATTATGCTGCAGGAGACAAATAAACCGGGTTTTCCTAGATCTTAACATAGTACCACAACATGGATTTATTTTAATATTACTGACATTAACAAAGAAGAGGGGTGAAAAAAGTAGAATAGAGTGGTGAATTGAGAGGGGTTAAAGGTTAGATTGTAGTAGAGAAGAAAGAGTAAGAGAATAGCAGAAAAGTTGGTAAAGATTGGGTGCCTCTACACAGCTTTTCTTTACAGTTGAAAGAGAAACAACGGACCTAAAGACTGCAGCAGCTATAGCTGTGCTCTTCAGGTTCAAAACATTTATCGGCACTGCACAGGTGTGAGATCAGTGGATGCGTGCAGTGCCTAATGGGATGCAAGATTACCTCCTCCAATGTTTTGCTCTTTAACTTAGCCTACACCCTAAAATCTAAATCTATCTAAAAATTGCCTTTGACTTTGTGCTGGCTTAGGTACAGTGAGGAAGGACTTGCGCTGTCAGTCATAGATTTTTAGAGGCTGTTATGCAGGTACAAGATTTTCCTTTCTTATATGGTGTGAGGGAACCAAAGGCTAAAATCTATAGTCAAATTAATCCCAGGCCTTTCAGAATGGCTTGGAGATGGGCTTCATATGCGTATAGTTTTTAATATCCTGGGTTACAAAAGTAAAATTCTGTAATCTTTTTACAGATCTTTCGACTGAGACTATTTCTATCACATTACCTCCAGGAATTGTGCCTAACTCTGCACATGCGGAATTCTTAGTAGTGGGTAAGATATATTATAATATTCTACCAGGTGCAGTTCTAGCACTTGTTAGTTTTCTGGCTTTAAAATACTGTATTGGAAGAATGAGGAGGAGTTTTAAAATCATACAGTTGCTATGCTCTTATTAGATGTTTATATGCCACAGAAGTATTGAACTCTGAAGTCATACTTGGGTCAAAGCATTAGTGGTAGTTTATCTGGAGTTTTGGTTTCCTTCTTGGCCGGGAGGGCAGAGGTGATTACACTCATAGGATTTTGTATAGGCCTCACTTGCAGAGGCAGCGGAATATATTTAAAATCACGTGGGGTTTCTTTCAAGGGCTTAAAGAACATTAGTGGTGCTCAGGTAGCAACATAAAAGTTGAACTACATAATACAGATGTGTTTTACCACCAGCGCCATTCACAGTTCCTCACTCCCAGTTTGACATGTAATCACACATCAGGACGAGAGGAGCAGCAAGAAACTGTGTATGGCACCGGCAGCATCAATAAAGAAAGAATTGCCAGCATTCTCTGCTCTTTTGAAATGAGCCCCCGCACCCACCGCTCGACCACTGCTTCCAAACACTAATGCCAGCAACAGGACACATTTGTTTCTGTGAGAAAGGGGGGATCTCATTGACTTGCCACCAGATTGCTTTTAAGGCTGATTTGCTGTTCAGATGAGTGGGGGAGCAGGCTATGCCTGGGGGTGGGAGAGTGGGTGTAGGGAGAACAGGTTGAGTTTTTTTGAGGGGGGCAGTCTAAGTTTTTTTTGGGGGGGGGGTCTCTGGGGCAGGGCTCCACTTTAATCAATATATTATATCAAAGTGACTGGTACCTTGTTCCTATTTCCTACCAAAAATAACTTCTAGGTCATAAGTTCTAGGTCAGGGACATTGGAAGAATAAGGGTTTGGAAACGTTACAAAATTGTCTGTATCTCTGTATACATAAAAAATTATAGAAACATTTAAAAAGAACTAATAAAAGACTAGACTTTGGGTCTTTTTTATTTAAAGTATTTAAATAAGTATTTATCTCTGATCTTCATAACACATAGCACAAACAAAGGAGGAAAAGGTCACACAACCATATAAAAAAAGAATTTAAACTAAACCAATTCAAAGACAGACTATGTACAATTTGAGGAAATTCAAGACCATTGTTAACTCTCTTATTAGTGGCTGTCCATCCAAGTCAATGACAGAAGGAAGACACATAACGGCCTGCACCCAAGGTGACCTTTAAGCTATGAAAGGTGTTTCAGTAGCATGGCACAATTACATGGAGAAAGTTACTGCGCTCCAAAAATAACTAACTACAATAATTACTGTCCATCAACACTAAAGATCACCCCTGGACAAAACAGAAGGCTATTAAACAAAGTGGTTCAAATAAGAAGTGTGTTGTTTGAAAAACGAAAACCCTACATTTGAACATAGAAACCTAATCCCATCTATGAAACACGGTGGCCGTAGTATCAAGGTTTTAGCTTTTAGTTCTGCAACTTAGCCATGCTAGTTTGCAATCATTTGTGAAACGATATATTTTGAATTATACATGCAGATTCTATAGGAAAATGTCAATCCTGGCCTTATAGAAAATATTTCCAATAGAAATGTTGTGGAAGGCCCTGAAGTGAGCAGTTCATGGGAGAAAGCTATTTCATAGAAAGAAATTCAAGCTGTTTTGTAATAATGACCAATGTGCTGAACTAATCAAAAATTATCGCAAATGTTTGTGCAGTTATTGCTGCAAAACAGGGTGATAACAGATAATGAAAGCAAAGTGCCACATACTTTTACCACCCACAAATACTCTATGTGATCATTTTTCTCAATAAGCAAATGATTGATTCTAATATTTTTGACTCTCTTGTTTGATTTTGTTTTCTTTATCTACATTTGGGACTTTATCTATGTTTAGGACTGAAGCTGTGCCAACGGATTGTGCCATAAAAAACAACATATGTGATTGTCTATACATAGAGAATCTTCATCTTTAAAGTGAAAAAAATATGGCGGCCGTCTGGGGCACCCCAAATTGGGATACCGTTCTGTGTAACCCTTTTTGGTCCACAGTAAACGCATCTTTCCTAGTGGATCCCATTGCACTGTAAACAACGCCAGCCACATTCCCTGCATCTCAGGGCTGAGGTGCGCTACCATTCCCAGTCATTCAGATAGGCTATCAGCGAGAGTGGGCCCACGTCTAAATGGAACTGGGGAAGCAGTAGCTCCCACTCCGTATTGGCGAGCTCTGCTTGTAATCAGGGCCTCTTGTCCATCATTAATATGAATTGCAAATGACACTGATTGGATGAGAGCCCATGCATGCACCGTTAGATCAGGTAAGTTTTACTTTGGCCTTGATAGATACAAAAAATATGCCTAGGTAAGGAAATGTATTGCCCCCCCCTCCCCCAACACGGAAGGTGTCTTAGGAGACATGATCTGTTTGTATGTACTTTTTTTAAATGTATCTTTCCAAGATTGTTATAATCTGACTCCACAACTAGGGAAGAGACTCGTTTTTTATTAAATACGACAGAACTCATGCACACTGTAAATATTCTTTTCCTTTTGGCCATAGGAGATATAATGGGCCCTGCACTTAAGGATTCAGATAAGCTTCTAGCCCAACCATATGGCTGTGGAGAACTAAATATGGTCACATTTGTTCCCATGATTTATGTGATGAACTACCTGAAAAATGCAAACCTAATGACAGAGGAGATTCAGCAACGAGGGAATCGATTCATCCAGCTTGGTATGTACAATAGAGTGTAAAGGTTTATTTATATATGCCTTGGTTAGCTCTGGAACTAGCAGATTATATGTTGTTATGTTTGGACCAATACTGTACATATCATTTGGCATTTTTTTACTTTTTCACATGAACGATTGCCAGCTAAAAGCCATGATCTGATCTCACTGCATTATTATGATGTGGATGGCAATTATCTGAATGCACTTTGAAGCCCTAGCCAAGCATTTCTGTATGTTGAGTCATCATACGCCAGTTTTATGAATGCTTGCTTTATCCATATTCAATTGCATCTTGGCATGCTTTCACATGGTTACCTCTTTGTCTTTAAATATTGTAACAGCAATTTATATCCTTTGGTCCTTTATTGCCTGCCTGAATGGAGCAACAAATCACCACATACAGGTGACAAAGCTCAGAGAGACATATATTGGGAAGTAGAAACTTGGGGTGGGCTATCTTTCCCTCCTGCTGCGACTGCAACAAACAAAATAAGTCATTCTGAAAGGCCGGCCAACTCCCTGCTGAGAGGCCCATTGTGTTACATTATTTAAGACAATTCATTTATCTTAATTGTTTCTATTGTAATTAGTTAGTAGTTAGTTGTTTACATTATTACCTCTAGAGTATATTGCATGTAGGAGGTTTACATTAAGGTTCATACTCCATGTTCCACCACTAATTATGGCTCTTTGGTCTGGTCTTTGCTTGACTGTAGAAGGCAGATGTTTGGACTTCTGTGGTCCAATGATTTTTTATTTTTGCCTCTTCAAAGACCTCCATGCAAGAGTGCAGTGAGGAACATCTCTGTCAGCCACCGCCTCTTAGGAGGACAGGGTCATTACTCCAATCCTACCACCAGCTTTAAATGTCTTCCCTACTTGAAAAATTCCTAACGAGCGACATGACGCTCTCCTTGTTCCTTCACTGGAGGCCTTCTAGGACAAACAATCCCCTTCTGTCAAGGGGTTATTTGCACAATGGAATTCTAGTTCATTTACCAGGAGTCAGTGGTTGCATGGCATCTTCCCAGATAACACAAACCGAGGACCATTTAATGTGTTTTATGTAGCCATATTACTGCATTTGTTAATTGTCACATATTTTCAGTGGCATGCTTTGCCGCCACACAATCCACGTAATTGCATTAGGATCCCAACCCTAAGGGGCTCCACAGAACCCTGCTGAGTGAACACTGAAAGCAGCTGGCATCTTACTGTAATACTGGTGTGATACCGGTGATGCTATCAGTGGTGAGGCTACATGAGAAAGAAAGCTGCTTCTCTCCATCATTTGTTCCTCTTTAATATTGTATTAATTGTATTGATGCCTTTGATTAGGACCCCCAGACAAAACATTGCATTGGGCCCCAGAAATTATGAGCCCATCCCTGCATATTTTCCTATCTTTTCTATTTAATTAAGCAAGTCTCCTGTGGTAGTTTGATTTCCCCCTGGCACATATTTTCTATTCTCCAACCTCTTATTCCAGAATGACTAGTAGAATCTCAGAACAATGTAGAAACAGAACCTTTGAACTGGACTTAAACAAGGAACAAAACATCTGAAATTTGGCACAGTATCCCAACAAGGAGCAGGGTCTTGATGCAAGGTAAGGGAACATGGGTCAAGGCCTGGGAGCAGGAGAAGCAGGAGAAGGGCCTTGGTGCTGGTCTTAACCAGAACAACACCATTAAATTAAGTTTGGTCTGTCTGGATTGTTCATCCGAGCTGCCCAGATTGCTGCTGCTAAACAACGTTCACCTTTTAGGTTTTCCTTAAATCTTCTTTTTTTTATCTGTAATGGTGGCCCCTGTGCATCCCACGGCTGGCAAAGTGGAAGCAGCTGTGGCCGGTAAAGGGGGCAGGCCTGGGGGAGATAAGAGCATGAGTGTCCTCTCAATGGGCCATTGTGAAGGCACACTGCGGATGGGCCAGATGTGGACAAGCACCCGAGAGCCTCCAGCAATATCCAAGATGGCGGTGCTGAGCAACAAAGGAAAGATGCAGTCTTTGGAGTGCGACTGAACAAAGTTGAGTAAAAAAAAGGTTATTAAGGGTTTATAGGGTAGATGCAGCATGGGAGAGGGAACTTTTCATGGGGGTTGTTCCAGTGAAAACCAGGAGCTCTCAGTTCAAGCATTAACCAAAAGCAGCACAATGCAGGGCATTAACAGGGCACTATAGAATACAGGACCTTGCTAGGAATTCAGGAACCTCTCCTGGTTCTCTCCTGGCTCTCAGATCACACTTTGAAGTGTATCCCACTCTGACACAGTTTCCATTCCTTTCTCTTTATCTGTTTGGGTGCCACAAGAATCCTTTGGGCTTCTGCTCTTTTCAATCTACACATATGACCTTAGACAACTTATAAACGCATTTCGCATCTAAAACCACTTCTATTCAGATGACACCCAAATATATCTCTCAAGCCCTAACCTTTAACACATTTTTACTGGGCTCCTGACTGTCTAACAGACATCCTCTCATTCATGTCAATTCGCTCCCTTAAACTAAATAAAAAAAACAGAGCTATTAATTTTTCCACCATCTAATTCTGCTCCTGTCTCCAACATAAAAATGTTTAACATATTTGTCAGTGACCTTTCTATCACTGTAGCTCCTCAAGCACAGTGTTTCTCCGGACTCCTCTCCTTCATTCATATCCCACTTCCAGAAGCCATTGCAAAAGTATTTAAGATTTCAATATACCACAATGCACCAGTGCACGAAGTTGGTTGTTAAAAAAAGCTGCATCTGTATCTTTCTGAAAATCAGTTTCAAACCTACAAGGTCCCTTCATACATTTCACTGCTAGTTCACAGATTCCATCCCAGACGCAGTCTCGCTTCTGCCTAAAATATCCTGTCCTCAACCTTGAACACTTCCTCCCACTCTTGGCTCCAGGGCCTCCTATGTATGGCTCTACTATTTTGGAGTACCCTCCCCTCCCTCATGCAGTTTGACGCTCTGTAAAAGCACCCTTAAAACTTTTAAGTTAAACTATTTAGACAAGCCTATCTTTTGGCTTAACTCACCCATCTAAAAATCTTATTATATACACTGGTTACCCTGCTTAGTACATACTTTCTGTCTACAAACCCTTTCCTTTAAACTATAAAGCTCACAAGGACAGGGCTCTCTCTCCCAATGTGCTTCTGCATCAATGTGAAGGTGAACAAACAGGCATATACAGAGCAGGCAGGGGGTGTTTGATTTGACTGGTGTTTACGCCTCTACAATCTCTGACTGCTAATAAACTCTCTGGATTTAAAGTATCCTTCCATGCCTTTAATAACAACAGCCATGTGGAAGTCAGCATGGAAAATGCATTGAATAATTTGGGAGCAGCTTACCTGAGGTTGCCCTTTAATCTCTAGTGAAGCAGAGAGATGAAGTGAAGTGGGGAGGAAGGATCAAAAGTCTCCCCCTACCCCATGTGCTTGCACAGAATCCGGATTTTGTTTTAATTCATTGCATTGTATGTCCTAAAGGGGGCTCTCATGGATTAGAGTTAGGATTACACCTACACACATACTTCTGCAGATGTGTGCCAGCCAAAACCTCTGTGTTTAACCAGATTTAGAGACAGATTATAGGACTGGTTGTGAGGTAACAGGGTTGGGTGCTGTGGCTCCTGTAACATTTTTATATGTTAATTGCCCTAAGACCATCATCAGAAGTCTGCTGGTGGCAAGATGTTATGCCCCCCCCCCCTCACAAGCAGGAATTACAACACCATTTGGTTTATAATTTTTTTCTTATTTGTTCCCTCTAAACTCTAGGTGTGCCCTATAAGTGCATCTTATGGAGCAAAAATGTGGTATTTATAAAAACAAAAGGGCTCTCACCCTCTGTACCCCACAGCTGATCTGTCCAACTCAACAACTCACTTAATTGCTGGACCACATCCCAGGGCCGTCCAGAGCATGGGTCGGCTTTGATGGCTTTTCAGGCTCATGCCCCCTCTATTAGTCACAGGTGTGCTGCCTGGCCCCTTTCCATTCATTGTAATAGAGGGAGTGTGCTGAGGCCTGACACTCTATTGTAGTGAATGAAGAGGGTATCGTAGTGCTCCTTTGACTTGGATGCACATATCTGACTTCTGTTAGGACTTCAGGTAGCACAGGATGTGATCTATCGATCAAGTGAGTTGCTGATCACCGGAGTTAGAAAGATCAGCTGCGGGGAACCAAAGGTGAATGCCCTTTTTTTTAATTGGCTGATCAATCACTTCGTAAATGAATACTAGTGATAGGTGAACCCGAACTACAAAGTTCAGGGTTGTACCAAACATTGTGAGTTTGGGTTCCCAAACTCAAACACAGACTTCAGCCAGAAGTCTATGTCTGAGTTCAGCTGGTGGATGGGCTGCGGAGCACCTAAGGATGCAGCAGCAGGAAGTGCTGCTGTAAGTTACCTGAGCCCCGATCTACAGTTCCTGCTCAGCGGTATCATAGAAAGATGAAAAGAACTCCTACTGCTTGCACTTTGCTGACAGGAAGAGGATTGCAGCCACCACTGACAGGAATAAAATTGCAGAGCTGATCCTAAAGCTATCTTTATCAATTCAGTAAGCTAAGAGAACTTTTTTTGCATTTATAAAAGTAGTTTTCTTTGGGCTTGATGTAAATAAATTTTCCCCTAGGTGTTCAGAGACAGACACAGTTTCGTCGACAAGATGGTTCGTTTAGTGCATTTGGGGAGAGAGATGAAGAAGGCAATGTCCGGTAGGTGCAGTGCTTTATGTACAGATAGAAGAATTACCGTTCTAAGTAAATAGATGTGTCCACATTTACTTTACCTTGAATGTGGGTAAATACAATTTCATATTATATAAATTCAATACAGTATCAGGACCCAACTTCTAAAATAAAATGTTGAATTACCATTCAATCAGGTGGCCAGCTCACTGCTAATATTACAATGTAACAGCCAGGCATGTGGCTTATGTTGTAGCAAGATCGGCATCCTGTTGTGGTGCATTGTATAGCAGCCATGAGCCTGTGCCTATGTAAGTGTTAATAAAGCCATGACTGTACACTTTCTTTGTCCTGTCACTTACACTAGTATTTCCATTTCAAGATGTTGGCCATAAAAAATTAAAGTACACATATTAAGGAAGCAGCACTGGCAGTAATAAAACCTGGGCTTGGAATTTTTCAAACTGGCACTACTGTACACTTCCTCTTATTTTGAAATGTAACAAGCAGGTTTCATGGTCAAAAGATGGCCAGCTCCCTGCTAGTATTACATTGTAACAGCCAGGCATGTGGTTGGTATTGCAAGTGTAGCAAGAGCAGAATCTTTGTTTAATACATTATATAGCAGTAACATGTTTTCGTAATGCTGTATATTGTCACAACACAATTTTGCTCCAAGTTATTTTCTCATCCTCCAGGCTGACTGCATTCACAATGAAAGCTTTCCATGCAGCTTCCCAATATGCCTATGTAAATGGAAAAATCATTGAGGAGGCAGGAGAGTGGCTGAAGCAAAATCAACTACCTAATGGTACTTTCAGAGATAGAGGGAAACACTTCAAACAATCTTTAAAGGTACAAAACTCGATTTAGTATTATTTAGTATTGCCGCATATGTACCACATACTATATGCTATGCTGAAAAGCTCTGGTGAGCATTAAATACAGCTCCTGACACTACTAAAGTGTTACCATTACACGTTATGCAAATGCACAGCTGTAACAAGCAATCTCCAGACAATCTCAGCCTGTGTTTCTAGAAAGTTCTTCACTGTTCCCCCTCTTCCTGCTCGAGACAACACAGGCGGGAGCAGGCAGTATACAAATTTTTTTTAATCTCCCAACCGAACCAAAGACAGACATGTAACCTGCTATTCGCAATGTAACAAAGGCAGCCTTATGCAGATTTTATAGCAGCCACATGCCTGTAATCATGTAATCAATAACGTAATCAGCTTACGGTTGACTTACAGCCTTCTGTGATGTGTGAGTAATCTCTCGATCATGGTATTGCAATGGAGAGAATATATATATATATATATATATATATTTATTTGTATTTATTTTCCTGCTTTAACATTGGAAGCTTTTCCCATCTTGATCTGTTCACTTATGCTCTCCCAGAAGCAGATGTAGTAACATAACCACTTCTATACAGCCCAGAAGCAGCTTTTGACATTGATCACAGGAGGGAACAATTTCCTTACCTTTTTTATTTTACTTTAGCTCTGCTTTTGGACCTCCTTACCCATTTAATTTTAATTGCAGATTGGATGCTGCTTTCCCTTCGTATATTTAGGGCAACACAAATTCCACTCCCCTTTCTCACTACAGAGGACTGGCATTGGTGTGGCTTTCTTTCAAATAACTAGGCAGAGTAGATTAACACAGACACAAGGTTTTATTTTTGAGGATTCAGAGGATCAGAATTCAACAATGGCATGTCTCTGGCCACTGTCTTTCCTTCTATGCTATTCTCTTTTTTTATTTGTTACTGTCTTTGTTGATTTCCTTCCCCTTTTTATTAAGACCTTCCTGCCAGTGCATTGTATAAGATTCTCTTTCTAGTCTCTCTCCCGGGTCCTTACTATGTATTTTTCTGATTCTTGGTTCCGTCTAGATATTTCATTTATTTGCAGCTAGTGTGAAACCCCTAAATTTGAAGAATTTAATGTTGTATTAAATATAAAGGCATTCCTACATCATCTTGGAAGATATAACAATTACATTAATAATACACAACATAGATTAAAATAAATATGCTACAAAAATTAAAATGGCCTAAATTCAGTAAACTTTCCTTAAAATATCATAAATAAGCATGAAATTAGAGTCATTTCATGTCATGCTTTTTTAGAAAATAAGGCATGAGATAAAATAAGGGGTGATTCAAAGAAGGAAGAATATTACATGCATTTATAATTACTTAAACCTGACCTTCGGCATGATTTAATGAAAAGCCTAAATCCTTAAAAAAAATCCCCAGCATCGAAAATTAATATATTTTAAGGTTTTAGTCACCTACTTATTATTCTTTCCTGCACCGGGCTGCAACTTTATCCCCCAGTGAGATTAAGTACAGGGGGAGGGATTATAGCTGTGCTTTGCACAGACAGAGCAGAGCTTGGGCCAGGGAAAGGAAAGCAATCCCAGAATGCATAGCGACACAGTCAAGACACTTCTTGTTTGCAGGCTGCCTGATGCTCCATGAGCCGCCATCTTGGATGTTTAAAGGCTCATAACATGCAGTAGATGCAGGTAGGATGTTTTTAATGTGAGCAATCTGTATGTACAGGGTGTGGGAAACATATAAGATAGGATCTTATTCAGAGTGAAGGTCTGCTTTAAAAGCCTTACCTAGCAGTAAAAAATATCCACTAACTGTGAAACTTAAAGAGGAACTCTAAGCTTTTTGTAACCCCTTTGATTAATAATACAACTCACCTGATCACCGCAGTCCTTACCTGATTCAGACAGGGGGTGAGGCTCTGATTGTCAGCTGTAGACCTGAGTGACAGTTGGACTAGAGTGAATGACCAGTACAGTCACACTGCTGCACAGGATTGGGAGACAGACCTGCCCTTCTGCAGATTGGTGATGGGCACAGTCCTTGAGGAACACGGGTATGTGTCAATAGGCATCAGACAGTTTTGCATCCCCTGGCCAGTGAAATCGGGTAGAACCCTCTTACAAGCCACCCACTGCCATGTCCAGTCCCTTTAATAATTCTATAAATTGGTATAGGGAGGCCCTTGGACACCTTGCCAGTTCACAAGGAGTAAAAAGAACACATCACACAATAAAAGTTAATTAAACTGAATGTAACAGTACTCACTCCTCCACCTGTTCCTTCTTCTGTCCCTCACAGGTCCGGAGGGCAGGTCTTTTGATCCTGGCATGCCCTCAGTTCAACAGCCTGATATGCCATCTGTTGGCCTGGTGATACATCTTGCCCAATTACCCACACCCCAACCAACCAGGAGTGTGTGAAAAAGCCTGATGACCATGCAGCACAGGCCTAAGGTTCTTGAAAGGTTGGACCCTGGAGGAGCACCAAACCTGTGCTGAAGGAAATATGAGCTAGCCACTCGGCATAGCGCCCCTCAGCCTCTGTTCCCTGATTTACCAGCCCCTGTGGGTCAGCTTAGTAGCCCAGAGGGAGGGAGAAAGGATTTTCTTATGGTGTTATTATTATTTTTGATACAGCCCCTCTCTTGCGCAGCTAAATTTCATGACAAAACATGGGATAGGTGTGAGTCAAGCCTTAAAGTGCTATTTTTTATAGGATATAATGTACATTTCTCAGGTACAAATTTCTTTTTCCTTCTATCGTATGTGCCATGCTGTCTAACAGCTATATCTTCATTCATGTCATCTCACTTCCCTAACCCTTTAAAGGACAAGTATCGTTTGCCAACAGCTCTGGTGTTGGGGCTGTGTGTTTATTTTCGTTAATAACACTTCTTGTCTCTCAGCTGATACATTTGTTACTTCTAGTGCAGGAATAACTTGTTATATTTAGCTACATATGTAACAGTCAACTCTATCTAAATGTAACAAGCTTCCCCTGCCCTAGAAGTAATGTATTTATCAGAGGCAGAGAAGTGTTATTAATGAAAATAAACACACAGCCCAACGCCAGAGCACTAGGAAAACTATACTTGTCCTTTAAATCCAAGCATGTAAAATCTAAGGTGTCACCTCTTCTACTGTTAAGCACCAAGCCTGTAGATTTTACACACATGGCATTTCCCCCAGTTCCTCCCCCCACCAAAAAAAACCCACTCACCTCCATGCGGGATCCAGCCACTGGGGTCTCCTCTTCCTTGCTGCCGCAGCAATGGGCCTTTTGTACCGGAAAGTGAGATGACATCAGCCCACTCAGTTGGTATAAAAATTCCCCTCCCTGCAGCGAGTTAGAAAGCACCGACTCTCTGCCCCAGCTCGGCTTCCACCAATCACTTCCGGCTGCTAGAGCAGCAATAGCCAGCGTTGAACAGCAGCGATCAGCAATGGAAGGCGGTAAAAAAAAATACAAATTGTGAGCATGTGTGTTTTTTACCCTTAACACTTGAGACTCCTATACCAGTTCACAGGGCAGGAGGGGCTAGAAAGTCACCTGCTAGTAAGAGGGTGACTTGCCATTAGCTCTCTTCCCATTACCTGCTTTCCAAAACCCCAGGGGGGTGTAGAAGAGCCCATGGTCCATGTGGCTATGCAGGCTGGTAGCTGTCAGGGTTGGAGGGTGGCCACTCAGACTCCGCGCCCTGGTCTACTAGCCCACATAGATAGTCCCCAGGCTGGTTTTGCTGCTGATTGGGGACCCCATGCTCCCCTTTCTCATTACTCACCTATGTTGAAAAGCCTGTTGCCTGGCTTAACCTATCCACTTCACAGTCTTCCCAACCTTCATGCTAATTACATACTACCTGCAAGGCAACCTTTTGTATTTGTTGCACTTACAGTATAATAACTATTATACATATTTAATATGATACTTTTATATTATATAATATAATACTATTATAATATTTAACTCACCCTCCTGTAATCTTAAAGCATTTTATCAATTGTATGTGTGTATAGTTTATGTTTTGCCTAAATAAATTATTTGTATTGGTATATATATATATATAAAGTGGTGCGTTTTTAACTGGCCTAAGAGGTGACAGGGCCACCCTTATATTTATCACATGAAAGCATTTTAAGGTAACGTGTATAGATTAAATAAGGCAAAAATGCGTTAATTATTTATTTTGCATTGTCTTGATACAGGGAGGTGTAAATGATGAAGTAACGTTAGCTGCATTTATAGTGATAGCTTTTTCAGAGGTAGACTGGCCTAAAGAGGTAAGAATTTCTTTTACATCAACACACATATTCACTGATAAAGTCCCCGTCCAGGTAGACACTTACTTCCTCCCACCTTATCTTTCTTAAAAACATTGTAAAATGAGCCATTCAAAGCGTCCAAAAATCTCAAATTATATGTAAACTTTTTACCCTTACTCATGTTTTTTATTTCTTAATCTCCATATTTGATGACATTAGATCTTTTTATAACTCGCATGGCTTTGGAAATATCCTCTGTTGGCTTAGGAATATTTCTTGTATGTAAAAGGATATAATCAGTGCAAGGCCTTATTTCTTATACAAACATAATGCAGCTTTCTGTGTGTGTCTGTGAAAAGAACTCAGGCGGCTCTAAATGTCTATTAAAGGAGCACTATCGCGAAAAAATGGACCAATGATAAAAATCCATATAAATATGCAGGATGGCGGGAGGACAGGTCACTTATATACACAACATCAAGAAATATCCAGCCAGACTTGTTTCTTTTTTTTTTAATGAAAGGAA
This sequence comes from Gastrophryne carolinensis, assembly GCA_027917425.1. Taxonomy (NCBI): domain Eukaryota; kingdom Metazoa; phylum Chordata; class Amphibia; order Anura; family Microhylidae; genus Gastrophryne; species Gastrophryne carolinensis. Next base: position 520,006,284 of record CM051235.1, on the reverse strand, counting down.
AGGACAGCCGGGGTGACAGGCTCTGTCACCCCTCACAGACTAAACCTGTTATCCCTGGATTTTGTTTCTACCATGCGAGAATAAACCACAAGTTTGGTGGGAGTTTTATTTCGTTTGAGTATATAAGTGTCTTGTCCTCTCATTAACCAATGTGTTTACATGGATTTTTAACATTACACAATTTTGCGATAGTGCTCCTTTAAGAAACTGGGCTGCCTTTTTCTTTATATCTGTGTAGACAGAAACTACTGAGCAACAATATACACCAGCATATAAGAGGATTTATTTGCAGTCAGTAAGTGTTGCAGTTTAGAAATTACAGCAAAGAGCAGCAATCCTGCCTAGTTAAATATAATTCAGGTAATTCAGGGTCTGGGCTAGAGACAGCACCTGGATCTAAGCAACATCGTTTTTTTTTTCAGCAGCACACTAGGCTGAATTCTTGTGATTGGTCAGTGAACATTGATTTGTTTTTACACGGGGAGGCCAATTCATTAATAACGCCAGGTAGCGACAGATGAGCGACTGTAGCGTGATTTTCACAGCGCCAGCCAGTATTCGCTGTGCTTGGCCGGCGTTAGCTTGATGACAGCGACTCAGTCGGTGTGCTGTAATGTTGAATACGGGCTTAGGGGTCGCTGTTTCACAGGTTCAGCGTTGTATGTGAGCGCCTGACAACGAATGGCCAGAGCGAACGGCTTGCTTCATATTCATTAACAAATCACGCTACGAATTTGCTGGCGCTGTCCATTCCTTGTTTAAACCCCAGTGCGCTGGCAGCGATGGGTGTTAACTAGTTTTTAACCCCTAAACAACCATATTTTTTGATTGTAACATTATACATGTTTTTTGAATCATTTTGGAATATGAATACATTAATATCAGACCTGTAATATCAATTCTGCACAAATTTTTTTTTTTTTTTTTTTTTTTTACCTTAAAAAAAAAACCTAACATTGCAGAAGTGGTCTCAGAATTTTTGACATTAAAAAAATAAAAAAGAAAAAAATAAGAGCAATTAATTATGATTAATTAAAGATTGCTCCATTGAAATGCATTGGACAACGCCAGGGAGCGACAGGTCGTACCTGGCGCTGTGATGGGATTAGCAGCGGCGCTGTTCATTCCAGGCGGCTACATGATATATCCCGCGCTTGCTGTCGCTCTCGCCGGCGCTAGCCTCATTTAGCTTGATAAATGCGTCATTGTGACCGCCGCCGGGCGTACTTGAGTCGGTAGCCGCCGTAAGCTGGCGGTACCTGGCGCTCGTCAGACACTACCTGGCGCTAGCCCGTGATAAATAAGGCCCTTAGCCTGGACTGTAATTTGCCGGGGAGTTGCTAGAGCTTTGGCCTGGACAGGAGCCTACGAAGAGCAAATTTATTCTTATCCAATACTGTGATACTGTACAGCCACATAAAATTACATGTTTATTTGTTTTAGGATGAAGTGATACAAAATACCCTTCAATATCTTCGGAGCTGTGTTCCTGTTGTGGACAGTCCACATACAAAGGCTATGCTTGCTTACACCTTTACTTTGCTTGAAATCTTTGACATCAGAAATGCTTTGCTGCAAGAATTGCATGAGATAGCAGTGACAAGAGGTAATTATACAGTATATAACAGTATGTCATGTATAATTACTATTGTTCAGATATAGTACAGTACAGTTAACACATGAACCTTTTTTATTTATTTATTATTTTTTTTTACACCAAGATGGAGAAACCCACTGGCCGGCAGATCCAACGAGGCTTCCTGAAGGCTCATTATGGTCTTCTATTTCTTATGAGGTGGAGCTGGCATCTTACATGGTCCTAGCACATCTTTCAGTAACAAACCCCCAAAAGAAAGATATAACTGAATGTTCTAGTATCATTAAGTGGCTTGTAGGAAAACAGCAGGCATATGGAGGTTTTGAAAACACCAAGGTTAGACATCATTTTACTCCTCACTTTTATTACAATTACCTGCATTTCTTATTTGTTCTGCTTAATGTCTCTCCTGTGCAGTATGAGAGCTTATAAATCTCCGTTTTCAAACCTTCTCACTCCTTTAGGGTAAGTGTCCACCAAATAAAAAGCAAAAGGGATACTCATCGACTAGGACAGGCATGTTTGACTAGGCCAGGCATGTCCGTCTAGAACCATAAGAGAAGGGACTGGTGCCAACGGCCTCACTTTGCAAATCTCAAACTCCGAAGGAGCTCAGTGGTGAAGATTTTATATGGTAGGGTTCTTGAGCATAACTTTGCTGAAAGTATGCCAAAAAAGGGATACTCACCTTTTGTCCATCGCAGCTAATCTGTCCCACTCCTGCAGTGAGAAACCTACCAGTTTAATAAGATCGACGGCCTCTGCAAATAATACCCAACCCCCTCTTACCATCAATTACAGTGACGCTGCCATACCCTCTCTATTCAAGGCAATGGAGAAGACAAGCCAGATCTCAAAGCGTGTCAGGCTTCCAAACGCCCTCTCCATTGCACTAAGATTTATCAAACCCCTTTGGTGACATGGGCTATAAACTCCCTCCACAGGTCCTCATGGTCGCTGCCTGGTCTGGTTCTGGCTTAAAGCGGTCCTTCACTCTGCATAAGAGTCTATCTTATATGTTTCCCACACCCTGTACATACAGATTGCTCATATTAAAAATCATCCTTCCTGCATCTACTGCATGTTATAGGCCTTTAAACATCCAAGACGGCGGTTCATGGAACATCAGGAAGCCTGCAAACAGGAAGTTCTGACTGTGATGCTCTGCATTCTGGGACTGCTGACCTTTTCCTGACCCCGGCTCTGCTCTGTCTGAGCAAAGCACAGCTATTCCCAGCCCCTCTGTACTTTATCCCACTCTCCTCTCCTCAGTATGTGTGATGCTTCTGAGTCAAGATGGCAGCGCCTGTATCCTAAATGTCCTATGACTAAAAACTTAAAATATATTAATTTTAGATGCTGGGGATTAATTTTCTAAGGGTTTGGGCTTTTCAATAAATCATGGTGAAGATCCGGTTTAAGGGTTCCCTCAGCACCTGGCTTTCTCTATCTTACTGAACTAGTTCTAACTGGTTCCATCGATATGATACCTCCCACTACTAACTATTTAATATTTACTATTTACTTACTTATTATTCCACTACTTACTATACTTAGACTTTCTCTTTAAACCCCCAAAACTTATCTTCTTCCTGGCTCACTCACCAATCAAAATATTAAGGGCCACATCCCCAGCATCTCTGGCCTGCAACGTTCTCTAAATTGCTGAGCAACCACCGTTTGCTAAGCATTGATATGCACGGCAGACGTCTCTGATTGGAAGTCCGCGCATGGGCAGCAGGAAATGGTGAGTTTTTACTGGGCGATCTAGGGGGTCTCATACAGCAGGGCATTCCAAATTGGGATGCCCCCAAGGCAGGGAACTAACTTGCCGCTTAAAGTGATTGGATCCTAAACCGGTCACATGTTTTCTTAGAGCTAAAAGGACAACATTTTTTTCATATAGCTTTAATACGTTAAATGTCTAATGTGTTTTTTTGTTTTTGTCTGGAAAGGACACAGTGCTGGCGTTTCAGGCTTTAGCTCTGTACTCTCAAATGACCTACAACAGTCATGAAGGACTGGAGGTTATACTGAGTGCAGCTGAGGAGGATTATGTGCAGCATTTTCATGTGAATGAAGAAACCAAATTCCTTCACCAGAGGAGGAAACTGCCAAAGATCCCTGGGAACTACACTGTTCAGGTGAAGGGTAAAGGATGCGCTTTCTTACAGGTAATTTCTAAAGTCCTTTACCCAAAATTATTGGTGCTGCTTATATGGATGCACAGGTGTATTGCTGATCAAGCCATATAACATATAAACCAATCCAACTTTAAGTAGAAATATATACATTTTTATTGAATGAATAAGTAATAAGTAAGTATGGGGAAAAATAAAAATAATAAAAGATTGTTTTACTGTGTCCATGAGTTTTTTAACATTTAACTGTTTTTTGAACTAGTTAGGGTCCCTGAGATCCCTATATCAGTTCACAGAGAAGACGGGGCTGGCAAGTCACCTGTCAGCAAGCACCCCCCAACCCAGTAACTGCCTCCCCAAACTCCATAGGGGGTGGGAAGAAGAGCCTGCAGCCCCGTCTACCAGCCCCACATAGCTGGTGCCCTGGCTGGTTTTACTTGATAGGGGGGACCCCACACCATCTTTTAAAAAAGATTTTAAAGGGTTAACTCATAAAAATTAAAAAAGGCCTGGGATTTTTAGAATCTTAAAAATTATTTTAAAAAATGGCATGGGGTCCCCCTCATACATTAAAGTGGACCAAAACTCAGGACTATCCCAATTGGGGGTGCCCCGCTGTTTGAAACCCCCCAGATTGCTGAGCTCAACTCACCTCAACGCACAACCGCTCGTCCAAATAGCGCGCTCGGAGTCGCTGACGTCACGTCGTCTAAGCCTTCGTCTAAGGCCAGTGGCTCAGAGCGCGCTGGAGGACACATCTCCCGCTTCCCTCTAAAAGGGAGTGTGGCTGCTCACAAATACCTGGCGCGGATACACACCCTGCTAGAGAGATAGTGGGGATGTGGCTGCCACTTGTGCATGCGCCATTGGACTGGAAAGCAAGGTAAGTGCATGGGGAGACCTGGGGGGTTTCACACAGCATGGCATCCCGATTTTGGATGCCCCGAGCGGAGGGAATCGATAGGCCTGGGAATCTTATAGGTTCCCTGGCCGATTGCGCTGGGTTTTGCCGCATTTTAAAACCAGCCCAGGCACAGCTATGTGCTGCTGCTAGACCAAGGCTACCAGTCGATATAGCCCGCAGGTTCGTTTGCTCCCGTGGGCTTTGGGTAGGCAGGTAATGGAGCAGGGGTTATGGGCGGTCTCAAGGACCCCCCTCCCATTCTTACCTCTAATGCATTGGTGATGTTCCGCACTGTCGCTGACCACCGATCTCTCCGGCTTCTGATACTTCACTCCCTGCTGCACTGCCCTATAAATAGCCCCTCCCTCTGGTGGTGAGCGAGGTTCTGGGAGCCTAGCCAGGGCTTGTGGATGCAGAGAACAGCGAGTGACAGAGCAGAGGATGAGGATGTCACCTGGTGCTGGAATGGGGATGGAGGTAAGCTTATTTTGTATAGTTTTTTTGGGCGAGTTCTTTAAAATTTCGGATCAAACAAACCCGAATTTCCTGGGGAAATTTGGCAGACTTTGCTCGTCTCCACTCAAAACAAATGCCTAGGCAAATTTTTTTTAAAAAAGAGTTTAGATTTATCAAAATTTTCACCATGCCCCCCTTGTTTGGAAGACCCCACTTGAAACTCACCCCTTGGGAAACGGTCCAGGTCAACATCCTAATCTCGCTCCATAGGTAGGGTCTCAATTAGCTACATCAAGGTCTCTTTTTCCACTTAGAGTTTTATGTAAGGAAGAAACTGCAAAAAGATTTTACTCTAGCTACTACATGAAAACACCACCAAATATAATTGTTAGAACATTGTTCTAATAAAAAAAACTAAAATATTTAAATTACCAAAAAGATTGTAAGCCTACAAGGGCAGGGCCCTCACTTCTAGTGTTTTCCAGTATCTTTATGTATTTGTGCATTTTTGCCACATCTGCTTGAAATAGTTTTTTTGTTTTACCCTTATGGTATTTTCTACATTGTACAGCGCCATGGAAGATGATGGAACTGATGATGGCAGCCCCTTTAACTATTCAATGTACTTTTGGAGTAGATGAATCCCACTTTAATGACTTTCAAGGTTTCCTTTAAAGCAGAACAAAACCTTGGTTGCTCAGGCCTGAAATCTAAAAGATTCTAGGGCTAGCCACTGACCTTCCCCTTCCTGATATGGGATGCCCCATAGCAAAACTCACTTGTTTCCTGGCGCCCCCCCCGGCGATGTAAATATCCGACAGACGCATCTACGCATCTGGGCAGTAAGCATGCTCCATTCAGACTGGCTGAGGTTGGGAGTGTGCGTGCCATTGGCCCTCCTATTGCCGAGACCCTGCATGTAAACCAGACCCCAATTGGATGAGAGCCTGCACATGTGCTGTAGAACCACGGAAAGGTGAGTTTATCTAAATTCCAATAGTAGGCTCATGACTTGTATCACAGCTGATTACATACTTTAAAGTATCACAGCTGATTACAATAGAAACAATTAAGATAAATGAATTGCTATTGGACCACTCAGCAGGGAGCTGGCAGGCTTTTCAGAATGACTCATCTTGTTTGCTATAGTGTCAGCAGGTAGGGAGAGATAGCCTATCTCCCATCCCAATATATGGCTCTCTGAGCTTTGTTGCCTTTGTAGCGTACAAATAATAAAACAACAATACACAACCTATTTTCTTGCTTGAAAACAATTTAGAAATTCAGTAACCTTCACTGTATATATTGTAAACCTTTCTTATACAGTTGTATTCTAAGATGTTGGAATTTTACCCAAACAAATCTCAGAAGGTTAAAATTATTGTCCAACCTGAAAAACAAAAAAAACTCTGTTTTCACACCTGCCAAGTTGCTCCTAGTCTGGCAATGTATCTTTTACCTGATCACCAGGTCTAAATCCAGCATCCTACGTCCCATGGGCCCCGTCACTAGTCACCAGCAATCAGTCACCATGGGGACCACCATCAGTTACAACTCCGGCACCCCACTTCCACTCACTGCAATGGAGGAGGTGTGCCAAGACTTGACACGTCCCTCTCAACTGCAGTAAATAGAGAGATGTGTCAGCATTACTGTGCCTGAAGCAGGAGATGTTGCCCCATGGTGAATGTGAATGTTGTTTTTTTTCCGTTTTCAAGCTGGACAACAATTGCACAGTTGCCAATAATCTAATCTAAAACTTGCCCAAGGGAACAAGGGGGTTTGCAGAATTTAAGCTGGGTCACGTGGCTACTTTAATATAATCACTATCTATATTTTCACCAGACAACAATGAAGTATAACGTTTACGATGTCAAAGTCAGATCAGTTTTTGACGTTCAGATAAATGTTACTTGTGAAAACCAGAAGCAAATCAAGTCTGTGCTTAACTACACCTTCTCTGTCAGGTGAGTTTCTTTAAAAATGTTTACTTTTCATGTCTCAGAAAAAGCAGCTTTAAAGCAGACCTAAATCTTGAGCCCCCCCTTCCCCCCCCCCAGGCCCCAGGAATACCAATATGTAAATCTCTGCAATCCTGTGGGAATGGGAAACACACTTCCCAGCAAGATGTATATGGAGCCATGCACCGGCATTCACACTGTAGCAGTATGGGAGTAGTAAATTGCCTACACCATTCCTTTGCATGTTTAAGCAGACGAGCACACATTGTGATGCCCGGGGAAAGATGTATGAGCATTTTCTATGCATTTAAAAGGCCAGTTCCATCCTAGTGTTTTCATTTCTTCACCAGAAAGAATAAGGACCAACCAAAATTACTGTCCTTGTCCAGACAGTTGCTAACATCCTCCGACCTTATCCCCTATAGAAATTGCGTAAAATTAGCTGTTTCAAAGAATTTTAACATTTTTGATTATTTGTAAAAACTGTATGTATTCTAAGCAATGCTGCTGCTTTTATTAATAGGCATTGCTGAGGTGGGGAGGTCATATCACGTTGCAGATTTATGAGTCATGAACAGGCTCTGCTGTGGTCAGAAACAGCTATGGGACCATTTTAGCTTGCCATGCTCTCTTGCACAAAGACCTTCGAGGTAACAAGTAGCTGTTGAACCACTTTTTTGTGTGGTCCTGGAGGAATGAAAATAAAGAAGGACAAACCTTATTGCCCTGCTGCAGCTTCTACCTTGCACTGCAGAAAATGTCACATGGGACAGGTATCAGATGAGCATCTTGCTGCCTTATAATTGCTAGTGATGAGCGAGTAGTATTCGACCGAGCCGGTATTCGATCGAATACTACGCTGTTCGTCATACTCGATTTCGATCGAGTACAGCGGCGATGGCGCACTCACAATTCGTTTCCCCTCCCACCTTCCCTGGCGCGTTTTTTACACCAATCACCATGCAGGGGGGGTGGGACAGGTCCTGGGAGGACGCTGGCATCGCGAAAACGGCGTCTACACGCATTGGCTGGAAAAACCATGTGACCTCGAATATACAAAACTCAGCACTTCCTCTTCGTCAGCATTAGCAGCTTGAACTTAGTGAGGGACAGACGCTCACAGCAGGGAAAGACAGGCTGTCGCTGGCAGGGCCCCAGAAGCTCGGAATATTGCTTTTACCACCATCTATACCAGCTATCAGAAGACAAGAGAGTCATTAAGAGCCCTTATTAGGGCTACTACGCTGAACGGTATATGGCTCATATGTAGGCAGGCAGGGCCCCAGAAGCTCAGAATATACCTTTTACCACCATATATACCAGCTACCAGAAGACAAGAGAGTCCTTAAGAGCCCTTATTAGTGCTGCTACGTTGAACAGTATATAGCTCATATTCTATGTAGTCAGGCAGGGCCCCAGAAGCTCAGAATATAGCTTTTACCACCATATATACCAGCTACCAGAAGACAAGACAGTCCTTAAGAGCCCTTATTAGGGCTGCTACGCTGAACAGTATATAGCTCATATTCTATGTAGTCAGGCAGGGCCCCAGAAGCTCAGAATATAGCTTTTACCACCATATATACCAGCTACCAGAAGACAAGAGAGTCCTTAAGAGCCCTTATTAGGGCTGCTACTTTGAACAGTATATAGCTCATATTCTATGTAGTCAGGCAGGGCCCCAGAAGCTCAGAATATAGCTTTTACCACCATATATACCAGCTACCAGAAGACAAGACAGTCCTTAAGAGCCCTTATTAGTGCTGCTACGTTGAACAGTATATAGCTCATATTCTATGTAGTCAGGCAGGGCCCCAGAAGCTCAGAATATAGCTTTTACCACCATATATACCAGCTACCAGAAGACAAGAGAGTCCTTAAGAGCCCTTATTAGTGCTGCTACGTTGAACAGTATATAGCTCATATTCTATGTAGTCAGGCAGGGCCCCAGAAGCTCAGAATATAGCTTTTACCACCATATATACCAGCTACCAGAAGACAAGAGAGTCCTTAAGAGCCCTTATTAGTGCTGCTACGTTGAACAGTATATAGCTCATATCCTATGTAGTCAGGCAGGGCCCCAGAAGCTCAGAATATAGCTTTTACCACCATATATACCAGCTACCAGAAGACAAGAGAGTCCTTAAGAGCCCTTATTAGTGCTGCTACGTTGAACAGTATATAGCTCATATTCTATGTAGTCAGGCAGGGCCCCAGAAGCTCAGAATATAGCTTTTACCACCATATATACCAGCTACCAGAAGACAAGACAGTCCTTAAGAGCCCTTATTAGGGCTGCTACGTTGAACAGTATATAGCTCATATTCTATGTAGTCAGGCAGGGCCCCAGAAGCTCAGAATATAGCTTTTACCACCATATATACCAGCTACCAGAAGACAAGACAGTCCTTAAGAGCCCTTATTAGGGCTGCTACGTTGAACAGTATATAGCTCATATTCTATGTAGTCAGGCAGGGCCCCAGAAGCTCAGAATATAGCTTTTACCACCATATATACCAGCTACCAGAAGACAAGACAGTCCTTAAGAGCCCTTATTAGGGCTGCTACGCTGAACAGTATATAGCTCATATTCTATGTAGTCAGGCAGGGCCCCAGAAGCTCAGAATATAGCTTTTACCACCATATATACCAGCTACCAGAAGACAAGAGAGTCCTTAAGAGCCCTTATTAGGGCTGCTACGTTGAACAGTATATAGCTCATTCTAGCTATATACACACTGCACACAACGGCTGCTTTAGTGAGGGGTAGCTGCTGCTGCTGGAATAGGGACAGAAAGACTTCAGTGGTGTATTAGCACCTATATACAAAACTATATACACTCTGCTCAAAACGGCTGCTTTAGTGAGGGGTAGCTGCTGATGCTGGAATAGGGACAGAAAGACTTCAGTGGTGTATTAGCACCTATATACAAAACTATATTTTGCACTACTGTTTTGTGTCCTCTGTGCCAACAAAACCTTGTTATATACCCGGTGCGTATAGGCACCATTTCACCTTCTGGCAGTATACGGCTGTATAGCCAGGTGTTTTTCTTAAAAATATATTTATATTTGGCACTACTGTTTTGTGTCCTCTTTACCAACAAAACCTTGTTATATACCCGGTGCGTATATAGGCACCATTTCACCTTCTGGCAGTATACGGCTGTATAGCCAGGTGTTTTTCTTAAAAATATTTTTATATTTGGCACTACTGTTTTGTGTCCTCTTTACCAACAAAACCTTGTTATATACCCGGTGCGTATATAGGCACCATTTCACCTTCTGGCAATATACGGCTGTATAGCCAGGTGTTTTTCTTAAAAATATTTTTATATTTGGCACTACTGTTTTGTGTCCTCTTTACCAACAAAACCTTGTTATATACCCGGTGCGTATATAGGCACCATTTCACCTTCTGGCAGTATACGGCTGTATAGCCAGGTGTTTTTCTTAAAAATATTTTTATATTTGGCACTACTGTTTTGTGTCCTCTTTACCAACAAAACCTTGTTATATACCCGGTGCGTATATAGGCACCATTTCACCTTCTGGCAGTATACGGCTGTATAGCCAGGTGTTCTTAAAAATATATTTATATTTGGCACTACTGTTTTGTGTCCTCTGTGCCAACAAAACACTGTTTTATACACGGTGCGTATAGGCACCATTTCACCTTCTGGCAGTATACGGCTGTATAGCCAGGTGTTCTTAAAAATATATTTATATTTGGCACTACTGTTTTGTGTCCTCTGTGCCAACAAAACACTGTTTTATACACGGTGCGTATAGGCACCATTTCACCTTCTGGCAGTATACGGCTGTATAGCCAGGTGTTCTTCTTAAAAATATTTTTATATTTGGCATAACGCGTGGCCAAAAAAGTAAAACGTCTGAAATGCGGAGGGCTAGCGCAAAGGGACGTGGACGGGGGCGTGGAAATGCTGGTGGGGGCACAAACCGCGTTGAAGCCAGTGGGGATACAATGCGTGCTGGTGAGGGGCAGCCAGCATTACGCTCATCCAGCTTCCCTGCCTTTATGGGACAGTTATGCGGGGGGCGGGGTACACCTCTGTTAAGGCCTGAGCAGCGTGAACAGGTGGTGCAATGGATGGCCGATAACGCTTCCAGTCACTTGTCCACCACCCAGTCATCCACACAGTCTCACTCTGACCCTCCTTCCTCCCAACCTGGCCAACAGAGTCAGCCCAACCTTGACCCCTCCCAGGACCTCTTTTCGGGTCCTTTTCCAGATGTGCTGCAAGAATCCCAGGAGCTAGCAGAGGAATTTGTTTGTAGTGATGCCCAAACACTTGAGTATCCGCCATCTGCTAGTGATGTGGACCCGGAACCAGCATCTGCTATCATGAGCGATGATGATGAGACGCAGTTGCCATCAAGGGAGGCTGTTGGAATGTCCAGTGGGCAGGAGGAGGAGCAGAGAGAGGAAGTGGAAGAGGAGGTGGTGGACGACGAAATGACCGACCCCACTTGGACAGGGGTGATGTCCAGCGGGGAAAGCAGTGGAGATGCGGTCTGCGCATCACCGAATAAGGCAGCAAGAGGCAGAGGACAGTCCAGAGGCAGAGGACAGTCCAGACAGAGAAGGCAGGCCACAGCCAGCAGGGCCGAAGCTCTTCCCGGCAGCAGGCAGTCGCGCGAAGCTCCCCCATCGAGGCCTCGTACTTCTGTGGTGTGGAGATTTTTTAACGTTTGCACGGATGACAAACTGAGCGCGGTTTGCGCAATCTGCCACTCAAAACTGAGTAGGGGCTCTGAGAAGAGCAATCTGACCACCTCAGGCATGCGCCGTCACTTGGAATTCAAGCACTGGGCTGAGTGGGAGAGAGCAAACGCAATACAACCTGCGCCCCGTCTTGCTGCCACTGCCTCTTTCCCTTTGTTGTGTGCTGCCACTGCGGTCCAGACCTCCAGCCAGGACACCTCCACATCTGCCTCAGCCTCGGCTACTTTGGGGCCTTCTCCTTCAGCCCCCCCTTCCCCCGCATCTTCGTCTGCACCTTCCATCTCCTCGTCCCATCAACTGTCCATCTCGCAGGCGTTCAACCGCAGGCGGAAGTACGCCTCCAGTCACCCCCAAGCCCAAGCCTTAACCTGCCTCATCTCCAAACTGCTGGCCCTGGAGATGTTGCCGTTTAGGCTTGTGGAGACGCAGGCCTTCCGCGACCTGATGGCGGCTGCCGCACCTCGCTATTCCGTCCCTAGCCGCCACTATTTTTCCCGCTGTGGCGTCCCCGCCCTGCACCAGCACGTGTCGCGTAACATCAGGCGGGCCCTGAGGTACGCAGTCAGCGCAAAGGTCCACTTGACCACCGACTCGTGGACAAGCGCTTGCGGCCAAGGACGCTACATCTCTTTGACGGCACACTGGGTGAATGTTGTGGAAGTGGGGACGGGGTCGCAAACAGGGACGGCCTACATACCACCCCTGCCCAAGATTGCCAGCACGGGTTCTGATAGACCCCCCTCCTCTTCCTCCTCCTCCTCCTTCTCCTCCTCTGCCTTAACATCGCCCTCAGCCCCTAGCTGGAAGCGTTGCAGCACTGGCGCGGGGAGACGTCAGTAGGCGGTGCTTAAGCTCATCAGCTTGGGCGACAGGAAGCACAGCGCCGCAGAGGTGAGGCACGCCATATTGCAGCAGACAGAGATGTGGGTGTCGCCGCTGCAGCTAGGACCAGGCATGGTCGTGTGCGATAACGGCCGTAACCTGGTGGCGGCTCTGGAGCTTGCAGAACTCAATCACGTACCATGCCTGGCCCACGTTTTTAATTTGGTAGTACAAAAGTTTCTAAAGACTTACCCCAACCTGGCAGAGCTACTGGTCAAAGTGCGGCGCTTGTGCGCTCACTTTCGGAAGTCAACTGTAGCTGCTGCTAGCTTAAAAAAAATCCAGCAACGCCTCCATTTGCCTCAACATCGGCTGTTGTGCGACCTGCCCACTCGCTGGAATTCCACCTATTGCATGTTGGCCAGGGTGTGTGAGCAGCAGAAAGCATTGATGGAGTACCAGATGATGCATCCACGCGTGCCTCCAACTCAGCTCCCTCAGTTTGCCAACCACGAGTGGCCATGGATGGCAGACATATGCGATGTATTGCGTATCTTTGAGGAGTCCACTAAGAAGGTCAGCAGCGAGGACGCTATAGTGAGCGTAACCATCCCGCTCCTAGGCGTCCTTAAAGAATCGCTCATCGCAATAAGGGAGAACGCATTGCACACAGAGGAGACGGGGGTAGGAGGAGACGCAACGCAGGTAGACAGTCAGACCACACTTTTGTCTGCTGCTCGGTGGCAGTTGCAGGAGGAGGAGGATGAGGAGGAGGAGGACAACGTGGAGGTGGCTGTGGAAGAGGATGCTGGCGGCGAGGGTAGCAGTCAGGCTGTGTGCGTCCCATTGGTTCAGCGCGGATGGGGCGGAGAGGAGGAGGAAGAGGAGGAAATGGAAAATGATCCTTCTGGTGGGGGCAGTGAGGTCATGCCTACTCAGAGTCTGGCACACATGGCTGACTTCATGCTGGGCTGCTTTTCCCGGGACATACGTGTTGTCCGGATATTGGAGAACAAACTATACTGGGTCTTCGCACTCCTGGACCCCCGGTATAAAGATAACTTCTCCTCTTTTATTCCGGTAGAGGAGAGGACGAATCGATTACTGGAATACCAGAGGGAACTCTTGCAGAACATGATGCAGATTTTCCCACCCAGCATCGCTGGCGGCAGAGAGGAGAGTGTCTCCCAGAGTCTGACAACATCGATCAGGTCCACAGCCACCAGGAGAACACTCTCCAAGGTGTGGGACACGTTCATGTCACCCCCTCGTGCAACTTCCATCACTGCGGGGCCCGCTATCAGCAGGAGGGACAAGTATCGGCGGATGTTGCGGGACTACCTGGCAGACCACACCCCTGTCCTCCCCGATCCCTCGGCGACCTACACTTACTGGGTCTCCAAGTTGGACACGTGGCTGGAACTGTCCCTGTACGCCTTGGAGGTGCTTGCCTGCCCTGCCGCCAGCGTGCTATCAGAAAGGGTGTTCAGCGCAGCCGGGGGCATTATAACCGATAAGCGCAGCCGCCTGTCAACCGACAGTGCCGACAGGCTGACGCTAATCAAAATGAACAGCAAGTGGATTGACCCGGACTTTGCTTGTACAACAGTGGAAAGCAGCCAAGAGTGAAGTGCCATCTGTATGAAGTGCCATTTCCTCCTCCTCCTCCTCCTCCTCCTTAACCGCCGTAGAATTGCTGTATTAATAAAAAAAAATTATGGCTCACCTCTTGGGCTTAATACAATCAATTTTTAAGAGGTCTCAGCTCTTGGGCCTCCACACAATTTTTAAGAGGTCTCAGCTCGTGGGACTCCACACAATTTTTAAGAGGTCTCAGCTCTTGGGACTCCACACAATGTTTGAGAGGTCTCAGCTCTTGGGCCTCCACACAATTTTTAAAAGGTCTCAGCTCTTGGGCCTCCACACAATTTTTAAAAGGTCTCAGCTCTTGGGCCTCCACACAATTTTTAAAAGGTCTCAGCTCTTGGGCCTCCACACAATTTTTAAAAGGTCTCAGCTCTTGGGCCTCCACACAATTTTTAAAAGGTCTCAGCTCTTGGGCCTCCCCTACTGCTGGGGTGACACACTGTAACAAACCTCCTCCTGTAAGCTTCCCCTACTGCTGGGGTGACACACTGTAACAAACCTCCTCCTGTAAGCTTCCCCTACTGCTGGGGTGACACACTGTAACAAACCTCCTCCTGTAAGCTTCCCTTACTGCTGGGGTGACACACTGTAACAAACCTCCTCCTGTAAGCTTCCCTGACTGCAGGGGTGCCACACTGTAACAAACCTCCTCCTGTAAGCTTCCCTGACTGCTGGGGTGACACACTGTAACAAACCTCCTCCTGTAAGCTTCCCCTACTGCTGGGGTGACACACTGTAACAAACCTCCTCCTGTAAGCTTCCCTGACTGCAGGGGTGCCACACTGTAACAAACCTCCTCCTGTAAGCTTCCCTGACTGCTGGGGTGACACACTGTAACAAACCTCCTCCTGTAAGCTTCCCCTACTGCTGGGGTGACACACTGTAACAAACCTCCTCCTGTAAGCTTCCCTGACTGCAGGGGTGCCACACTGTAACAAACCTCCTCCTGTAAGCTTCCCTGACTGCTGGGGTGACACACTGTAACAAACCTCCTCCTGTAAGCTTCCCCTACTACTGGGGTAACACACTGTAACAAACCTCCTCCTGTAAGCTTCCCTGACTGCTGGGGTGACACACTGTAACAAACCTCCTCCTGTAAGCTTCCCTTACTGCTGGGGTGACACACTGTAACAAACCTCCTCCTGTAAGCTTCCCTGACTGCAGGGGTGCCACACTGTAACAAACCTCCTCCTGTAAGCTTCCCTGACTGCTGGGGTGACACACTGTAACAAACCTCCTCCTGTAAGCTTCCCTTACTGCTGGGGTGCCACACTGTAACAAACCTCCTCCTGTAAGCTTCCCTGACTGCTGGGGTGACACACTGTAACAAACCTCCTCCTGTAAGCTTCCCCTACTGCTGGGGTAACACACTGTGACAAACCTCCTCCTGTAAGCTTCCCTGACTGCTGGGGTGACACACTGTAACAAACCTCCTCCTGTAAGCTTCCCCTACTGCTGGGGTAACACACTGTAACAAACCTCCTCCTGTAAGCTTCCCTGACTGCAGGGGTGACACACTGTAACAAACCTCCTCCTGTAAGCTTCCCTTACTGCTGGGGTAACACACTGTAACAAACCTCCTCCTGTAAGCTTCCCTGACTGCTGGGGTGACACACTGTAACAAACCTCCTCCTGTAAGCTTCCCTTACTGCTGGGGTGCCACACTGTAACAAACCTCCTCCTGTAAGCTTCCCTGACTGCTGGGGTGACACACTGTAACAAACCTCCTCCTGTAAGCTTCCCCTACTGCTGGGGTAACACACTGTAACAAACCTCCTCCTGTAAGCTTCCCTGACTGCTGGGGTGACACACTGTAACAAACCTCCTCCTGTAAGCTTCCCTTACTGCTGGGGTAACACACTGTAACAAACCTCCTCCTGTAAGCTTCCCTGACTGCTGGGGTGACACACTGTAACAAACCTCCTCCTGTAAGCTTCCCTTACTGCTGGGGTGCCACACTGTAACAAACCTCCTCCTGTAAGCTTCCCTGACTGCTGGGGTGACACACTGTAACAAACCTCCTCCTGTAAGCTTCCCCTACTGCTGGGGTAACACACTGTAACAAACCTCCTCCTGTAAGCTTCCCTGACTGCTGGGGTGACACACTGTAACAAACCTCCTCCTGTAAGCTTCCCCTACTGCTGGGGTAACACACTGTAACAAACCTCCTCCTTTAAGCTTCCCTTACTGCTGGGGTGACACAATGACACAAGAGGACATGTCTGACCACATCTCACACACACACACACACACACACACACACACACAATGACAATTAGGGGTGGGGTCTATTTATTTTCCCCCTTGCCTATGCCATCTGTGGTTGTCATTAGGCAACGTGATTTTAAGGGGTGCAGAATTTTGTTCTTCTTTTTTGTACAGTTTGGCTTGGGGTCCATGGCAATGTAGAGGAAAGAAGGTTTCCTTGTCTTGTCTCACTTTACGTAGAAGTAATATTGTGTTTGGAGTGTATTGTTGAGAGGCTGTGATAGTGGCGTAATAGTGCGACTTGGGCGCGTTATATGCACCCAGACATGCTTCCCCTGCTGTCCCAGTTGCATTCCAGCAGTGTTGGCATCATTTTCTGATGTTTCAGGGTGGACTTGGTGACCTCCAAGTGGTCGAATTGAGATTTCCAAGTGTCGAGCATTTTTTTCCCATAGACTATAATGGGATTCGATATTCGGTCGAGTAGTCGAGTAACGCGGTCTATTCGAATCGAAATTCGAAATATTTCACTACTCGCTCATCTCTAATAATTGCAGGTGCATGGACCTTTAATGTTTTGTGGCTTTTATAATCATATAAGAGGGCACACAATATTGGAAGGAACATGGGACCATTCCAACAGCATGCCAACAACACTGCTAGGTTAGCCATAGTAGACGCTGGTGTGTTGCTGTGTGCTGTGTGCTGCTGTATGAAGCAGTGTAGCTATCTAGTAGCAAGTAGACATCAGGGTCAATTCAGCACAGGTCGTAAAAAAACGTGGCCCCATGTGTCAGTGAACTTGGGAGAACTTGAATATCGCATGTGCAAATACAGTTTAGAAAGCTGTTTAAGATCTCTTGCACTGTTCCCTATTTAGAGCGAGAAATGACAGCCCTATGTAAGTGAAAAACACTCTTTGCATGACCTTTCTCATTACAAAACATGCTCAAATGGAAATATTTGTTCCCCAAACTGATTTGTCGAAATGTAATATAATTGTATGCATTTAATATTTAACATGTATGTTATGACTCTAGCACCTCTGTAATCAAGGTTTTCCCTTTTCTTTTTTAAATACTGTATTTTTCGCCCTATTAGACACACCTGCCCATAAGACGTGCCTAGAATTTGGAGGAAAATATCCCAAACCCAAATATTGAGCTAAAATAGCCCCCCATTATCTGACAAGGCATAGGAGAATGTATGCAATAACTTCCGCTGTCCACTATAACAGGTAGTGCCCCCTTCCCCATATAACCCCATAACACACAGTGTTGTAGATCCCCTCCATCCCAATCCCCCCTTCCCATATAACATGCAGCTTTCAGAATACACCCATAACACACAGTGTGGGAGATCCCCTCTATCCCCAATACAAGCACCATTCTGAATCCCCCTCCCCATATAACATGCAGCTTGCAGAATACACCCATAACACACACTGTGGGAGATCCCCTCCATCCCCAAAAACAAGCACCATGCTGAATCTCCCTCCCCATATAACATGCAGCTTGCAGAATACACCCATAACACACAGTGTGGGAGATCCCCTCCATCCCCCAAAACAAGCACCATGCTAAATCCCCCTCCCCATATAACATTCAGCTTGCAGAATACACCCATAACACACACTGTGGGAGATCCCCTCCATCCCCCAAAACAAGCACCATGCTGAATCCCCCTTTCCCATATAACAGGCATCTTGCAGAATATCCCCATAACACACAGGCCCTTATTTATGAAGGAATAGCGACAGGTAGCGACTGGTGAGCGACCGGTAATGACGGGCCCCGCCACGAGAACGCCAGCTCCCCACCACAATCACACATTTATCAAGCCGATCCTGCTAAGTGACTGAGATAGCGCCATATAGCGACTCATTCATAATTATTCCAGCCTCAGCCCACAGCGCCAGCGTCCGACCTTGAACAGCGACAGGTATGACCTCTCGCTACCTGGCGCTCTCCTATGCATTTCAATGGAACAATCTTTAAATATTAATAATTAATTGTTATTAATGTTTTTTTTTTTTTTTTAAATGTGAAAAATTCTGTGACCACTTCTGCCATGTTAGATAATTTTTTTAAGGTAAGGTTTCCAAAAATATGGTGATTTGGTTAAAAAACGACTTTTAACACATCACCTCCAGCGCTCTGGGGTTTAAACATGCATTTCACAGCGCTTGAATTTTTTGAGCCTGATTTTTTGATGAATATGGTGGGAGCCGGTCGCTCTGACCAGTCGCTATCATGCGCACCCATACATCGCGGAACCTGTCAAATAGCGACTCGTCACCTTGTATTCAACATTACTGCACACCGACTGAGTCGCTATCAACAACTGAACAACGGCCAAGCACAGCGACTACTAGCGGGCACTGTGAAAATACTGCTACAGTCGCTCAACTGTCGCTACCTACCGCTATTAATGAATCGGCCTCCCCGTGTTGTAGATCCCCTCCATCCCAATCCCCCCTCCCTATATAACCTGCAGCTTACAGAATACACCCATAACACACAGTGTGGGAGATCCCCTCCATCCCCAAAACAAGCACCATGCTGAATCCCCCCTCCTCATATAACATGCAGCTTGCAGAATACACCCATAACACACAGTGTGGGAGATCCCCTCCATCCCCAAAAACATGCAGCATGCAGAATACCTCCTCCTCATATAACAGACAGCATGCAGAATACCCCCAACACTCCATATAACATATCCTCCCCAATCCCTACTGCTGCTGAGCCAGAAAGTAAAAAAAAACCTCACACCTGGGCCACGATCCAGAAGCCGTCACATAGTGGTGGCTTCCAGATCGCGGCGTAGATATGGCGTTTTTTTTCATCTACCTGGCTCAGCAGCAGTTGGGGATTGGGGGGATCTGCCACATTGGCCCTATAAGACCCACGGGCATTTCCCCCCTACTTTTAGGGAAATATAAGTGCATCTTATAGGGTGAAAAATATGGTTATCACACAATAGATTAAACAATAGATGATTATTATGGTATGGTTTTTTAGTTTTATGTAATTGTTTGGTTTAAACAATTAAAAGAAATCACTATTTACAATAAATAATATTAAATAAATTTCAAAGTAAAACATTTGTAAAATCAGGAGAATTAAAATGTAATTAAAAAAAGATTTAGAGATTTAGAATAGTTTGAAATTAGAAGGGAATTCACACACAATTGTGGCCCCTGAATCATGTGAATGTGACCACGTTTTCAAGAACTTTCGCATGCAGGAAAGATTGTGTGCAAGTTTAGGCTAAAAATGTTCACCTAAAGCCTTTATAGATTGATGAGCTCATGTGTCATGTCAGCAGCACAACAGGATGAAGATTGTGTTTGTTACTTTACAGATACACAGGTCCTGGCGAATCTTCAAACATGGTCATAGCAGAAATTGAATTACCCTCTTGCTTTACTCCAAATGAAATTTCACTGGAGGAGGTAAGTGGACTTTTATAACATAACGTCTGTACAATGTTGCATTCTTCAGGGTGATCTCTTTATCGAAACAGTGGAATGGAGATCACTCCCACACTGCAGAAAGCTTTGAACTGATTACATACACTCAGCATGGAGTTGCCTTTGTTACATTATAAACCGCAACCATGTGCGTTACCTTTACAATGTAACATAGTGGGGCTGACCAGCATTTAAACTGAAACAACACACATTTTTTTTACAAAAACATGATGTCCGAAGGACAGATTTCCAGCTCCCTCCACACACATAAAACCAAGCGAACTGGAATTCCCTACCTCTAACCCCAAGTGGAATTGATGCCCATGGCAAAGTACAGAGTAAACTGTGGCCATTTCAGTTGGAAAAATGTTATTGTTTGAGCCATAATGATGCCCCTTTCAAATGGTTTGATCACCCATATAAAAAAACAAGGGGACTCATCTTTGTCCCCACACAGCTGATCGGTCATACTCCAGTGATCAGAAACTCATCTGGATTGCATCTCATGTCATCCATCCCTGGATTCCAGTCATCACTTACCAGCCAGTCGCAGTAGCGCTGCAGGGGAACAAAAGGTGATTTCCCTTTTTTTTTATTATTTGTTTGGTCTACACCAGGGCCTGGTCAAATATTGTTAAACCTCTGCTCATTCACAAAATTGTTGAGAAAAAAATGTTGCCATGTCAAGTGAAGTAGAATGTGTTTTTGTGGCCAAAAAGATATATATATATTAGGTAGAGATGAGCGAACTTTTGAAAAATTTGATTCGACTGATTCGCCGAATTTTCCGACAAAAATCACCTCGACCCGAATTTATTCGCGACGAATCGCTATTAAAAACTGCTATTTCTGAGCTTCCTAGAGCCTCAATAGGGTTGTAAACCACTCTGCCTTGCTGTAACACGCATAGGATGCGTGCTGGGTTAATGAAATAATACTGTAAATAATTAGGACATGGAGATCAGAGGCATCGCTATTAGAATCGCAGAGCGGCACAAGTGCAGAGAGTTGAGGTAGCATTACTATGAGGGGCCCCTATATTACCTGAAAAACACACCCTGGAGCTGACAGCAGCAGGAGCCCAAATATTGGCTGAAAGACATCCTGGAGTTGGCAGCAGGAGCAGCAGGAGCCCAAAAATTGGCTGAATGACACCCTGGAGTTGCAGGCAGCAGCAGCAGCCCAAACATAGCTTGAAAGAGACACTGGAGTTGGCAGCAGGAGCCCAAAAATTGGATGAATCACACCCTGGAGTTGCAAGCAGCAGCAGCAGCAACAGCCCAAACATAGCTTGAAAGAGACACTGGAGTTGGCAGCAGGAGCCCAAAAATTGGATGAATCACACCCTGGAGTTGCAAGCAGCAGCAGCAGCAGCCCAAACATAGCTTGAAAGAGACGCTGGAGTTGGCAGCAGGAGCCCAAATATCGGATGAATCACACCCTGGAGTTGCAAGCAGCAGGAGCCCAAACATTGCTTGAAAGAGACACTGGAGTTGGCAGCAGGAGGCCAAAAATTGGATGAATCACACCCTGGAGTTGCAAGCAGCAGCAGGAGCCCAAACATTACTTTAAAGAGACACTGGTGTTGGCAGCAGGAGCCCAAAAATTGGATGAATCACACCCTGGAGTTGCAAGCAGCAGAAGCCCAAACATAGCTTGAAAGAGACACTGGAGTTGGCAGCAGGAGCCCAATAATTGGCTGAATGACACCCTGGAGTCGCAAGCAGCAGCAGCAGGAGCCCAAACATAGCTTGAAAGAGACACTGGAGTTGGCAGCAGGAGCCCAAAAATTGGATGAATCACACCCTGGAGTTGCAAGCAGCAGCAGCAGCAGCCCAAACATATCTATAAAGAGACACTGGAGTTGGCAGCAGGAACCCAAAAATTGGATGAATCACACCCTGGAGTCGCAAGCAGCAGCAGCAGGAGCCCAAACATTGCTTGAAAGAGACACTGGAGTTGGCAGCAGGAGCCCAAAAATTGGATGAATCACACCCTGGAGTTGCAAGCAGCAGTAGCCCAAACATAGCTTGAAAGAGACACTGGAGTTGGCAGCAGGAGCCCAAAAACTGGCTGAATGACATCCTGGAGTCGCAAGCAGCAGCAGCAGCAGGAGGACAAACATTGCTTGAAAGAGACACTGGAGTTGGCAGCAGGAGGCCAAAAATTGGATGAATCACACCCTGGAGTTGCAAGCAGCAGCAGGAGCCCAAACATTACTTTAAAGAGACACTGGTGTTGGCAGCAGGAGCCCAAAAATTGGATGAATCACACCCTGGAGTTGCAAGCAGCAGAAGCCCAAACATAGCTTGAAAGAGACACTGGAGTTGGCAGCAGGAGCCCAATAATTGGCTGAATGACACCCTGGAGTCGCAAGCAGCAGCAGCAGGAGCCCAAACATAGCTTGAAAGAGACACTGGAGTTGGCAGCAGGAGCCCAAAAATTGGATGAATCACACCCTGGAGTTGCAAGCAGCAGCAGCAGCAGCAGCAGCCCAAACATATCTATAAAGAGACACTGGAGTTGGCAGCAGGAACCCAAAAATTGGATGAATCACACCCTGGAGTCGCAAGCAGCAGCAGCAGGAGCCCAAACATTGCTTGAAAGAGACACTGGAGTTGGCAGCAGGAGCCCAAAAATTGGATGAATCACACCCTGGAGTTGCAAGCAGCAGTAGCCCAAACATAGCTTGAAAGAGACACTGGAGTTGGCAGCAGGAGCCCAAAAACTGGCTGAATGACATCCTGGAGTCGCAAGCAGCAGCAGCAGCAGGAGGACAAACATAGCTTAAAAGAGACACTGGAGCTGGCAGCAGGAGCCCAAAAATTGGATGAATCACACCCTGGAGTTTCAAGCAGCAGCAGCCCAAACATAGCTTGAAAGAGACACTGGAGTTGGCAGCAGGAGCCCAAAAATTGGATGAATCACACCCTGGAGCTGCAAGCAGCAGCAGCAGCCCAAACATTGGCTGAAAGAGACACTGGAGTTTGCAGCAGGAGCCCAAAAATTGGATGAATCACACCCTGGAGTGGCAAGCAGCAGCCCAAACATAGCTTGAAAGAGACACTGGAGTTGGCTTCAGGAGCCCAAAAATTGGATGAATCACACCCTGGAGTTGGATGCAGCAGCAGCCCAAACATAGCTTGAAAGAGACACTGGAGTTGGCAGCAGGAGCCCAAAAATTGGATGAATCACACCCTGGATTTGCAAGCAGCAGCAGCAGCAGCAGCCCAAACATAGCTTGAAAAAGACACTGGAGTAGGCTTCAGGGGCCCAAAATTGGATGAATTACACACTGGAGGTGCAAGCAGCAGCCCAAACATAGCTTGAAAGAGACACTGGAGTTGGCAGCAGGAGCCCAAAAATTTGATGAGTCACACCCTGGAGTTGCAAGCAGCAGCAGGAGCCCAAAAATTGGATGAATCACACCCTGGAGTTGCAAGCAGCAGCAGGAGCCCAAACATTGCTTTAAAGAGACACTGGTGTTGGCAGCAGCAGGAGCCCAAAAATTGACTGACACACCCTGGAGTTGGCAGCAGAAGCAGCACGAGCCTAGAAATTGGCTGGAAGGCACCCTGAAGTTGGCAGCAGCAGGAGCACATACATTAGTTGGAAGGCACACCCTGGAGTTGGCAGCAGCATAAGCAGGAGCCCAAACATTGCTTGAAAGACACCCTGGAGTTGGCAGCAGCAGCAGCAGGAGGCCAAAAATTGGCTGAAAGGCACACCCTGAAGTTGGCATCAGCAGGAGGCCAAAAATTGGCCTAAAGATATAAATATGTTTTGCACCATTTGGAAAGTGTAAAACGTGGCACCATGCTGAATCTAGTCGCATGCATCAGCCATTGGTGGGTGGAAATCCTGGCTGATCCATCCCTGATTCATTTTGTGGCCATGTTACCCTCCTGCGGATGCTTCAGGAAAAACTGCCACACTGCCGAGTAGCTACTTTTCCCACCAACAGGCCTCACTGATTCACTGCTACTATCGCCAACTCCAGGAACCCCTGCTCCACTACCTCCCGATAAGGTAGCCTGCCGCACAGCAGGTGCTCTACCCCGGCCCCGTTTGGCTCCAGGCTTTACAATTGTGCCTCCATGTTGACTGCCAACCATGCTGCTAACACCTTGCTGCCTGAGCGGCTGACTCCGAGGCAACCTGCGCCCCTCTTCTCCTGATGATGACGATGAAGCCCCTTCATCACCCGGCTCCCAAGTGCGATCGGCTTCATCATCATCATCATCATCATCATCATCATCATCACTGAGTTGTGGCTGTACGTCACTGATGTTCTCGGTTTCCTCAGTGTCTGGCGCAGGAACTGGAAAGCTCGCAACACCCACGACACTGTCCACATCACTATTTGTCTGCCGAGCTAAAGAAGCCACCTCCATTTCATGGATGGGCAGTAGCTGCTGACTGTCCTCTATCTGATCGTCCTCCTCACTAAAGAGTGGAGCTGAACCCAAAGCATAGGATACATCGCTGGGGGAGGGAACGGCGTAGGACAGAGGCAATGGGAGGACAGGGACTGCTCTTGGGGCATGCCAACTCAGGGTTGTGTCAGAGGAACCTACCCTAGACTGGGGGTCTCAGACATAACTTGTGATGATGTTGATGAGCGTGTTAACCAATCTACCACGGCAGATGCGTTACTGGTGGAGACACGACCGCTAGCAGATACTGACAGATCAGGTCTCTCACCATGACTCCTGCTGCCACTCGCCCCTAGTCTGCTGCGACCCCTGCCTGCTGAATCTTGGCCTCTGCCACTCCTCTTTGAACATCCTGGCACTTGTCTGTCTGACATTTTTATGTATTTGCTTATTTAGTATAAACAGATAGGGTGCAAGGTGCAGCTTTGGAGTGCCCTGCGGCCTGGTTTATTGAAAGCAGTCAAAAAGCAAGTGCAAACTGAAGTAGCTTCATAAAGCAGCTGATGCTGATCAACGCTTATGCTGTATAACAGATAGGGTTAAAATAGCATGTGCCTTGGGATGCCCATGTGGCCTGGTGTATTTTAAGCTGAACAGAAAATATTAACACTAATCCAATTATGAGAAATGCTTTTGTTTAACAGATAGGGTTAAATAGCATGTGCCTTGGGATGCCCATGTGGCCTGGTGTATTTTAAGCTGAACAGAAAATATTAACACCAATCCAATTATGAGAAATGCTTTTGTTTAACAGATAGGGCTAAATAGCATGTGCCTTGGGATGCCCATGTGGTCTGGTGTATTTTAAGCTGAACAGAAAATATTAACACTAATCCAATTATGAGAAATGCTTTTGTTTAACAGATAGGGTTAAATAGCATTTACCTTGGGATGCCCACGTGGCCTGGTGTATTTTAAGCTGAACAGACAATATTAACACCAATCTAATTATGAGAAATGCTTTTGTTTAACAGATAGGGTTAACCCTTTGAGTGCCGGCCTACCGAGATTTTTTGTCACAATCTGTTGCCAGACGACTTTTCACGTTTTTGCGCTACACGTGTGCAACCTTGATTTTTGAAGGGATTTCCAGGGATTTCGATGAAAATTATATATTGTTTTTTTCAGCAGAGTCTGGGCTTCAACATGAAATGTCTTGTTTGGCCTTTTTTAGTGTATTCTCAATACTTTTGGGTGAAATATATGCAAAAAAATGAAAAAAAACTATTTTTTACAATTTGTAGTGTTTTTTTTGTAATAAAAAATGTAAGTTTGTTAATAAAATATTATTGCGTGTGAAAGCCCTATTTCTCCCGGTTACAATGGTACCACATATGTATAGGTATACCCCCTTTCCTGAAACAGCAGTTTAGGAGATTCCAGATAGGATACAACTATGCAATATGATTGCATAGTTGTAAGGGGTTAATACAAAAAAAAAAATGACATAGGGTTCCCCCTTCCGGGGGGGGGGGGGGGGACCTAATTTTTTTTTGAATTCTAAGGGTTAAAAACCCTTAAAATCCCCCCCAAAAAATGACATAGGGTCCCCCTTACCCAGCATCTGACCCAGACCAGCTATGGGGGCTTGTAGAACAGGGCGCAGGGGCCAGCGTTGGTGGCCCCTGGCCCTGCAGGCTACTAGCCCACATAGCCACGTGGCCCGGGCCCTTCTGCCCCCCCTGGCCGTTGGGGAGGCAGGTAATGGGGGGCTGGGGGTTATGGCAAGTCACCCGCTTGCCGCAGGTGACCTGCCATACCCAGAGCCTTGTGAACTGGTATAAGGGGTCTCATGGACCCCTTACCAGTTCACAAAGGGTTAAGTTAAAAAAAAGACACCAGACAAATATTTTATTATTCTATTTTCACTTATACTTACCTCCCATCCAGTGTCCCACGCTGCTGCAGATGACAGTTGTCGGTAGTGATCAGAGCAGGGAGGGTGGCAGGCAGGGAGATCAGAGCCACCCTGTCTGCCACCCTCCCTGCTCCGATCGCTGCTGACAACTGACAGATCAGAGCCCGGGTGCCAGTAACCCAAGGAGCGGGATGACGTCATCAAGTGGGTGGAGTTAGGGGCGGGGCTAGGGGTGAAGCGCCCCTAGCGCCGGCCGAAGAGGATGGTGATGGCCCGTTTCTGGGCCCTCACAAGCAGCATGGAAAGCCCAGGGGGGGGATCGGAGCCCCCCCTGGTGAAGAGAAGACCCGGGGAGAGCCATCGCGCTGCCAGGTGAGTAAATGTCATTTACTGTTTTTTTTTTTTTTAGATGTCGGCGCCGGCCTATTCCGGGCCCCCTCCTGAAGATCAGAGGCCTGGGGGCGGAAATCTAACAGCGGATTCTTGTACAGAATCGCTGGCCCTTTCAAATGAGGGGCAAGGTAAGTCTGTATGTTTTTTACTTTTTGTTTTATGGGCCTCTAAACTCAGCTACGTGACTCTCACGTAGCTGGCACTTAACGGTTGAAGAGGCAGCTACGTGACAGTCACGTAGCTGGCACTAGCGTTCAGGGCTAAATAGCAGAAAGGGTTAAATAGCATGTGCCTTGGCATGCACAGTGTGCAGCTGTATTTAAACCAAACCAAATATATTAACAGTAACCCAGTTATTATGAAATATGAATCAGCACCTTGTCACTGTGACTTGTATGCTGCTGGATTGTTCCGGTTTTAAATCTATCTTTCCCTAGCTCTGTCTACCCCTCTAAATCTCCCTAACTATCTGTCTCTCTCTTTACCTATCTGTAACTGTCTCTAGCTATCGCTAACTCTCACCTAACTATGACTAACTGTCTGTCCCTCCCTGCAGCTAGCTCTGTTTTCTCTGCAATGCAAGTCTGAACTGCGCAAAAGGAAAATGGCCGCCGCTTTATATAGCACGGTGACGTCACCGGGCTTACTGGCTGTTGATAGGCTGCATGTGACTGTCCCATTGTCACTTGCCCCTGGGGACATGTCTGAACATGTCTGTCCACCATCTTAGAATGCCTGTCATTGAGTTTTAAGGAAAACTTCGATCGATGGAATCGCCGGGAAATTCGAATTCGTTCAGAATCAAATTTTTTATGAAATTCGGAACAAATCCGATCGATTCGCTCATCCCTAATATTAGGGTATAGTGCACTAGGCAGGATACTCACCGTCTATCCCGAGCAGCTTCATTCTCGTGGAATGTTCTTTTAGTAAATATGCCATAGATACACGCAGCCTCATCAGTTATGTCACAGGCACCACCTGACCAGCTCGACAAGCTGTGAAAAGGATCCTTTATGAGAGCGATGTAATCAACCCCACTTGCCACACCCACTCACTACCTCAGAACCGCTCATCCCCAATCCATTAGCCATCTCGCACACACTTGTCCAGTCTCAACCCTTGCCCAGAAGTATAAAGTACCTGCTCTCACTCGAGAACACTAACTCCAGCTGGCCGCACCATCTTCCCTCGTACATATTTAGCCACACTGAATGACCACCACAAATGGACCTACTAAGACTATGCTACATCACCTAACAAGCGGACAACCTGGGACACTGTGCCTAAGGCATACTAAGGTAGCCCAACATTCATCAACTGTTTCCCTCCAACTATTATAGAAACTACTAACACAGTCGATACCTATTTCATCTTAGAATTGTACACTTTTCTCTACATATAGGAAGGATTTAACCACACAGCTGTTATTAGTCTCCAATAGGGATCTGCCCCACTCAAAAGGATCTTCGTTACTTATAACTACCCAGGTAACCTCCCGACCACACCTACCGCCTAGGTAATCTTCATATACCTTATATACCCCAGTTAGCCGCTATATCTAACATCTCACGTATACTTTACACCCCGATAAATCCTTTCAATAGTAGCGCCTCATCACTAACGTCCTTATATTACCCACACTACCATGGCTTAAAGCAGTACCTGGATATCGCTATTCAACACCATGGCCACCAACCACTACTCACCTACACCTCCCTTATACTGTATTTTGAAATGTCTTCCTAATTATGTACTATGCAGCATCTCCACCCTCATTGGCAAAACGCATCAAGACTCTTTTTCAAATCAAGGAACTTTTTTCATTATCCGAAGAACAAATACTTTTTTTTATTAAGCTGCAGAAGAGTATACCTAGTGACAATATCATTGTGAACTGTGACATTATACATGACTATATACTGCCAGGTTTACAATGCAATCATATAACTAAATACAAAAAAATCGTATACTTCTATCTCTCCATTAAGACACTGGTCCATGCCAACCCCCCTCCCCCCCCCCCTTTGTCCTCTAATATTGCATTATCTCTACATCTTCCTCAGGCAATAACAAACAAGATCATTCTGAAAATCCTGCCAGCTCCCTGCTGAGACCTATATTGCGTTACATTGTTGCATATAGCCAAGCAGTAGCTGCATCTCAACTATTTCTATTGTAATCAGCTGTGATACATTGTAAAGCAGTCATACGTCTGCTATTGCAATGTAAATAGCTTATAGCTCAATGTGAGATATGCATCACACAAACCATAATGGAGAGAAGACTGTGAAGATGGTCTCCTCTTTCTTGCTACTTTGAGTTGCTCTATTTTGTAATAAAATACATTTCAGCTTGTGGCTGTAACGTTTAAAAATCTGGAAAAGTTCAAGTATGAATAATATATATATATATATATATATATATATATATATATATATATATATATATATGGTTTGTACTTACAGTACTGGGTATTTTGGGTGTTTTTGACACTTTAAAAGTTAGGCTGCATATTAAATGCTTTAGGTTTTTTTTTCCAGATGACAAAGGGTGTGGTGATGAAGACTGAGAGCAATGATGGAAAAGTTGTCATTTATATCTTAGAGGTATAGTAACAAAATAATAAAGATGACAATATGTTAATAAAGTGCTCATTTGGTAAAAATACAACAAGCAGTTTCATCATCATCCTCCTCACTTCTTTTATGTCATATCTTCTTTCTTCCTACGCATTTGTTAACCACTTCCTCATTCACGAGTGGCTAGCAATCACGTGACTGCCGGTGACCAATCTGGATTTCCCAGTGGGCTTGCACAGCAAACCTGAATGGTTTCCGATAGTCACCTGATTAACTGCCATTTGCTGCCATACACCATGAATGAGGAAGTGGTGACTTGTGTACAGTGCCAATTTAATTTGCTTCTATTCACCTACATTTTACATTTTTACATTATATTTACCTGTCCATTTTTTTTAATCTTTGAAAGATAGAACAATGTTGGCCATCCCCCCTTTACCTCAAATTTGTCTTCAAGCAGACCAGGCAATTTAACTTGTAAAATATATCCAGTATATTATTTTAAAACTTCAAAATTGTATATACACACGTGATTTGAATAATATACAAAAAACATTATTACAAAAATCATTGTTGCAGAGTTAGGAGTAAATAAATCATTATTTTTCAACTGCATTTCTCTTTTTGTCCTAACACTCTTCTTTGGAGGGGCTAAGTGTTAATGCAGACAATTATTTCTCTCCTGAACCTGCACATGCGCTGTGGGATATATATATATATATATATATATTAAAATGAGTATCTCTCTTCTCCCCTCTGTGAGGGTTTTTTAATCTTGAATAATAAACTCTCCATATGCTTTTGTAGCTTGCTTTTCATTTACATGGATGTTTAGTGTTTTATATACTGTACTTTGCTTTCTCACAGTTGGGCAGCAGCCCTGAGACCATAACATTTTTAGCTGAAGAAGAATGTGTCGTTCTGAATCACAAACCAAAGATGTTTAGCGTTTTTGACATCTATGAATCAGGTAAATGATTGTCAACTTTTATACTGTAGACTTTGAACTCACTATCCATGTACAAAGGGCCTTCTGCCCCCCCCCCCCCCAACCGTATCTGCTGTTGAGGACGTTTAAAATATTGCATTTAAAAAATCTGACTTTAACAAAATACCTTATCATGTTATAATCTAATGTGAATATATGACCAATGCAGGTCACACAAAGGAATATGTGCTCTGCATTTCACCTTTATTTGCAGTGAGACAAACTCCAAACCAGTGAACACAATAGGGGGTAGTGAGTTCACCGAGTGATGAGCTTCCCTATCCAAGGAGCATTGTGGGGGAGGGGGGTGGTTAGGCACCTTGTTCAAAGACACTTCAGTCATATCCTGGAAGCACAGATATGGCAGCAGTGACTTTTTTATGTGTTTGTACATGTGTGTATATGTATATATGTGTGTGGAATACACCAGGCATTGGAGAGCCCGTAGCCGGGAAGAAAGCCCGCTGCCCACTGTCTCTCTATTGCACCATACACACACATTAGTTCCATAAGATGCACTGGTATTTCCCCCCAACATAAGGAGGGGAAAGTGCATCTTATGGAGCAAAATACAAAATATACAAATTCCAGCAAGATCCATGCCAATGACAGATAAAACTTAACTTTTACTAAATTATCATAGTGCTAAAATCATTCAATAGTTGTGCACTTATGAACAGGCATGGATGCCCTCCCCAATTCCAAAAGCGCTACGCGTTCTGGGGAAAAAAACCCTTTATCAAGCTGCTGCTCAAAAAGGGTTTTTTCCTGGAATTTGTATATTTTGGATTTTGAATTGGGGCTGAACGGCCAGCCTGTTCGTGCACTAATCTGGCTCCTTTTGCTATTGCTGGTGGAGTTGCACAAAATCTTGTTTCTTTGGATATTCCTTATGGAGCAAAATAGTTACTTTAGGTTGAGCACTAGATTAAAATAAGCCTGATGCAACATGGTTCAACTATTTGCAAATGTTAATTGTACTGTAAGGTTTGTATTGAAAGTATGCATTTGTCCTTTTTTCTGCTCGATAGATGTGAGGTTAGCCTCTAGAGGACACTGTGGCCACAGTGAGGGGTAAAAGTCTGGGCGTAGGGCTGTCACAGTGGGTGGATAGTTAGAAATCGCACACTAGGAGAGGGGCTATAAATTCCACAGAGAAAACTAGAAAAGGGCCATGCACAGGGGTGGACTATAGCCCAAAATGTTACTGGCAATAAGGTCTGGTAACAAGGATGGATAGATAGGGCTCTGGTAAGAGGGGTGAGTGGGAGAGAAGCTGTAAGGAAGAGGTATGGATAGACAGAACAGGGAGGGCAGGGAGGGATGGAGAGAGAGCAGGGAGAAGAGATGGATGGGCAGAACTAGAAGAACAGGAATGAATGGGGAGAACTGGGGGAGGTAGATGACCAGACCTGGAAGAAAGAGTAATGGATTGGCAAAGCTGGGAGGCCAGAGATTGGATAGGCAAAACTGGGAGGATAGGAATGAATGGGGTAGAGAGACTGTGCTGGATGAGCTGGTAAAGCTGAGGGGACAGGACTAAATGGAGCAGAGCTGATCTGAGGGGATAGTGTCACGGGGACCACCTTGCACAGGACTACCTTACACTCACCTGTCCTCCGCTCCCACGCCGGCTGCTCCCGCTCGGCCGGCGTGCGGGCTGGGCGGCGTCTCCGTCAGGCGGCAGCTCGGCGTCTCCTCTTCCCGGCCGCCGCTCGGCTATTTCCGCCGCGAGCAGCCGCTCGGCTGTTTCCGTCGCGAGAGGCTGCTCGGGCGGCTTCCTCTCCGGCGGCGTCGGGAGCGGTCGCGCCACTGTCATCTTGGCGCGCTCCCGGCGTGCAGCTTCATACACGCGCGCGCGCGAGAGGCTTCTCTATTTATGCTCTCCGGCGGCGCTATACACAGTGCGCCCGCCGGAGGTAATTAGGTCTGGGCCAATGAGCCCAAGATTTTTTAGTTTGAATGGGGCAATCAGCCCCAGGTTTCCTGAATTGCACCAATCATTTCCCTCTCCCTGTTCCATCATTCCTATAAAGGTGTTCCCTCTGCAGTTGATCCTTGCCCGTGATAGCGTGCTGCTGGGTGTGATTGTGATCTCTGTTTTCCCTGCGAATCTTGCCGTGTATGACCATCCCTGATTGCCGCCTGGACCGACCTTGCCTGTTTTTGACCACGATTCCTGCCTGCTCCTCTGTACCGCGTATCTCTGACCTCCCGGTGTGACCTTTGGCTAGCCCTGACTATTCTTCTATCTAAACCCTCCTGTACCGTGCTTCCTTGGATTGATCTCCCGTGTATGACCCCTGCCCGATTGTCTCTACCCAGTCTTGTTCCTGGTTCGTTTGCCTTCCCCTGCATAAGTCAGCATCCTTTGTGCTAACAAGTCCTGGGGGCAACCGTGTCCGGTGAGGCGTGTCCTGCGTCCCGGCAAACGGGGGCTTGGCTATAGGCGAAGAAAGCAGCGGAGATTGGGGGTTGCTGACTTATTGGAAGGTGGGCGTCCCACGGGACCTGACATTATCACGGGCCTTAAGAATTATCCTAGATGGAAGAATTAATGCAGCAGGTGCAAGCTATGGCCAGTCTCAACGAGTTGGCCTTGTCATCTCGCTTCTTCAGGGTGATCCTCAGACCTGGGCATTTTGATTAACACCCTCCGATGAGGCCCTACAATCGGTCTCCTCTTTTTTTTTCTGCCATGGAGCTTTTATATGCTGATCCTGATCGGGCTTCAACCGCTGATTCCAAGTTAAGGAACCTTAGACAGGCAAAACGCTCTGTGGAGGAGTACAGCGCAGAATTCCGGCGATGGGCTATTGATTCCAAATGGAATGACCCAGCTTTGTGCAGCCAATTTAGAATTGGACTTTCTGAGAACATAAAAGATGTTCTAGTCAATTATCCACAACCCAAGAGCCTGGATGACTATATGCAGCTGGCCATTAGGGTGGATAGACGTCTCAGGGAGAGACGTCAGGAGAAAAGCAAGGATCAACCTTGGGGACCCTCACGCCAAGAGTTAAGTTCTAGGGGTGCAGCCGCTTCTTCTTCTTCGGCACCTGAAGAACCTATGCAACTTGGAGTAACCCGTCTATCTCAGGCTGAGAAGGTTCGGCGTAGAACTCAAGGTCTCTGTCTTTATTGCGGAAATCCGGGCCATTTTGCCAAGAGTTGCCCAAACAAGGCTCCAGTGGTGGAAAACTACAGCGCCTAGATCCTGCTGAGGGACTTCATCTAGGCGGTCAGGTATCATTCCCTCTGGTTAATCGGTTACTCCTGCCCGTTGCTATCTCTTGGGGGCCATCCAAGACAATTGCCTCCGCTTTTATAGACAGTGGGGCGGCTGGCAATTTCCTGGATAGGTCACTTGCCGCCACCCTTGATATACCTTTAATTCCATTGGAGAATTCCCTTTGGGTCCTGGCGGTCAATAATAAGCCAATTGAGGGAGGGTTGGTGTCCTTTAAAACTCCCTTGGTAAATTTAATGGTGGGCTCTGCTCATTCCGAAGAATTAGAATTTTTTATTATCGAGAGTCCCGTTTCCCCTATTGTTTTAGGGTTTCCTTGGTTAAAGACCCATAATCCTGTGATAGATTGGAAATCTGGGGACCTTGTTAAATGGAGCCCTTTCTGTTACGATCACTGCTTCTCTATATCCCTTAGATCCTCACCGATCATCCTTGATGGGTTACCTCCAGTCTATGCTGATTGGGCAGATGTGTTCTCAGAAAAATCCGCTGAAATTCTCCCCCCACATAGGACCTACGATTGTCCTATTGATTTACTTCCAGGGACAATGCCCCCTAGAGGGAAAATTTATAATCTCACACGGTCAGAAGAGCTGGCCATGAGGGATTATATTTCAGAGAACCTCAAGAAGGGATTTATGCGTCCTTCCACCTCACCTGCCGGTGCAAGTTTCTTCTTCGTCGAGAAGGACGGCGGGTTACGCCTCTGTATAGACTATCGAGGGTTAAACAAGGTTACCGTTAAGAATAGGTATCCGCTACCTTTAATCAATGAACTTTTCAATCAGGTTTCGGGGGCTCAGATCTTCTCCAAACTTGACCTTAGAGGGGCTTATAACCTAATACGCATACGCCAGGGGGATGAATGGAAGACAGCCTTCAATGTAAAAGACGGGCACTATGAATACTTGGTGATGCCTTTCGGCTTATGTAATGCCCCTGCAGTGTTTCAAGATTTTGTAAACGACATATTCCGCGATTTCCTGGGTCGGTTTCTGGTGGTTTATTTGGATGACATACTGATTTTTTCCCGTTCCCTGTCGGAACACCGTCAGCATGTCAAAGCGGTGTTACAGAGGTTACGGGAGAATCGTCTGTATGCAAAAATCTCCAAATGTGTGTTTGAAGTGTCTGAAATTCCCTTTCTGGGATATATAATCTCCAAGCGTGGGTTGGTTATGGATCCTTCCAAGGTTTCCGCAATAATGGAGTGGGAGCAACCTAGAACCCTTAAGGCGCTCCAGAGATTTTTAGGGTTTGCAAATTTCTACAGACAATTTATTAGGGGGTTCTCTGCTATTGTGAGTCCCTTGACTGATCTTACTCGGAAGGGCGCTTTTGTTGAGGAGTGGCCTCCCTCAGCAATAAACGCCTTCCAACTACTGAAAGAAACCTTTACTTCAGCTCCAGTTTTGGTACATCCCGATACTAAGCACCCATTTTTGTTAGAGGTTGATGCCTCTGAACTAGGGGTAGGAGCAGTTCTCTCCCAATATTCGGGCAATCCTGAAAAACTGCATCCTTGTGCGTTCTTTTCCCGTAAATTTTCTTCAGCCGAACGCAATTATGATGTTGGGAATAGGGAACTATTGGGTATTAAACTGGCTTTTGAAGAATGGCGTCACTGGCTAGAAGGCTCTTTACACCCCATTACTGTATATATTGATCATAAGAATCTAGAATATTTAGAATCCGCCAAAAGGCTCAACTCCCGTCAGGCTCGCTGGGCACTCTTCTTCTCTCGCTTCAATTTCATTATTACCTATAAACCAGGGAAGAAGAATGCCAAAGCAGACGCCCTATCTCGGAACTTCGGGGATTGTAAGGACCAAGTTGGTCCTACTGAATTGATTTTGTCTTTAGGTTGCGTAGTGGGTGCTCTTCTCCCTGACTTGTCTAACTCGTTGACGCCATTCCAGGTTGATTCTCCTCCTGGTAAACCCTCTGAGTGTTTATTTGTTCCACCTCATCTACGTCTTGCCGTTTTACAGGAACTACATGATGCCAAGTCCGCCGGTCACTTAGGTATTCGGAAAACCTTGGCTATCGCCAAACGCCATGTCTGGTGGCCTACCATCAGACGCGATATAACCGCCTTTGTCGAAGCATGTCCTATATGTGCCCGGAGTAAAACTACCCATGGGTCTCCAGCGGGATTATTAGTTCCTCTAGAAATTCCCAGTGAGCCATGGTCTCACATTTCCATGGATTTTGTTGTTGACCTACCCCTGTTGCAGGGGAATACTGTAATTTGGGTAGTGGTGGACCGCTTTAGTAAAATGGCACACTTTATC
Source organism: Gastrophryne carolinensis (assembly GCA_027917425.1). Taxonomy (NCBI): domain Eukaryota; kingdom Metazoa; phylum Chordata; class Amphibia; order Anura; family Microhylidae; genus Gastrophryne; species Gastrophryne carolinensis. The sequence continues at coordinate 519,970,525 of CM051235.1, read as the reverse complement.
CCTTTAATAAAACTTCCGTCGGCACCAGACTTAGTACAACTATTCATTAAGCATGTTTTTCGCCTCCATGGTTTACCACAAAATATTGTTTCAGATCGGGGGGTTCAGTTTGTATCTGGTTTCTGGAAAGCCTTCTGTAATCGCTTAGGTATTAAAGTTTCTCTTTCTACAGCTTATCACCCCCAGTCTAACGGACAGACCGAACGGGTGAATCAGAGCTTAGAACAATACTTACGCTGTTTTGTGTCTGACCGTCAAGAGCAGTGGGCGGAATTTATCGATTTTGCAGAATTCGCCTTTAACAATGCGCCTAGCGAGTCGACTAAGTTTTCAACGTTTTTCTGTAATTATGGTAGGAATCCTAAGGCGTCATCCTTCTCTGGTCCTTCCTCCAACTTGCCGGCCTTGGATGAATGGCTACGAGAGAGGACTAAGGTGTGGTCTGAGATACAGACGAACCTTAAGAAAGCCTCCAGAAGTTATAAAGTTTTTGCGGACCGACATAGGTCGCGAGAACCACCATTTCAGGTGGGTGACTGGGTCTGGGTATCTACTAGAAATATTGCCCTTAGACAACCTTCATCTAAGTTAGGCCCTAAGTACATCGGTCCTTTCCCCATTACTAACAGACTGAGTAATGTTACCTTTAAAGTCAAGTTACCTTTATCCATGAAAATTCCGTCGACCTTTCATGTTTCTTTGTTAAAGTCTGCCAAAAATATTCAGGTGTCATCTCCTCCTCCGGTCATAGTGGGAGATGAGCCTGAATATGAAATTAATAGAATACTCGATGCTCGGGTAGTTCAAAATTCATTACAGTATTTAATTGATTGGAAGGGTTTTGGTCCTGAGGAGAGGTGTTGGGTACCAGCTAGGGATGTCCATGCCAGAACCTTAGTTAATAGATTCCATCGTGAGAATCCGGATAAACCGGGTAAGGGTCCAGAGGCCCCTCATGAAGGGGGGGTTAGTGTCACGGGGACCACCTTGCACGGGACTACCTTACACTCACATGTCCTCCGGTCCCACGCCGGCTGCTGCCGCTCGGCCGGCGTGCGGGCTGGGCGGCGTCTCCGTCAGGCGGCGGCTCGGCGTCTCCTCTTCCCGGCCGCCGCTCGGCTATTTCGCCGCGAGCAGCCGCTCGGCTGTTTCCGTCGCGAGCGGCTGCTCAGGCGGCTTCCTCTCCGGCGGCGTTGGGAGCGGTCGCGCCACTGTCATCTCGGCGCGCTCCCGGCGCGCAGCTTCATACACGCGCGCGCACGAGAGGCTTCTCTATTTATGCTCTCCGGCGGCGCCAATGAGCCCAAGATCATTTAGTTTGAATGGGGCAATCAGCCCCAGGGTTCCTGAATTGCACCAATCATTTCCCTCTCCCTGTTCCATCATTCCTATAAAGGTGTTCCCTCTGCAGTTGATACTTGCCCGTGATAGCGTGCTGCTGGGTGTGATTGTGATCTCTGTTTTCCCTGCGAATCTTGCCGTGTATGACCATCCCTGATTGCCGCCTGGACCGACCTTGCCTGTTTTTGACCACGATTCCTGCCTGCTCCTCTGTACCGCGTATCTCTGACCTCTCGGTGTGACCTTTGGCTAGCCCTGACTATTCTTCTATCTAAACCCTCCTGTACCATGCTTCCTTGGATTGATCTCCCGTGTATGACCCCTGCCCGATTGTCTCTACCCAGTCTTGTTCCTGGTTCGTTTGCCTTCCCCTGCATAAGTCAGCATCCTTTGTGCTAACAAGTCCTGGGGGCAACCGTGTCCGGTGAGGCGTGTCCTGCGTCCCGGCAAACGGGGGCTTGGCTATAGGCGAAGAAAGCAGCGGAGATTGGGGGTTGCTGACTTATTGGAAGGTGGGCGTCCCACGGGACCTGACAGATAGGAATTGGATGGGCAAAGCTTGGTGGACAGGAAAAGATGGGGCAGAGAGACTGGGCTGGATAGGGCAGAGCTGAGGGGACAGGGATGGATGGGGCTGAGTTGGGGTTGAAGGAAAGGATTGGATGGGGCACAGAGACTGAGAAACAACGTTTGTGTGTACTTTGCAATGCCATGTCCTGTCCATACAGTACTTCATATTGCAATGCTCGGTGCCAGGGAGCCATGGCACTGGCAGGGAGACTAAGCACTACACCGCCAATCAAGGGGGCAGTTTTGAGCATGGCAACACAAACGCAACTGAGTGCAGGTCTGTCAAGGCAGAGGTCTGTAAATCTGGTGCTGAGGTCCGCATTCAGACCCGGTCCGCCAGTTGAATATTGCTGCCCTACACTGTACTGTGAATCTTACAACACACAAATATGGGCAGGTGACAAAGAATCTGAATGATATTCGAAATATTCTGCTGTAAAGTAACTAATGGTGAGGGACATAACCAGAAACTATTCAACTATTTTTTTTAATGACAGGAAGAGAAGCTATCATGATGTATGATGTGCCCAGCTGCTAGGATCACTGGATTTCAATCATGGTAATTCAAAGATTTTCTGGTATTATGCCGCCCTAATTGTTCAATTCAGAAAAAAATCTAATGTGGTCCTAATTTCCTAAAAATTGGTCCCAAAAGAGAAAATGTAAGCATTCATTTCAGAGGAATTGTATGCACTTATTTTCCATTTATTTGGGTGAAATGATCAGATTTAAGAGGGAAGTACAATTTCGATTTCGAGTTTTTGAAAGTGTATATTTTTTTGTGTGCCAAAAGTATGTCCTTAAGATGCTGAGCTTATGCATGTAGGAGGTAAAGCTAAACGCCATTCACCAAAACATACAGATGGGAACATCAATTTTGAATATAATGGTACAACATTATTTTTGCTTCTAAGCAGTTATAATGTGTTATTCACAAATGGTGAATACAAACTTCTCATATTCTAATTAACTCTTGACTACCATTCATCACCAATAGAAATGTTTGCTCTGAACCATAACCCTCTCCAGAAGCCTCCCCACACTCCCAATCTGCTACCCCCCGCCCCTTTAATTTAAAAAGTAATAAATTCAGATTGCTCCAGTGAAAGTTTTAGCTGCAAACCCTGCCCTGACATCCACCCTAAACCGGAACAACATAATTTATGTACTTGCCTGTGCGGGAGGCATGCATCCTGATTGCCAGAGACCGCCCACATGAATGCAACACCAGGTAAAGTACACATTCGTACCCTTCAAATCACTCCCCCAGCAAAATCCTGCACCACCATTTGTTCACAGTCACATTACCCGCAGGTCCCTCCTGGGTATCTGGCTGCCAGTGACTACATGACCACAGTGGGCAATTGGCAATCAGGATGCACTCCTGGGTAGGGAACAACACATATTATGTTAAAAAGGGATGTTGTTCCGGTGTAACTGCATCACAACTCTTGCCTTTTTTGAAATGAAGCAAGAAATACTTCTTATTTTCATGTAATATTTTAAGACAAGTTTACTGTATTAAGGCCCATGACTCCTCAACGTTGTGCCTTGAATGGACACTTCAGCAGGTGGCTACTGGTACAAGCAGGAGCTTCCCATATTTTCCACACTGACCTAGAAATAAGTAAATGTGTTAATTACTCATTCAGTGACACCATGAAACCTAGAATGTCTTCTTGGGCAGGTGACTCCTGGGAAATTAGATCCTTCTTACCTTTAATAATAACAATTGTGCGTGTTATTCTATGTACAATAAAACCAGGGTACAATTTCAAAGGTTGACATGCATTTCACACAAATGGTTTTATTAATACGCTTTAAACTTATGCTCATTTCCTTTCTTTCTCTCTTTTATTTTTGCCCTTGTTTTTTTACAGATTTATCCCCCTTTTAACGTTCTTCTGCAGTTAATAACTTATCTTGGAATGTTTGATATTGAAATGTTTCAGCCTTTCAACCTGATAATAATTTCATCAAATTGTATCAAATTGTGTATTAACACAATATTAATAAAGCTTTGGTTTTAGCCAATCCTAAATAAAGTTCTTCCACATGAGAAATGATTGCCACATTATTTTTATTTGCATTGAATAAAAATATATGTTTTGTACTTGAAGTGTCCATCCACCTGAACCTATGGGAAGTACCACCTGTAAATGTTTGTGGGGAGAGAGGCATGACTTCCCCTTAGCCTCCATTTAGTTATTTGGTGTGGGCTGCAACAGATCCTAATGTTTGTGTTGAATATATCCTGCTGGGCCATTGGGCCTGGACCTGAATAAAAGAAACTTCCCAAAACAAAAGAGACTTCCATGTCAGGCCCAATCCTTCTACCCCCACTAGATGTTACAGTTTGTCCAGTGTGATGTTTCCCAGTACAAAAAGTTTTCATTCTCCTCTTTCAAATTCATTCTCTGTCTCCTGCAATCCCACATGGTACTCATCTTTTCTTTTTCTTAGATCAGGCTCCCCTCCATGCAGTGCTTTGGAATGGAATGACTGCCTGGGTAGGAGGTGACCCCCTTCTCCTCCCTTCACACTAACTTCTGTCTTTGTAGCTATCAATTTATGCCCTGGGACCCGCCCCCATATGGTGCTTTGGTATTGGCTGCCTGGGTAGTGTCTCCAAGCCTGGAAATGCCATTTCCATTATTCCTCAACCCTGTCACTGCATTCCTCTATTACTTAATCTGAGTTGTTAATCTTCTAGCTACCTTCCCATTGTACTTCGCCTCCCTGCAAAAATGAATACCTAGTATGTAATGTACATACCTGGCAGAATAAATATGAATCTATATGACTTCTAACCTACACAGTTTATCTTCCTGCTATTAAGGTAACATATATAGTTCATGGGTCAATGCATTCTCCTTATAGAAGGCAATACTAGTTGCTAGTTAATTGTGTCAGGCTACATTTGGCAATATCCTAAACTGTTTTCTTAAACTGAAAGAAGATATGGCTGAAATATCAAGTTTACAGTTTTACCTTAGGATTTTTGTTCTGAAGCATGTGATCATGACCTGGGCACTGTGAAGCAGCATAATAATCAGCATAATAGGCAGGACCTGTAAAAGCCTGAGATCTTGCTTTTGACAAAGGCATTCTCTGGAGTTGGCTGGGCTAGATTAGCAGCTCTGAGAGCCCCAATCAAGCCACCAAAACAGAGGGGGGCGTGGTGTGGACTAGCTCATTGAGCTAGTATTGGCGGCCCACATCAGCAGGGTGGCACAGGAGAGGCAGATGAAGAAGGGTATTTCCTTATTCACAGCGCCGAGCAGAGAGGAGGCACAGCATTGGAAGAATGCTTGGCAAGGTAAGCTGCTGTTTATTTTTTAACCCTTTGCATGAAAAATCCCTTGAATGTATCTCTTGAAAATACGGCTTGCTTCATGCTGTATTTAAGAATAACACATGAGATAAAATAAAATGTGATTCTGCAAAAAGTTTATATTAAATGCATGATTTACTCCTAAAACCAGCCTTAGGTTGATAGGCGATCTGTGCAAGCCTGCAGTATGGTGCCCACCTCCCGGGACATGACCTTCGGTGTGTGCATCCTCCCCACCCCCTGTAGCATTACGCGTCTTACAAACACTAAAAAACATATTAAAGTGGATTTTTACTATCTCAGGTTTTTGTCCTTGCCCTGGGGTCATCCTAATTTGGGATGCCGGGCTATGCTAAATCCTCTGAATCAGTCCCAAGACACATGTGTGGGTCCAGCCAGCGCCGTATGCTGTGCATTTTAATGATTGGCATTTGGCTCTGTTTACACACAGAGTGTGGCAATAGTGAGCAGGAGTGGCCAGTTTCCCTTAAGACTGGAACCTATCTTAATGGCTGGGGTGGGAACACACTCCCCAGCACAGATTGCCATTGCTGAAAGCCAACGTCTCTGATTGGACGAGAGTCTGGGCATGTGCCTTTGGCCCGGGGATAGATTAGTTATTATAAGCGCATGCCGAGATGCCCCGGGAGTAAGCAAGTAGACGGTCCTGAAATCTTTTAGATTCCAGGCTGGCCACTGGTGGGTTTTGTTCAGCTTTAAAGCCGAACAAAAGCTTGAGGGTCGACCGCAGATCTTCCTTTCTCTTCATTTAGATCTTTTAGATTCCAGGGCAAGGCGAGAGAAGCAGCAGCGGAGCTGACGTACTGCTAGTGTTGTTCCCTGCCTGGCATGAATTAAAGGTTGTACAGCTGCACTGGAATTGCTGCTGGTGCACCCCTGTCGGTGATAGTGTGGGTGCCAGCAGCAGCTATATTCAGCATAGGAGGGATACGATCAGGCGGGTAAGAGGGCAGGAATAATAAAAGTGATGAAATAATATTAAAAACTAAGCAGCCTCGTGGTACCTCTGAGTCAGACACGAGCGTCCTGTGCGATTGCACACCTCGCACTTCCCAAAGGCCAGCCATGCCTAAAAACCCCACTAGAGCATTGTGACCACTTATTTATTCACCTTTCAAAGTAAATCTCTTAAAGAGAGAGAGTTTTTGATTCCCTTTTTAAAAAGTTTATAGCGTCAAGGTTACAGTTTGGAGCTTCAGTTTTAAAGTTAAGATCAGATGCGTTTGCTGGATGCCCTGCTCTGCTTACTGGCCTGGGAAGCCCAAACCCCGGCCTCAATATTTACTTACTTTCTTGTTACCATGAAGCTTGTTTTAATTTTTCCTGTTTAAAGGCATTAAAGGGGAATTCTTCTGCTATGATTTCTGAGGATAAGGGGATTTTTGTGTTTATAATTGGAACAATTTTCAAAAGATGTTTTGTGGTTTTATTCCAGAATACTTTAATCAGATTTGATTGATGCGGATCCAAAATATTAGAAGTTATTTGGCAAAACTGCATCAGAACAGAATGGAGGCATATTCAGCTTATCACTAAACATATATTTCATCCTAATAAGAAATACTGTACCCCATTTGTAATTTTGCCCTCAAAACAATAAAGAGACAAAAACACTGGTTTTAGTTGAACACTCTTTAATGTTTTTTTTTTAGAATTTCATTGACAAATAAGACAATTAAAACTTTAGAACTATTACTTCAATTACGTTTTGATAGAATTCATTAAAGGCTGGATTTAGATCCCAGGGGCCCATCTAATATGCCTAGCTCTATGCTTAGGAGATGACCCTGCAATCTGCATGAACAATATTTGTTAGAATTTTGTCTACTTGCCTGCAATTCCACCTGATTGGTTGGTAGGTGGAGAATGGAGTTGGTCCTAAATAGTTCCTACAGATGTTTGAAGTCTGTTGAAAAGTCCATGAAAGTGAACTTTCCTGTTAATATTAAGAGCCCCAGACACACTGCCATTTGGTAAGTAATAAATCCAGCCTTTGATTCAAATCATATATTATCCCAAGTTGCACATTGGTTTTTATGTTTTATGTAGTTAAATAATGTTATGTTGATATATAAAAATACATATTAAAAAAAGAACCACAGATAAATAATGTGTGTAAATCAATTAATTTAAATATCAAGTATCTTTCTTTAATTTATTTTGGTCACAACTTTCTGCCATTGAATTAATTAAAAAAAAGCCCATACTCATCATTTGACCCCCTCGGTGTGCGCATAGCTGCATCCTCTTACTTACCGAGGGCGGGAATCTGTCGATTCATGGCAGCATGCATGGCTGCGTCCTAGGGGCCTTTTTTATTTCCCCCAGAAACCTATTCCTTTCATTGCAAACCAAGGTTGGTTTAGCATGCCCCTCCATTGCTACTAATGGAGTAGGCGTGCTAGGGAGCTTCAGGCCAGCCTGATGGAAACGCCATGTCTACCTGGTGCTGGAGGAAGGGAATCGCTTGTTTTCCCAAGTATCGTGACAGCGGCACTGCGCTGGGGAGCTGCAGGGGACAAAAGCTATACTTTTTTTTAATGCCTGAACAGGGACTTTATGTTTAATGTGTGCCCATCATATCATGACTAGGCTATACAAGCTATGTCTTGTATGAAGACACTTTGTGATGAATAATTTACATTGTTTTTTAAGCAGGTGATTTTGAATCCTTGATTTGGAGACACCTGTAATGTACTGCGTCTATGAATTGTGAGTAATGTAAACAGCCGGATGGATCATAGAGAATAAATTGCAGGTTTTCAGGCATTTCCAAATAATTATAGTGGCTATTAGAAAGGTTTAGGTCAACTAAGAGCTATGCTTTAAACCAGACCAACAGCCTGGCACAGTTGGAAAAGAAAGGTAGCGGCCATTTTGGAGCTTTTACTGCCAACTGACATAACTGAAATACACAGTAACAGGAAGCCCAGCACAACTTCCTGTTTGCAGGTGGCCTGCTAGCCCATGAGCGGCCATCTTGTTTTTAAAATTTACCCCTGCAGAAGTTAGAAAAAGGTACATTTTTTTATGTGCAGCAATCTATATTGCCCTAGGGAGGGATGCATATGAGCACTGTTTGTTGTGTTGGTCTGGTTTAATTCATTTTTGACTGTTGGTCCGCTTTAACCACCACGCATTTGAAGGGATTCTTTCATCATAAAGAAACATTAGAACATTTGCAAGTGGTTATTCTTTTAAATGACAGATTTGCTTTCCATTGATGTAAAACAGAGGAGGATAAACGGTTTATGCAATAATAATAAATAAAATATCATCTTTTCAATATTAGCATAATAATAAATATATCACTCATTTTTGCTTAATTTAACAAACGCATTTTAAATAGAAGAAGCATGCTGTGTTTCAAAACTTTCCCTTGCCTTCGGCCAACAGGTCCTGAAAGCACAAATATAATAATGTGTTTATTAAGTAATGTGGAAACACTATTCATCATAAGCCGATCTGTCGAATAACTGTCCTGGGTGTAGCTATGATCTACATAATATAATATGTTTATTAAATGAAAGCGTCACATAACCAATTTCTATAGTTGCCCATTCCATTTTCTTGCACACTGGCTTCTGTTTATGGTATTTTACGATTCAATGGGTAACTGTAGGCGGAGAGGCCGATTCATTAATAGCGCCAGGTAGTGACAGATGAGCGCCAGTAGCGTGATTTTCACAGCGCCAGCTAGTATTCGCTGTGCTTGGGCGTTGTTCGCTTGTTGACAGCGACTCAGTCGGTGTGCGGTAATGTTGAATACGGGGTTAGGAGTCGCTGTTTCACAGGTTCCGCGCTGTATGGGTGCGCCTGACAGCGAATGGCCAGAGCGAACGGCTCCCAGCATATTCATTAACAAATCACGCTCAAAAAATTCTCGCGCTGTGAAATGCTTGTTTAAACCCCAGAGCGCTGGCGGCGATGGCTTAAAAGTAGTTTTTAACCCCCAAACAACCATATTTTTTGTTTTAAAAATTAAACACGTTTTTCTAAACATTTTGTAATATGAATACATTAATATCAGACCTGTAATATCAATTCTGCAAAAATTTTTTTTTTTTTTTTTAACCTTAAAAAAAATATCTAACATTGCCGTAGTGGTCACAGAATTTTTGACAGTTAAAAAAATAAAAAATAAATAAAAATCAATTAATTATGAATATTTAAAGATTGCTCCATTGAAATGCATTGGAGAGCGCCAGGGAGCGACAGGTCATACCTGGCACTGTGATGGGATTAGTAGCGGCGCTGTTCGTTGCAGTCGGCTACATGATGAATCCCGTGCTAGCTGACGCTCTCGCCGGTGCTAGCCTCATTTAGCGTGATAAATGCGTGATTGTGTCCGCCGCCTGGCGTTCTGGAGTCGGTAGCCGCCGATAGCTGGCGCTACCTGGCGCTAGTCAGACACTACCTGGCGCTAGCCCTTGATAAATAAGGGCCTAAGTGTAACATCATAGCACACTTACCTTACCTCCCATGCAGCTGATCCCTCTAGATATTACCTTTTGTTACTGGCTGTTTTTGATGATTTCTAGCATTTGTTCTATAGCCAGACCACTAGTGCTTTCCCCCAGGCCAACTTAGCTTAACAGTTTCAGTCCCTGTGTACCGAGACTCCAGAGAATGAAGTAAACAGACAGGCTAAGAAAGACTTCCCCGCTCAAACTGCGATGTAAGTTTAGGTCAGGATTCAAGCAGATGAATTAGCAGACAAAGAGAATAGATTTCTGGATTTCATACTGAGGGGCATCACAAAAAAGGGTCCCGGATTTTACTACCCCGCCTTTTCTCCTTGCACCTGGATCCTAAATCGGGATTCCCCAGGGGGGGCTGTAATGTCCAGGACACTAGGGCCAAAATTTACAGTGGTTGGATACTTTAAACAGAGGGAACCTCAGTTTCAGTTTTCAGCCTCAAGAGTACTATACCAGACCTACTCACTCCTTTATGTTAAATACATTTGTATACAGGGATTAATTTAGGATGACTCCACTTCTGAATTATTCTTTATCCAAAATACCCACATTTTGAGTGGTGATTATAGCCCAACCAACTGCCTATATTGACATGACTGCACCGTCTGCCTTATTTTAAACACACCTAAGGTGCCAGAGACTTTAGCAGGAGCAGAAATATAAAAATGTCTGGCTAGTTCTGTGTAAATGTCATAAATACTAATAATAAGAAAGAGAAATGAAAAACTTACCTTAATTGCAGGGGGCATTATAACTCATGTCTATGCGATGGTCTGTATAAAATAAAGCATCAAGTGAATATACTATGGTCACAACTATACAATTAATAATGAAAATAATACATATGGATGTTTAAAGGAAGATAGTATTTCAATTCACTTTTTAGTTGGCTGAATAGATAACCATTCAATAGGAGTAGTACAAACTGCATGTGTGTGGGATATCTTGCACTACCTGTATTTGGCTCTAGTTCTCTTTAATATATATATATTAATGACTTTGGAAATGCATTAAACATTAAAGTAACAATTTGCAGATGAAACTAACTAGTTTAAAGTAAGTAACACAACTTACTTGGACTAAAGTTTGTATTCAGTCTTACATGCTATGTTATCAAGGCACTTAGTTAAGGGGGTTTTCAATACTGCAGCTGCACTTTTCCATAACCCACACTTTAGCTTATGTAAGCAACTAGTTTTCTATGTGGGGGCTGAAACTGCAAATGATGAGAAACATCGTGTGTTGAGGAGGTCTAAATCCATAGTTTCTGATCATTTGAAAATACAGTATGCCCATTTTCTATTTCCATGGGAGGATCAGGAAAATCTAATCAAATCAAGGTATTGTAGCTAGCAGGGTTAGCACCCAAAATAGTTACATTTTCTGTCCACTTACTGCTTTCATAATAGTCCAACAATGATATTGTAGCTGGCTTCTGGTCCCACACTACACAATGTTGTTGCACCAGAAAGTTGAGTTCAGTTTGGGTGGGACCCACCTGCCAAAAGATCAGTAAATGCTCATGAATGGACAATCAACCTAATGTCTTACAGGACTCCTATATTGTGTTATATAACAGTATTTTAATAAAACAGTATATAGAACTTTCCAAACCATACCAAACAACTACAAGTAATTGATATCTGTAAATAGGGCCTGAAATGTTTTCAGAAGATGTTGTGAATCCCGTCCCCCACCGCCTCTCCACCACCACTACTGCAAATATGGAAGACAGATCTAGATTCTCGGGACAATGTTAATTATATGGTACAGCATGGTACACCAGAGTTGAGCCTTGTGATGTGAATTGCAACCTGCATCCCAGAGAGCTTTGTCATTTTAACACACAAGAAAGTGCAATAAAACAGTTTGTTTCAGTGTTTCCCCCAATACATGTGATAGCCATTTTTACAGATGAGATACATGCTTTTTCCAATAAGGTATGGTTATTTTTTTAGGATTTTAGAAACAACTGGGCCCTATGGGGTATGCAAAAAATCCAAATTATTCTAAATTACCCATAGTGTGCTGTTAAAAAAATACTCTTACAACATTGTAAAGGTGGTGCCCCTGCATTTTCTTGTATGTTAAGTTATAAAAGCTCAATGAGATGCAGGTTACAATTCGCACTGCAAGACACACCGCTGGAGCAACTTGCTTTAGCAAATAAATAGCATGAACCTCAATATGTTTCACTGCAGACACTGCTACATTTCATGTTAACTCTCCTATGCTAATCCAGACAAATACTAGGAATCAGTCTTAATCTAAGCTCCATGATTATACAGCTCCCCTGCCATGAGCCTGTTCTTTCCGACTGTTAGTAGGAGTTCCTTTTAACAATTGTGTATAACTGTTGAGTTTGTAAAGATCCCCAAATTATTATAAAGTTATTGCAAAGTATACCTAAAAATGTAAGTGTAATTACCTGGTCAAGGTAAATGATGACCTCAGTCGGGCTTGATTCCACTCTCTTTACCACCTCAATGGATAATAGCTGAAATCAGACATTAATTAATAGTAGGATCAAATGCAAAATATAAATGTCATATATAGTACAATTCAAATCCAAGGTGATTGTAGATTTTAGAAACTGCATGGTATGAGGTCCAGTTGAACAATTCCCTGGCTGTGGCTTACATAAACCATCACCTTCCGTACATTTCGGCAGTTCATATTCCGCGGGTGTAGACTCTTCAGGCCGATTATTTGAGCAGGAAGATGGTGGACCAGGGGGAATGGTCTCCTCACCAGGACATGTTTCAAGTCCTCTGCTACCAGTGGGGAGTGCCAGAGGTGGATGTCTTCACATCTCAGCACAATTAGAAGGTCCAGAGGATCGTGTCCAGGGTGCAAGACCCCCTGGCCATGGTGGTCACCCCGCTGGCCATTCCCTGGTCAGGGTACAACCTGCTCTACGCATTCCTGCCACTGCCACATCTGGGTCGTGAGTTAAAGAAGGTCGAATGTGAGCATATTCCTATTGCCCTGCTCACCCCACACTAGCACAGAAGGGTGTAGTTCACAGATCTGATCGGCCTAGTAGTGGAGTCTCCGTGGCGGCTCCCCAACCGCCCAGATCTTCTGCAACAGGGTTCTCTGCGGCAGTTGGCTGTTGAGACCAGCATTTGGGAGGAGAGAGGATTGTCCGCCGCAGTGATTGGGACCTTGATTCGAGCACAAAAGCAGTCGACCTCTAGAATATACTACAGGATTTGGAGGGCCTTTGCGTCTGGGTGCGAATCTAAAGGCCACTCCTGTAGGAGGTTCTCACTACCCAAAATGTTGGAATTCCTCCAGCAAGGCATGGATGTGGCCCTACAGCCCAGCATCTTTTAGGGCCAGATCTCGCCTTGTACATTTTTTTTTCCAATGGACAATCGCAGAGCATATGTTAATCCACACGTTCATGCAGGGAGCCATACATGTCTCCGCAGCAGCCGATAGTCCCGTCCTGGGATCCTAATCTGGTCGTATCAGTGCTTTAGGGAACAAACGCAATAGGCCAAGCAAACTGACTTTCTAAGTAACGACATTTAAAACACCACTGTTGCCTCTAATGCAAATTCATGTTTCTCTGGTTTCTGTCACTTTTCATCATCAACAAGACTATAACACCAAAAAAAAGTGTGTGCCACAGGCTAGCCCAGAATGGCAATTTAACATTTTTCAGTTTACAAGTCAAAAACACAGAACATTAATCACTAAATGTTGGCCATACAAACTATGACGTTTGAGAAATGATCATTGTTAAAGAAACTTACATCGATACCCTGTCAAGCTTAAACATTTTTTTTTTCCTTTCAATAGTTTTAGGTGCAAGGGACATACAGTAATACAACATACGTTACAATGCCGAACGAGAGTAAATAACGCAGGTCAACTGCAAAACATGCTTACATATTAACACCAAGAAAGAGAAAAAAAGAAAAGAGGGGAGAAGAAAAGGAAAAGAATGAGAAAGAAATATAGAAGGAGAGCCAAGACACCACTAGTGCCAAGTTGCAATCAAATAGTCAATAGAACATGGTCAAAATTAGAAGGGTAAAAATGAGCAATCAAGGGGTGCCATGTATCCTGGAAGTCACTTAAGGAATAGGCCAGTCTCTCTACGAATATAGCATGGTTTACTCGTGGAATCATTTCGGGATCTTGCAAAGCTTCCAAGATCTGGCGATTATATCCTTGGCGGAGGTCATAATGTGTTTAAGAAGTGCAAATCTATTGACAGAACAGTCGGGGGCAGGATATTCAAGTTTTGCAATAAATAGTGAGGGTGTCATAACACACCCGGTCACCTTACTAATAATATGGAATACCTTAGCCTAAAAGAAGCAAGCTATTTGACAGTTCCACTAAATGTCTATCTGAGTACTGGGCTTGGAACATCCTTGGAAACAATAAGGCGGGTAAGAAGGGTGTGCTTTATTGATCTGGGCTGGCACTCAGAGGCACAACTTTAACTGACATAAACCAATCATACCAGCAGCATCTTTGGCGTAGGTGGTGGGGGATGAGGGGATGAGGGAAGAGGAGGAGAAAAAAAAATAACATATATAAGAAAAACAATATAAGTAAATAAAATTGCTGCTAAATGGAACAGTGGAGACACAAATGCCCGGCGCAGGCACGCACACTGCTAGAGGGAAGCAGAGGATGCAGCCGTCAGAGCCGCTGCTCTTAGACACGCCATGGGACCGGGATAAGGTGAGTTGGCTGCGGCGAGATCTGGGGGGGGGGGGGGGTGCACACAGCGGGGCACCCGGAGATGTATCCTCCCATGTCAATAACTGATCACAGAGGAAATGGTTCTAAACTCTCTGTCATCCATACATGGATTTTAATAACTTAATGTATTTCACAAGTCACTCACTACAGTACAGTGAGTCTCTTGGGGCTATGGTTAGGAAAGTATAACAATTTAAATCAAACAAATTGGAATGGAATTACAACCTGTGTATATTTAAGCATTTTACATGGGGATTAACTAAGGCCCTTATTTAACAAGGGATAGCGCCAGGTAGCGACTGGTGAGCGAACGGTAATGACGGTCACCGCCACGAGAACGCCGGCTCCCCACCACAATCACACATTTATCAAGCCGATCCTGCTTAGCGACTGAGAGAGCGCCAGATAGCGAATCATTCATCATTATTCCAGCCTCACCCCACAGCGCCAGCGAGCGACCTTGAACAGTGCCAGGTATGACCTCTCGCTACCTGGCGCTCTCCAAGGCATTTCAATGGAACAATCTTTAAATATTAATAATTAATTGTTAATAATTTTTTTTTTTTTTTTTTTTTTTAATGTGAAAATTTCTGTTACTACATCTGCCATGTTAGATATTTTTTTTAAGGTAAGAAAAAAATAAAAAAAGAAATTGTGTAGAATTGATATTACAGGTCTGATATTAATGTATTCATATTCCAAAATGTTTTTATAAACTTGTTTTTTTTGGTTTCCCAAAATATGGTTGTTTGAGGGTTTAAAAAACTACTTTTAACCCATCGCCGCCAGCGCTCTGGGGTTTAAACATGCATTTCACAGCGCGAGAATTTTTGGAGCGTGATTTGTTAATGAATATGGTGGGAGCCAGTCGCTATGGCCATTCACTATCATGCGCTCCCATACAGCGCGGAACCTGTCAAATAGCGACTCATCACCTTGTATTCAACATTACTGCACACCGACTGAGTCGCTATCAACAACCGAACAACGGCCAAGCACAGCGAATACTAGCGGGCGTTGTGAAAATACCGCTACAGTCGCTCAACTGTCGCTACCTGGCGCTATTAATAAATCAGCCTCCCCATGCAGACCATCTGTTTGGACTCTTTGTAAGGATAGGAGTTATGACAGCAAGTTTCCACCACTAGGGATGAGCGACCCCCCCAAAGTTTGGGTCTGGCAAGTTTGTCCAAACTTGGAATAAAAGTTTGGGTTCAGGGACATGGGGAAATCAATGGGGACCCGAACCTTGTGGGGTGGCCGTGGTGGGGGGCGAAGAGTGTAAAGCAAGAAGCACGCTGCTGTACCTTACCTGAGCCCAGTGATCCTCTTCCTGTCAGTGGCAGCGCCAGTATGGAATGGTCCCCCGCCAGAGCCACAGAAAGATGGCGCTGCACTCCTCTGAGTGAGGACACTCCTAGTGGCAGCAAAGTGTTGGCAATAGGAGTGTTCTCACTTATGCCAGAGCGGTGGCCATCTTTCTGTGACTCCGGTAGGGGACCATTCCCCTGCTGCTGCATCAGTGATGTGGGCTCAGCAGCCCATCAACCAGCTTTTCCATGTTCGGGCCGGAAGCGGAACTTGAACATTGACTTCGGGGTTCGGGTTTTGAACTCCAACTCGCAAAGTTCGGTAGGAACCTAGACTTCAGTTTGGGTTGGAACATTGCTATCCACCACCATTTATTTTCATATATTACGCTATGTAATTATGCATTATGTATATGTATGTCATGTATATGTATTATGAAGTGATAATGTGAACCTAATATACAGTCTATATTAAATGTTGGTGATATTGTTGTTAATACTTCTTTTCACTCATGCTCAGTTAGCATATTTTGGCTTTTTATGATATAATAATAAGCATATATGTACATTATAAATGTCTTCTATTTTCCATAATATACTTGGTGTACGTGGTGTGCATTCCTATTTGGCCTTTGAGAGCATGGACATTGTTGTATTAAGTTTTACTTAAAATAGAGAAAAAACGACTTATTTGCTTTGTTTATGAATGTATGTCTTCGACATGACCAAAAAAGTCTAATGGCAAGTTAGTAGATTATTTGAAAGAAGAAAAAATTGCAGAACTCACCTTATTTACTGATTCTCTAACAGGTTCGACACAGGACAACATTTTAACCCTCACAATCGCCATGTTTGACTCTTTATTTTCATTGTTGTAACTAAAAGATAAATGAAGATGCTTAAATATATCATGTACATATCAGAATTAGACATTGCAAATCTTCTCCCTTTTAAAAGATAACTATCAGTAAAAGTATGATTCCTTAGTTGATAAACTTTTTCAAATTTTCCATTTTGTTTTCAGCACTTTGTTTTTCCTGATAATCTCCACTAATCCGGAGAAGGGGAAGCCATGACCTAGTGGTTAAGGAACTGATCTTATAACTAGGGCTTTGCGGTTTAAGTTCCTGCATGGGGCATGACTGAAGGGGCACTTATCCTCTCAACTGCTTTCTGGGAGTCACGATTTGTGAAGCCCACCACATCTGTGAACACACTGCACCCACTGTATTTACTTGCTTTGTTCTGACTGCGTGGATAGGTTAATGCAGAGGTCAAATTCCAAAGTGTGTTTGCAAGTATACAATGGTCAAAATAAGCACATTATTATTACAATCCACAAAGCATGTTGGGAGCTGCTTATTATGTTTAGTGTATTATAACTGGCACGTATTAATCTTTATAAGAAATTCAGCCTGCAATAGAACTTTAGTGAACATTTTCTTTGATCCACAGGCAACTAGGGGACACAGAAAATACCTTTTATTATTAAACTACAGTATAATAGAGAGTTGAAGGGGGTTTGCGTTCTGTATTTTCATATTTCCCCCCAAATTGTAATTTTTTTTATTAATTGTGATTCTGACAGTTTTTCTTGTATCCCCTTGGCAATTGCCTTTTCCTCCTCTGTGTCCTCCACCACTTGTTCTCAGATAATATAACAAAAAGGAATTGCATGGCCTCCACCTTAGACTACCTTGCCATGTTGAGCCTGTGGGCAGAGTAAGGTTCTTGTTTCATCCACCCTCTTAATTTTCTTGTTTCCAATTCATCTGCTAGGTATACAATGCTTTTGCTCAATAAGCACAGTTTCAGATGACGAGAAGAACTCCACTATTCCTAAATTTCATGGGGAAGGCACTCTCAACCGATTTGTTTGTGAATCCATTGTTGCAGATTACTTTACCCATGCTGTTTGTCTTCCCTGGGGTGGATGGGATATTTTAGCAAGACAGTGTGATGTCACAATTAAAGAAATGTATGAGATTGGTTGGGGGTTTATAAAGAGCATGGTCAAGCCTTCTGAGTACTCAACTGGCCCCTAACCCTCAGACTTGAACCACTTAAGCATCTGTTAGACCACCTTGATCTTTGTGTTTACTTTATGAATCCCCAACCACACACCTTTCATCAGCTGTCAGCAAGGCTCCAGATATCTGTGGTAGCCTATAATGTCCTAACTGAGTCACTCCCAGATTACCCAGCCCGTCTAGTTGCTGTCCGTGCTGCACACATATATATATATCTTTGTGATTGTCTGAGATGTAACGGAGCACAGTCTGTCTTGATAGAGAAAGATCCGCCCAAGCCCTCTGCTGACTGGCTGTTGCTTTCAGTTGGAGGTAAGGGATGGCCTGCTGGTGCTAGCTTTACAGCACTAACCCAAAGTAGCATGACATGTGTGAGTATATAAATGGCATTCAGCTCTTTTCCTCTCTATATACATGTACCTTAGAAGAAGAAAATAAATCACAAAACAAAAATTCATCTTAAGCCTAAAACCTTACCTGGCATTTATAGATATGGAGAACGATGGCACAGGGTATGGAGAGCAATGGACTGGTGTGGTCCCAACACTTAGTAAAAATGTACCATCAGATTCAGCCTCTTCTATATTATACCTTTCAATAACCTGAAACATACAAACAGTCTGATCTTTTAGCGGATCTAGAAAAAAAATCAGGAAGATGATATATTCAGTTTCATGTTTTTTTCTTATTTATTTGCTGCGAAGATTAAACCTTGCTTCGCAGGGGACTGAATAGGAAATACTTCGAATAGAAATCCATGAATGTGCCACTGATATGGGAACTGCATACAAACAATTCAAACTTTTTAGTTCAGATGCCTTAAATTGATTTTCTGTTACATTAACATCTTGTGAATAAAGAGGAAGTAACACTGGATCTCCCTAGCTAACACTATAACATTACAGGCTCAGCTAACACTATAGGGTATAGCTAATACTATAGGGTCAATCAGAACATACTATAGGGTCTCCCATTATCCTAGAAAGCCTATGAGGGCACGGTTGCTTGCCCCAGTTTTTAATAACTATAGTTTTTTTGCTCCTAGACTTTTCCTATATTTTCCCAGGACACTAGGACTTTTTTGAGGCCCTTTAAGCAGTTCTCTTCTGTTTAAACTTAATCCTGGAACTATAATGCAAATAGTACTTCAACATTTTAGTCCTTAGTACATATCATGAGGTGACAAAAAGAGATCAAATTTGTTTTTATATTAGTTAGCACAATACCTGTACAAAGGCACACCCAGCCCGGGACACCTCCAGTGTATAAATAGCTGGGATATTTGGTAGCTCTCTTTTATGCACTACTGTTAGTTTGTCTTCTTCCACTGACACTGTAGCATGGAATCCATTGTCATCAGTGATATCAACAATTGGACTGCTTCCTGGAGTGAATGTGTGTATTCCATACATTGACAGACCCTGCAAAGCCACCACTGTGTCCTGAACACATTTTTGTAAAAATAAAACAAACAAAAAGATTAGGATTTTAATAGCAGAGAAACATTTATTTAAATTCTATGTCACAGAGCAAAGACAGTGTAATTTATGCATTTTCTTTTTGTTTTCAAATAATGCTGGTGTTTAATAATACTTTCTATTCCCTAGTACTTTAAATTGATCCTACTGGACAGAGAACTGTTTCACACATGCTGCCTATAAGATTGTTACGTGTGCTATTAATTTTATCTGTTGGGATTGGATTATACAGTACCTTTGGATTTTAACCTGGACAATAAAGATAACTTAATTGGAAGTGTCTAAGAGGAGTTAGAAGTAACCCGAAAACAGACCTCAGCCAGAAGTTGCTGCTGAGCAGCCCATCAACCAGCATCACCTAAGGTTGCAGCAGCAGAAGCGCTGCTATAACTTACCTGACCCCTATCCTTTTCTAACAGCAGTGGCATTCTAAACTAGCCCCAGCCAGGGATTCAAAAGGATGGCCACTGGCTCCCATGAGTGCAGACACTCCTAGGTGTCCACTGCTGCCATTGCTCTGCCGACCCTTCACCACCGCTGGTAGAAGACGGTTGGGGTCTCAAGGCTGAAATAGATTCTGGCTTGTAAGACAAGTGGTGAGTATGTGCTTAAGAAATAATCCTGTGAAACAACTGTGATGCTGACTGCTTTAACCGTGAATGCTGCAACCCAAGCAATAAAGGAAACTGTTATTTTATTACAAGGAATTGTTTCTTTGGAGAAGTCAGTAACCAACCATTAGTGCACCTACACTGCACCTCATAGCTTGACATTGGGGTACCCTAGCTCTGAAGACCCCCCTCGCTCTTCATACTCCTATATAGGCCCGGTGTGTGGGCCCAACAGTTAGTTCTTGAATTGCAGATAGAGAGATGAGGGTCTTTTTTAGCATCTCTCTATCTGCCATCTTATTATTGTGAAACAAAATAATATACATGTATACCAACAGCAACTAAGCATAACTAAGCCTGACAGATCTGGAGTCTAAATTTTGGTTTGCCCAACTTGTCACCCCCTTAAAAGATCCCAGCTGTGCTAAAAAGAATGTGCTTTTCCTCCAGCTCCTTTTCATCACAACTAGTCCTTCTGGGTATCATTAGTACTGCTGACCAGGGCCATTTCTAGGGGAGGGCAAGCAGGGCAGTAGGCCTGGACACCAAGGCCATCGGACGCACTTTTATCCCAGCCATCCTGTTTCTGCAGATGAGTCAGGACCACTAATGGAGAAGACAGGCCCTTATCCCGGCATATTGTGAGGGAGAACTGCCTGCTGCTATTGTAAAGGTATTGTAGAGGAACACATACCAGTATGGGATAGCAGCATCACCATAGAATGGGTGAGGAGGGGGGCAGAATTTTTTCTTCCCGAATTTCTTCTCCCAGTGAGCACTAGAAACTGCCCTGCTGTTTGTTGAAAGTCGCACAGTTATCTTTGCTATCCCCCCTGATTTGTGAAATGTGTCTCTACTGCCCATCTACCTGAGTGGTCGGCATTCCTCCACTTGAAGTTTGCTGTCCAGTTAAGTAGCGAACTAATGGCACTGCTGTGGCAAGATCTTCTTTAGAAGGGGTCCTTTCAGAAACATATGCCAAAAGCATGTATGAAGTGATCTCCGCATTTCCAGGTGCTGATGGAGATGGCTGTGGCGCATTCTCAGCAGGTGCTTCATTTGTCCAGTATGTTTCATCATCTGAAAGACATGATGTGTATGGGACATGCATCAATGTAAAGTTTGTAGTGTTATATAGGGACAGAGGTGAGGCCAAGCAAAGCCCAAACTGTATGGCAATGGAGATCAGGCTAATCATGCAAGTTTAACTTTGAATGTGTTTTTGGGTTTGAAATAAAACATATACAAAAATTTGTTTTACTGTATCACAAAAAAATGTTGTTCTAACAATTCCCAGAAAATCACTGGCGTCTACGACTGAGCATTTCTTACAGGTAAGGTAACTTATTTTACCAATAAGGTGAGAAAAACAACAGCACCATATGGGGTATGCTAAAGAATTTACCAATTTTCTGTACATAGCCCATATGGTGCTGTTGTTTCCAGACTATAAAAGAAATATCCTTACCTGACTGGAAAAATAATGAACCTCACATGTAAAAATGCCATGTTGCAAATGCAAGTGGTATTTTTTTGGAGGTAAAAAATGTAAACTTTTTTTTTTACAATTGTGTATGTGTTTCAGTACACTGAAAATAATTAGCATGACATCCTTGGGTGTGATTTTCCAGGGTTGGACGTATTTTATTATTGATAGATGAGAATATTTCTTTAAAATGCTCAGATGATTTGCTGAATTTACCCAAGTAATTAGGTTAATCCTGAATCCAATTTTAATAAATCCCTCACCTCCTTCCTCTTTCCAGTCCTTCTTGCAGGACGGAGGGTACAAACCTTCTGATCTGCACTGAGCTTCCATCACCTCTCTCCTGCCACAGAGATGGTATTTTTTATAGTGTGAGAAGTGAGCTGGTGGGAAATCCCCTCATGCCCCCAGTCACTCACAGTGACATAAGAGGAAATTCTAGAACCCCATGCTTTTTATAGGCTGAGGAGTGAGGTGGAAGGGAAAGCCCTCACGTCCCCGTCACAGTGACATCATGAGTGATATCATGGGGGGACATGAGGCCTTTTCCTTCCACCTCACTCCTCAGCCTATAAAAAGCATGGGGAGTACTGTTAGGTGAGCTGGCAATGGGGCCATCTTCTGTCTGGCTGCAGAGGACGCACAGCAGAGGATAGTGAGGTAGGAGATTCATTTGTTGGGTTTTTTTTTTACCTTTTTCAGGAAAAAATGTGATTGTCCAACATCCCAAGAAATTCAGCTTCAATTTTGACATTAACTTTACGTTCCCAGGCAACTTAGCACACAGTTTATTTGCAATGCTTTACTTGTCTATATTGACCAAAGATTCATGTTGTAGGTGAAAAATATATTTCGTTTGAGCTTGAGTGTGGCCAAGTATTGCATTGTAGTGTTAGTTGTGAACATGCCATTATAGTTTCAAAAGCTGTGTTTATATGAATAGTCTTAAATAGTGTTGGGCGAACTCTGTGTTCAAGTTCGGCGTTCGCCCTGAACCCAGAAAAGCTGGTTGATGGGCTAGCTTAACCTATGCAGAGTGTGCAGCAGAAAGCAACTGTACAATTTGCCTGCGATCCAGTCTGCGGTCGGCATTCTTTTGTGTCAAATTAGCTATGAACGAGGCAACATAGGGATTGCTACCGCTCCCATGAGTGAGGACACTGGCAGCTGGCATTAGAAGTGCTGCTAGCTGCTGCTGGGAGCAGTGGCCATCCTTTTGTAGCCCTGGTCATAGCCAATTTGAAAGGGAAAGATTTGACTGCCAGCCAGATCACTGGCTCAGGTAAATGAACAGCCTTCCCTGATGCATTTGTTTAAAGCAAAATCCCTTCTCTCCCCGCATCAATTTCTTATTTACAGTCCAGATTCTACCTCTGGGGACCCCTACCAGGTGGCCTACCCCCCCCCCCCCCTGGGTGGGTGAGGAGTGTGGGGGTGGAGGGGCCCCCAGAGAAAGAATCACCCCCCACCCCAAGGTAGGGTCCTTATTGATTTAAATGAAGACTGGGTTCGGGTTCCGGTCAGGTAATCGAACTGAACATTTGAATAGGTTTTTGCCACACTAGTCTTAACCTAATCTTCTCCCCCTATCACAGGCAAACTGTTAGATAGGCTGAGAGGAGAGAGGGAGCTCTGCTGCCTCCATACCTCAATTGCCATTTTTGCTTTCCCTGTAGCTATTATAATTGTTTCTTTAACTAAGAAAAGCATCTTAAAAAAAGACTTGCTTAGACTCGAAACTTTAGACACATAAAAAGGTAACTATGAGGCCGATTCATTAATAGCGCCAGGTAGCGACAAATGAGCGCCAGTAGCGTGATTTTCACAGCGCCAGCTAGTATTCGCTGTGCTTGGCCGGGGTTTGCTCGTTGACAGCGACTCAGTCGGTGTGCGGTAATGTTGAATACGGGGTTAGGGGTCGCTGTTTCACAGGTTCCGCGTTGTATGGGTGCGCCTGACAGCGAATGGCCAGAGCGAACGGCTTGCTGCAGATTCATTAACAAATCACGCTCAAAAATTTCTCGCGCTGTGAATTCCTTGTTTAAACCCCAGAGCGCTGGCGGCAATGTGTGTAAAGTAGTTTTTAACCCCCAAACAACCATTTTTTTTTTATGTAAAAATTATACAAGTTTTTCTAAACATTTTGTAATATGAATACATGAATATCAGACCTGTAATATCAATTCTGCACAATTTTTATTTATTTATTTTTTTTTTACTTAAAAAAAAAATCCTAACATTGCAGAAGTGGTCACAGAATTTTTGACATTAAAAAAAAAAAAATACATTAATAGCAATTAATTATGATTATTTAAAGATTGCTCCATTGAAATGCATTGGACAACGCCAGGGAGCGCCAGGTCATACCTGTCGCTGTGATGGGATTAGCAGCGGCGCTGTTCGTTGCAGTCGGCTACATGATGAATCCCGCGCTAGCTGACGCTCTCGCCGGCGCTAGCCTCATTTAGCGTGATAAATGCGTCATTGTGACCGCCGCCGGCCGTACTTGATTCGGTAGCCGCCGTTAGCTGGCGGTACCTGGTGCTCGTCAGACACTACCTGGTGCTAGCCCTTGATAAATAAGGTAGTATGTCTGTTTCATTTACATGAGGATATCATGAGAGCAGTTTTAACAGACACAAATTAATGTAGTCATGCTAATAATGTTTGTAAAGTGGACCAAAACCCAGGATTTTGACTATCCTATGTTTTGATCCTTGCCCTCACGGCCCCCTGATAGGGGGGTGCCCCTCTGTGTGAAACCCCCCAGATCACCCCAACAAACTCACCTCTTCCCGGGCCTACAACGCTTGCGCGGCCACTCGTCCAATTAGCATGCTCAAATCCTCTCAAGCGCCTGCATCCAGTAGCTCGTCTATTGTGAGCAGATCTGAGGGCACAGGGAGCGTGCCCGTGCCAGGCATTCACAAATGCCTGGCACGGGCATGTGTTTTGCTAGAAGTATAGCGGGAATGTGGCTGTGGCTCGCACATGCTCCGTTGGATCAGAAAAGAAGGTGAGCTTATGGACGGCCTGGGAGGTTTCACACAACAGGACACCCCGATTTTGGTCCCCTTGGGGGGAGGGAATCGATCGGCCCGGGAATCTTATAGATTCCTGGGCTGATCTCCATGGGTTTTGATCCACTTTAAACTTGAGGAGATGGGGGAAGAGAGGGCAACTTTGCGTATGATTGTATTGGTTAGACAGAAGTCTTACCAAGTGTTTTATATATAAGAATGGTTTTGATCTTTTTCTCTACCTCTTGGGACAAATGACTGCATAATCCAGTATGGCTGCTCTTATACCACAGGAGTGAAAGATACAAGGGTGTATCCTGAAAGGCCTACTAGTAGCCAGCCACTATTAGTGATACATTTTAGTGATGTTTACTTAAAGTACCTTTCTTTATGGCCACAAGATCCATCTGTTGCAGCAGTTGCGCTCTCTTTTCATTGTCCTCGGCCAGAGTATAGGTGTATGCACACAATGATTTTGTGTAAATGCTGCTTTCTGGGGCCATGCATTTCTCCAGACAGGTTTTAGCATTTGCTATTACATCATCCTAAGAATATATAGGAAACACACTGAACATTTTGATTTTAAACAAAGCAATGATATGGGCAGGATTAGGGGGAAATCTGGAGTTGTGCATTTTACAACTCACACGCAATATCAAACAATATAAAATACCTGTAAAAAGGTTGTTAACTTTTTTAGGAGAGTTTCACATTGTTTGATATTGCACTTGGGTAGTACAAAACTGGCACACAATAAAAATTGTATACAATAAAAAAAAAATACATTTCCTAATGAAGAATTCCTCATTTTCCAATGGAATGGTTTTAATGGTCTTCCATCCATTAATGGGGAAAAAAATCTTGGCTGTATTTTTTTTTTAATGCATGGACTGACCTTGATTCAAAAAGAGTTGAAAACAATTATCATGGTAGTAAAAGATTCACTTTATGAGAAAGATACATGAAAAGTTAATTGTTGCTGAATCATCAGCTAGAAAAACAATAGAACTTTTTATTCCTGTTTACACTGTAATCATGATTACAATTTTTGTACTTGTCACTAGGGAAAGGTTGAAGTGCCAGCGCTTATCTTAAGAGAGCATTAACTTTTAATCCAGCATGATTAAAAAACTCATTCAGGCATTGTACGGATGTCAACACATTACTTCTGTTTGCCAGTGTGACCCTTCCTATATCAGTCTCCTGATACCTCCCATGCTTAATAAGGCTCTATTGAACTCAGTTTATACCCTGTTTTATGTACCCTTGCTGCTATCCCCAAAGCAGGTCAGAGCCAGATAAGATGGCACAGAGAGACACATGTGGCTCCTAGGCCACAAGTTGAGCATGTCTGGGTTCTAGGATTAGAGTATAAAGTACTCTAGCACCCACTTAATAAAATCCTGACAGAGAGTATCAAATAACTGGCAGAAATATTATGATGTCACCTACCCTGGGGACAGATGGACATAGAAGATTGACTTAAGTGGAGTCAGGTTTACTTTATGATTGCAACAATGTATCTGCCGATGCAGTGAGTATAAATAGATTGGCCATAGTGCAGGCATTGCTATTGGATTATTCATATACTGCTCCAACCTTCCATTTTTTAAGTATCAGTTTCTTAAATTATGGTCTTACTCCAGAAAAGCTGTTAAAAGACTTATACTGCAAGGCACAGATATATCAGCATGCCTGGAGGCTTATGAGCCATTGGAGTCCCATCTCATATGCTTGGTACTCCAGGCAGTCAGTCACAGGAGCAAAAAAAAAAGTTTTATCGAAAAGGGGGGGGGACTTACACTATACACTGAAAACAGCGATACTTTTCACACAGAAGGAGGGGGCATACCCTGTTTATAAAACTTGTAAAAGTTTTCTTGAAAAAACATAATTACTTTTTCACATGAGTTAAACTCATGTTTAAAACATGTTTTCTTGAGAAAATTGTCTATAACACAGTGCCAGTGATGACAAAATAAAGGTAATAAATAAAGCTCCCAAGATGTTATGGGGTGTTGAGCAAGCATAGACATATTTGGAACAGGGGAAAATCTAGCCATGCTGCAGAAGAACTACAATTCTACTACCTAGAAGGATTTTTAGTCTTGCCTACATTAGTCCATTAAAAATCCTAAAGAGTGATTTGTGTCCATTCTACTTTAGCATCCTAACCCGAGATGCTGCTGCACAGAACCCAAGATCATGCATTTCACTAAAGCACACACCTGTGGATCACATGTGGCCTTCAAAGCCATCTGATGTGGGAGAGTGGGAGGGAGAGTGGGAGGGATAAATAAAACCAAGATGTAAAGGTAGGTAAATAGGGGTACCGTATGGTTGGGCGATTGCATGGAGAGTGATATAGGAGAGGAACCTTGCCAACGTCATCCCTGGGTGAC